>JASVER010000100.1:3010526-3117500 GCA_030449065.1 Oceanodroma leucorhoa
TGGCCCAGGGAAAAAGGGGGTGTGAATGCACCACCACAATCCACCCCATGACTAAAATCAATCCATCTTGATCACAGAGTGACAGTGTGGTCGCCACATGCTAGCAGAAAAAGAGCTTGTGAATATTTTTCATATACCGGGACCCTAATGCTACCTCATCATATTTAAAGTCTGGGATTGTTAACTCAGAAGACTTTGAAACCGGTTGGCACTCATATGTACATATTACTTAATATTTACATTATTTGTTGTTCTTTGATCCAAGAGGTTTTGACTGCAGAATTTCTCTTCTTCAGAGAAGGTTTGTTTGGGATATTTTATGGTTGTAGGATAGTGTTGTTCAGGAGTTTCTCTTCAGCAATCAATGTCCTCTTACCACACAATCTCCGCCAACTATTGCACATGCTCTTGATACATTTGTGTGCGTGTGAACAGCATTGACAAAGGGCAGGGCAGGATTAACAATCTTGGTCTGCTGCTGTCGGCCCGTCCTAGCCACGCCCCAGGGAAAGGAAAACCACAGATGCTGTTGCACGGAGGGTTCTTGACTCAGGTTACTTTAAAACAAACTCATCCTTAGCAAAATTCAGTGAAATTTAAAAAATACTACATTTACTCTGTGGAGATTTTGCTTAATATTATTTTTATTTTTGGTGACAGCAGTCTACTTCTCATGTAGACCTGAGTGCTTGATTAGTGCTGGAAAGTTTGTTCTCATAGAAATGACAAGGATATTTCACGCTGCATAATGCCCGGTGTTTTCTCCCTGTGCTGTAGAGTCATTCTGAAATGTCACCAGAACCTTACAAAGAAATACTATTTTGGTCAGTCATTTCCTAACCTTCATAATCATAGTAGAGGTTAGGAGTTAAGTGCGTACTGAAATAAGCTTAATGTCTCAGACATTAGCATGTCTTAGACACTACTGCATAAAGCTTGCTGATTTCTACTCGCCATTGCAAACCACTGATGTATTCACTTTCATGAAGTCCATTTAGAAAAAGAGTACAAACTTATTTTGTTAACTTCTGGAAAGTTAATTCTATCTTGCAGATACACAGAGTGCAAAACATCCCACCTGTATACTAGACATACACAATGGAAAAGGGCAGTCAAAACCAACAGTAATACTGAAAACCATTTAAAGAAATGTCATCCTCCTGTTTTCCTGAGCTGTACCAGTGAGGATGTCAGTGCAAGCAGCAGCAGGTACTGATTATAAAATCACACCAAACTAAGTGAATAAAACTGGGCAGTGCTATAAAATTACCCCTTGTTCAGCAATAAAAAGGCAGAAGTAATGTGTAGCTCTGTTGTTATTGAAGAAAGTTCTCCAGAAACAGGTGGCAAAAGTATCACCTACCTTTGTAAGGATGCCACTGGATCTAATAACAAATAAAGTCAGATCCTTTGCAGGGTAACACCACTTGAACTGTAGTTGTCAGTTTTGTCCAATGGTCCACAGTTTAACAATTTCATTACTGCAAAGTCTGCAATGGTCAGAGATGCTTCTTTAACTTTCGGCGGTGATAAACCCTTTTGTAATAAGCCTGTCTTTACTTGACAAAAAAGAGGGACAGAAATTTATGCATGCTAATTTTACATCTGATCTTTCAGCCAGACACAGCCAGAGATCAATGCTGGAATATGATTCTACCTGACCTCATTTATTTAACTGGCATTGCCAAGAGTCCATTGCCTCTCTTTAGTTAATATGTACTAAAAAATAGGTTTGACAGACTTCTTTTATATTTTTATATTTATGTGTGGTAAACACTTTTTTCTTCACTTGAGTAGAAGTACAGCATTTCCTTTCCTGGGACCATGTAAGCACATTGGGAAAAACTTATTTGGAAGGATTGGGAAGGACTTATTAGCTGAATATTTTAGAGTCAAACAGCAGTCCCAAATCAGCAGGTAAAAGATTTTTTATTGAATTCGTTATACTCATATTCTGGTTGCTCTTCTTGTCTTTTCACCTCTCTCTGTTTGATTTTAGCAGCAAACGGATAGGATCTCAAACACTTCAGCCTGATGTTGGATACCTGCAGGGAACTAGATTATATTAATTCAGCCAAAAAAAAAAAAAAAAAGAATAATATAATAACAGATAAAGATATATGATACATATAAGCATATGATATGATAACAGATGCACACTTTGTAACAGATCAATTAAACTTCCAAACAATACTTTGACAAAGAAGTTTTGATATCATCCATCTCAGAAATGGGCCATACCATACTTAGGAAACATTTTGTAGACAGCTGACATCACTTGAGAACACCACGTACTGTTGTGCCATCAACCACCATCAGCTGGTGTGAGCTCAGGCTCAGCGCATTGCCAAGGCAGCACCAGGTCACTCCGTGGAAAGGTAGAGCAGACTTGAAGGGCAGAGAAAATTAAACCAATGATGTAACAGTTGATAGCTCTGAAAATCATAAGTTTTCTTTTCCTTTTATCAGTCAATTGTTAAAAAGACACAAGAATTTCCACTATAATAAACCTAACTTGCCTTCATAGAAAACAGCTGTAGTCAATGCTCTTTATTTTTTAAATATTAGCAGACATTGGCATTGGAAAATGAATGAATAATTAATTGCATTGGTGAATAATACCGAGAGAAAACAAAAAAAATAGTTTCCAAAGTCTTTGTATAGGGCATATAACCATGCAAGTGTTGAAGGCTCCTAAAGTTGCATACATCTTCCAGTTCTTAAACCAAGTTCAGTTTCGTTTATGTTATAATATACTGACATGTGCCTCTTTCCATTTGCCACCAAAGTCCTTTGTAAGAGGAATGATTCACTACAGTATACATTGAAACAGGCAGAGCCCTTCCTCAGTTTGATTACATGATCACTGTAGGTCCCTTCCAACTGAAAATTATTCTATTCTGTTCTGTTCTATTCTATTCTATTCTATTCTATTCTATTCTATTCTATTCTATTCTATTCTATTCTATTCTATAAATAATATGCACAAATGGTGTAAGAATCTGGTTGTCATTGAGGATATCACACACAGCAAGTCAGCATGTTTCTTAGGGAGAGTCCCTCTCTTCTCAAGTGCTCATACACATCTAGTTGCTTTGTTCCTTCTGACTTGGCCACAAGTAGCTGGAAATGATAATCACATAGCCTATCAGTCACACGCTATCATGGGATTATTGCCAYTTCTAAAAGACAACACGGATTTTGTCAGTCCTGCTTGACTTTGTTGATCATCCTTGTAATTAACTCCTCCATTTTCTTTGGCAAATAGACAATCTGTAGGGTGGGTGGGGGTTACTAGAAAATAAAAACAGGGGCAGACCTGAAAATTCATCATTTCGCATAACCACTGAAAAAGCTCAGATGAAGATAATCAAGGCAATTACTGGACTACACAGTGCAACTGGCTTTCCCTGGAGCTTTATTTGACCTCCAACAAGATTTGAGATAGGATGCAAAACTCTAATGTTTTTGTTGCTGAATAAGGCAGCTGCCTCTTCATCAGAACTGCTGTCCTATATATCATCTATTTGATCTTTRTTTTCAGCTAGTTGCCTGTTTTCTTTTTTTTTTTTTTCTTACAGCCTCTGATGTGTGCATATGACTTAGTATTCCACTAAACCGCCCTGTAGCTTCTGTCATTTACACTGTCTCTGCTGGATAGTGTGAGCACTTGCCATACAGACCATGTGCTTTTATTCTTCCTTGCCACATCAGGATGGATAAAAAGCAGCAGTCTCCATCCAATGTCATTTCAGTTTAGAGCTTCTGATGGATGCAACCAGCAGTGAAATGCTGCAGCATTAGCCATGCAGCATTAGCAAGGGCCACCCGTGTTACAACGTGATATGCTCACATTCAGAAGTGAGACCACAACCTAGAGTTTTCACCTTTTTCACATTTGAAAGGAGCCTAAAGCAAATCTCAAAGACAGAGGCACTAAAGGCTGTATTCGCTGCAAGCGGGCAAACCTAGGCATAAAGCCAGATGCATATTTCAAAGAAATGAAATAAGTGCAGCTGAACTCTTCTACTTTCAGATCAGAGGATAGGCCTAAAAAAACTTCCTTGACTGGTATTATGTTGTACTTTGCACTTGGATATTTCAGTGATGCATATCTTGGCTTGTCTCAGTTTTTATTATTACTTTCCTCCCCAAGGGGCCAAGATACTAGTGAGATCTTTTTTTTTTTTTTGCATATGTTGGCTTTTGCAATAAAACAGCGGGGGTGAAAGTCTGACTCCACTGAAAGCGATGGCAGTTTTACAGCTGGTTTCTGCACGACCAGGTTTAAAGAGTGGTACCCAGCCTCACAGGTTGGTCCCTGAGCAAAATCATACATAGACAAGAGGGAAACCACTTTGACACGGTAACTGCCAGAGGAGAACTGTGTGGGCAATTTTCTTTCCTACCCATCTACTGTCAAGCCTTCTGTCTGGTAAACCTTTGAAATCAACACTGAAAGCCTAATACATGGAACTTGCACATCACCAGGTGCAGTTTCCCAAGTAACTGGAGGATATTCTGAAAGAGCTATCAAGGATTTGCCCAAGTTTTCTGTTACTGTTGTTTCTGATTCCTGCAAAAATACACTTGATAGCTTGAAAATTACTCTGCACAGATTATTTTGCAAAATGATAACTGCAAATATGTAGCGTCCGTGATGCAAGTGTGCAGCAAAAAACAATATTACTGACTGCAGGTCTGGACCCATGTGCTTGAATGATAGAAGCAGTCAGAACATCTAGAGTATGTTTTCTTTTTTGCCCTTCAATTTAGGTTTGTATTTCTGGGCATGCCTACAGCTAGGATTAGTATGTGGTGACATCACTTTTCGTATATAATTTTCCCACTGAAACAAGTTCAGCCCCTGGAAAAGTAACTATAATTCAGTTGTTTTGTGGCTGTAGTTATGCACATGCACAACAGCAATTAGGCCATTCACCTTCCTTAAACTAATTCAACATACACAAATTCCTTCCAGTTCCAATGGTACTGGAATACTGACATTTAAGAAGCAGAAGAGCAAATGCATTCATTTGTTACCAATAAGATATTCGATTTTAGTCTTTTACAATCAAAAGGGGACTAATATTTTCTGTAAAGCTGTTTGTCATTTGGCAGCAAGACAAAAAAGCTAGTGAAATGCTAGCAAATACATCTCCTATGACAGCCCACAAGGCACACTGCAAAAAGAGCAAGCGAGCTTTGGTATCAAATAAGGTACTTTAGGTGTTAAACTGAAGTTAAAATGGAAAGGAATTAGATCAATTTACAAGAAAGCACTTTAAAATTAAACCAGTCAAATAAAAGGCTATGAAAAATATCTATTCTCCCCAAGCAAAGGACTAGATTCCAAAATAGCCATATTGTCTTCTTTAAAAGGTTTAATGGTGGAGCATCCTCAGATAAAGAAGACAGTAAATAAAGTATATGGAGCTTTTCACTAGATAATAGGTTCAAAGTTCAGTTCKTAAACTGACTCAAATAAAATTGAGCACCGGTAAATGAAGTAAAACAAAGAGCTAGGGAATCTGAAGACAAACTCTCTGGGCTTAAGTGTTTTAAAACAATTAGATTTCCAGAAAGTTCAGCACAGACCGGGAAAAAAGCAATCAGTGGGGAAGTGTAAAGACAAAATTGCATAGCTGAGGGTTGATTTGCTCCTCTCTTCCCAGGCTGGACTCCAACATGAGTGTGCTGAGAATGGAGAGTGCTGGCCCAAAAATTTGTCCTGGAAATGAAGCAGAGGAACCCAGTAAAGATTTCTAAGCATGCTCTCCATTTACTAGGGCTGTGAGGAATAAATCCTCAACATGACTTGTTAAGTCTTTTGTTGCCATCAGAAACAAATAATACCTGGAGCTGTGAAGAAGGAAGGAGGACTCGCCCAGCACAGCACCCCCATGTATGTGGCTGGACTTCTGTGAAAACAGGAGTATGAGGGACTGTTAAGGCCAAAAATACCTGGTCTTTGTCTCTGAGAAAGCAAACCCAAATACTTGTGCCTGTGACTTCTTGATAACCCTGTTACAAGCATTAAGGAACAGGATAGAGCAATAAAAATAAGACATTATTGGTTCTGCAGAAGTAGGCTTACACTGGCTAGGATGGAGGAAAAAATATCAGGAAAATTCAAAATCATTCAATTTTTTGTTAAAAGGGGGAAAAAAAAAGAATTAATCAGAATGGAGTTCTTTAAGCAGTAGTTTTCTTGAAACTTGATTTCTGATGGCAATTGCCTATGTGGACTCTCTGGCTTCTAATAAAGAACAATTTCCTAACCTTTCACTCTGAGGGAGTGCTTTTTCTCTTCCATCTACTCATCTGTTTCTGAGAAATGTGCCTGAACCTGATGTCTTTGATAAACCTTTGTCTCTGTTAAAATCATACAGTGGGGACAAACAGACATATATACAAACACAGACCACATGATCATGTTGACTTCAACTCTCCACAGGCACTAAAAAAGGTCCAACCAGCCCTTTCCACAAATATCTAAAAATAACAGGCATCTGGGGCTGTAAATTAAGGTGAAAATAATAAAAATGTGTTTATACTACATGGAAGAGCGACAGCTTGCTAAGAAATCGATGAAAAGAAGAAAGTAATATGATATAGATGTTTAATTTTTGTCCGCATCAAGATTTTGAGGGTAACAATTCCCCCCCCCATCCMCTTGCTGGGGGGATCTGCCTGGCCCAGCAGACAGCAGACCTCCACAGGGAGGCAGCCTGCTGTGGGTAGGGGTCTGTAGGAGTGCCGGTGGTCCTAATACTAAATTTTGATCACAGTGAGGGTATGTGTTTTGCTCCTTTTCCCCATAAACTGGCTAGGAGTGTATTCCCCAGGCTTAGCTGAAAACTTCACTTGGAAGTCAGTCATCTCCAAGGAAATAAAAACTTTTGTAGCTGTTTGAGGGTGGGCATCCAGTATTTGTTTGATTTTTTATCATGGAAGCAATTACTTTCAGCTTATTTTCTTCTCACTGGTAATCTGAATCATCACTGTGAGGATGATTGGGAGAACTGGGATCAAACCAGATACCTCCTCACTACTCATCGTTCTCAGTATACGTAGCAGCCATCTCTTTAACAGGCTCTATTTGACTAGACCATCATAGGTGATCCCTGCATATGTGGGCACAGGCTGTAATCTAGTGCTGCAGTTTTCATTCTGACCATCCGTTCTGATTTTCTAGCTGTGTATGTCACATTTTATACAACATATTATCATTTATTACTCTTTCTTCTATGGTTCTAGCATGTTAGTCTTCCATAATCTTACTCTTCTAGTTTCTCTGCTACTGATGCAAGCAACTTCCTAACAGCCAAYGCAAGCCTGGTTTTCCCTCTTCCTACTCCAACTTGTTAGAACCTTTTCATTTCTTCAATTCCTCCTAAATACCTCTGTGATTGGTACGATGTTATTCTATCCAAGAAAATTCCCACTCAGGATTTTTCCATGCCTCCTTTTCAAATTTATCAGCTAGCTTTTTCCAATCTTTGCTAATATTTGCAAATATTTACCCTCTCTTTTAAACAGTCTTGTCACTAGCCGTCCTTAATCACAACAAAAATAACGTCTATTAGGTACCTTTTTTTTTTAAGCTATAATGCTAAATCAGAAATGTTGTTATTGGCAAATTTTTAGTACAATAACTGGTAACATTAAAACTCAGGAATATCCTGTCCATGACACCAACTAATGTTGGAGTCCAAAACTGTCTGATCAGATTCTTTTCAATATTACACATGTGGAGGATTTAATCTTCAATACCAGAATTACTTACCTGAAGTTGTTACACAGGATTTTGATTTAGCAGACTGATAAAGCAATGAACATAAATCACAATACAAGTACAAATTGCTCTTAGCAGAGGATAGCAATTGCAATACGCAGCTGAATCACAACACAAATGTGATTCTTATTAGAGTTTTCTGTTATACGCTTAATGTCACAGCTGGTTGAATCACTAAAGTGATATAATTGGTCGATTGACTCAGCTGACATAGCCAGCAGATCCACCCAACAGATAAAGTTGTTTACCTAAGAATGTGCCATCCTTATCCGTCCATGAAGAGTTCCCTTTGTAAGTTCAGCTTTCTTCACATCTTCTACGGTCAGTCACTCCCCTTCCCTGAGCTTCATGAGCACTTTGCCCTTGCCTTCTTCTCTGAGCCTTCTCCCATTGGTTGATCCAGAACAAGCAGAGATAAGGCACTTCTTTTACATAAGAGGCAAAATATAAGGTTGTGATTTAGAGAATTCTCTTGTATGAGAAACTGTTTGCTGCAGCTTGATGTCTGGCCACAGCAGTATTTAAAAGCAAAGTTAAGGCATATGCATATATCCAAAGGGAAAAGCTTCAACTCCTGCAACGGCTGCATTGTCTTGACCTCAGCTGATGTCCCAGATTCATGAAGAAGGCAGCATTATTCTCTTGATGGACAGTACAACACGATTTTTCTTGTATTTCAAAATTAATTATTAAGGAAATAAATTTTTTTGAGCTTATGCCCAACAATGAAGCACAGAAAAGACGTGATGATAGGGAGGGAGAATAAAAGGGAAACATGAAGAAGAATATAGAAAAAGTCTCAGGAAACGTATTAATGAAAGAGCAGATCACTGGAAGAAGAAAATTAGTCTTCACTAGTGCTAACCACTTTACATCAAGACAGTTGTAATGTGAAAAACATGATTTGCAGCCACATGGAATATAAAACACTTGACATACAAACAATGAACAAAAAATTTAGTCCACAGTGGTGCACTAAAGGACCCCTTCCAAACCGTGGGCTGTTTCTCTAAACAGATAGAAAAACTCAGTGGCCCACAGCTGAGTTTGTGCCATTGCTTCCTTTTGAAGAAGGCTTCATTCTAGGCCTTGCTCATTGAACATACACAATGGCCACAAACAATGTCAGTTCACATGCCTGTCTGCCCTCTTCTATTGGGTTCCTTCTCTTTTAATCCTTATTACTACATAAACACCTTGTGCAGAAATCACTCAGCTCTAGCCTGCACCCACAGCTGTGCCAGTCAGGGCCACCATGGGCTCCACAGCTCGGAGCACGAGGATGAGCAGAGACAGCAGAAGGAACCTCAGCACAGGAAGAGCCCAGAAAGCAGCATGGCAATGGGTCTCTGTCTCCATGGCATGTCTTTCCCTTTCACCTTCTGCCATTGCCTGGGAGTAGGGCAGGGGCAGCAGGGCTACCATCAGCTTCTCAGACCCCAACCGCTTGAGAACCATCACTCACTAGTCCCTGGTCCCAGTACACTTGTCATCTGCACAACACTCACTCCTGGGTCGGTCTGGGAAACCTGATGGCCCCTCCAGGGATTTCCTCTGGCCCAGGCAAAAGCCGAGAAGGGGAGGGTGGAGCTTGTGTACCTATCATCAGTCTTTCCTGTCCCTGACCAAGCTGCTGGAGACTTGGCAGGAAAAGGGGAAGGGGAAGAGGAACGGGAAAAGGAAGGGGGAGGGGAAGGGAAGGGAAAGGGAAAAAAAAAAGAAAAGGAAAGGAAAAAGAAAATGAAAAGGGAAAAGGAGAGCTCACTGGGACGGAGAAGACATGGGCACTTCCTTGATGGGGTGCTGTGCATCCAGGTCTGGGTGCTGTCACCATTCCTGGCTGTGGCTAGCCATTTTCCCACATTTCCGCTCCTGCCTGGCCCCCATGGACCCCCAGTTCTGTTTTGTGTTTCCCATGAGGCAGTCTGCAGCATTGGCCACAGTTTTGAAAGCTGCGTGTTCTGCAAGGAGACCCAGACTCTGGTCTTTGAGATGGGGTCATGGTGAGTGTATCTGGCTAAAGGTTGTGCAGCATAAAAAAAAAGACAGGAAATAGGAAAATTGCTAATTTAAATGCAAAGATACACAGACCCTAACTGACAGTGGGTAGTAAAGACTGTAAGAAGACCAGAAGGCACTGATCCAACCTCTGTTGAAGGAATCACTCGTGTGACTTTGAAGGGGTTCAACCAACACTTGTTAACTGGTAGGAAGAGGGAAACAATTGTTATAGACTATTGGTAGGGGTCTCATAAGAAAGAACAAACTAATGGGATATTTTGGGAGATTCTTGAATTGTATAAAGCTTACTGTTCTATGTCTTAAGGGGAGTGTGAGAATGTACAAAACATTATGAGACATTTAGAAGAAAGATTAAAGAAAAAGGAAGCAAAGGATCAGAGTGGAACAGGGAGGACCAATAGTGGGAAGACAGAAAAGAGAGATAAAAGAGATCAATCAGTCAAGCCCTGCACTTGATCACCACAGCTCTTACTATCTTATTAACTTTTCTTTTGAACTATTTTGTGTGTGCATTCCCTATATTCTGTATGTGTGAGAGCTTGTGCAGGTGTGATCTACTAGTGAGCTTGGAGCTGGATTAGCTGGCTAGTAGGTCTGGGAGATAGTTATGGGATAGAATGTGGATTTAGGGGCAAGCTACCAGAAAGACCAGGAACCCAGGACCGAGGTGGTGGAGATATSACAGGTTTGAGAGCCAGCTACTGGAGACACCCATGTGAGCTTGTGTGTGTAGGCATGTGTGTGCATGTGTATCCATGAGATCCAGCTAATGAATTTCGGGCTTTATTAACTGGTGAGTAAAAGCAAGGCCAGGTCAATTGTGTTGCTCATGTTTACATGAGTGTTGTTTGTGTTTGTGTGGTTACCTGCAAAGACATCGTTCTCCTGTCTATGCTGATCTGTGGCCATCTGTCTGTGCAGGGAGTGCATGTCTACTGGGAATTTGCACTTTGCGTTGCAAAGATCTTGCTTTGGTTTGCTCTGTGTCATGCCATTAGCTGTTTTTTCTCCTCATAATGAAAGAAGGCCTAGAGAATTTTGATTTTCAGTAGTGTGAAGAAAATGGGAAAAATAATCTTTGCAAGCCTCAGATGCCTGTGCTTGGAGAAGGCTGCTTAGTTTCATAGGTAAAAAAATTAGAGAGTCTATGAAATGTATACTCAGGCTGGGGACTTCTATACATATGACTCTGCCACCTTGGGTGAGTAATTGCATTTTTTCTTTCAGAAGCTGACTAACAAAACAGTAACCCTCACATTATGCTCTGTAAATAACCCAGAAACTTTGTGTCCCTAAAGAGCTGAATACAGTCCATGAGACAGTAATCTCCTCTAAATTCTGTCTTCTTTGACTTTTCTTTCTACCCTCTCAGCTAGCTCCTGGTGCTAACTGCTGAGATAAAAGGTGTCCCAGTTTCCTGCATACATTCCCTATTATAAAAATATAGCCTTTTCCTGTTTTGTGCCTTTTTATCTTGGGCATGAGACACTAAGTTAGTTTTATATTCAAGATATCTCCATAATATTAACTGCATTTCCAGCCTTTACATAAGCTTTACACCTCTCACAAAAAATTGCAAAATTACAATCCATTTACTTTTTAATAGCAAGGGCTTTTTTATTTGTGTAAATATTTCCCAAGCCCACAATGCATTTAGGGCATCTTAAACTCTCACACATGCTAGCTGTGCAGCCCTGCAACTCAAGAATTGAAACAACTCAAAACTTACCTACACATTCATTGCTTTTATAAACTTCATCCTGACTGCCACTCCTCTGTATTGGATAATAATTATGATCTTTGAGCACTGAGACCCTGCCTGTGCTGTTTTTGCAATATCAGTGGTCACCAAGAGCATATGCAATGAGGGTTCATCCCAAAGACTCTGTCTTGTCACTTCCACGATAAATATGGTCTAACAAATCAACATTGCTTTGTGTCCAGTCTGTTTCTTATTTGCCAGACCAAACTTCATTTCTTCTGCTGCTCATTGTCCTTTCTGGACATTTTCTTGAGGCTTCTCCTCTGGGTCACCATGTACATGTTACTGTGATTTTGACTTTCTGCTCTGGATTACCATTTCAGTATGAACTGGGACCCTTTAGCTTGGTTTTGGCTTGACTCAACTTGTTGTTCTTGTCCCTCTTCTTATCCTGGCTGACATGCTGACCCCTCTTTGTCCCAGCTTTTAATAGCTTCCATTCATCAGTTTGCTGCCACCTTCTGCAGCCCATTCCCACCCCACACATGCTAGGATTTGTTCAGGACTTGTTCTAGAAAAGAGACCCTGAGACTGGCTTCTGCGTCTCCCTCCCTCCCTTTTTCTTTCTCTTGGCTGATCTTCCACTGTGATGACAACACAGAGTAATCAAGACCATAGACTTTTAAGCCATTTACAAGCATCTGATCTGTTCTGCAATTTCATCACCTGTGAAAATTTTGTCATGAAAGTCTGCCCCTAACCCTGTCAGACATCTCTTTTAGATACGATATGTGTTCTCCCTTTCTCAGCAGATGCCTAGTTCCTTTGCTTTTAAGCAAATCCTCTTACACAGTTTTCCAAAGCCTTACTGTGTCAAGAGGGTTCACATCAGCAGGTCTGCCTCTGACAGTTCAAGAGACACTGTGGTTATAGCTCTTTATAAACTCCAATAATGCATACCAAGAGGTGTTGTGTGCTTTAAAACACCTCTACATCTCTGATTGTAGCATACTGGTAAAACATTGTATAATGGTGACCTTTTTTTAATTATTAGCAAAGTGGTGAACATTATCCTGCTTTAACTGCTTGTGTGAAGGTTATTTTAGAAAACCTTTTAGCCCCAGTCTGCCTGTAGTTTCTGTGGTCTGTACATCCTGCTAAAGCTTCTTCTCATGATCACAATTATTGCAGAACTCATTCTGCCGGTCAGACACACTATCCAGACATGTTTGGATAATACCTTTATTACTGTGAAGATGTTTTTACTGCCATCGTTTTGTTTGGAAAAGTGTTGTATACCCACAAAGTCTTGGTGCCATTGAGCATCCACTTCTTGCACAATCATTGAGTTTCTCTGAAGGTACTTCCTTACCTTCTGTAAGGTGTAAGCATCATCTCTGTCCAAGCCATGTTGCCCTCCTTGTTTTCTGTTCACAGCAACTGGTTTTCTTGTAGCTGTTTCAAAAAGTGAATTTATACCATCAAAGATCCCCACCACTCCAGGAACACTGTCAATCTCTTTCAACAGGCAATCCAGCATAGACACAGTTATTAATACCCTGCTAATTCAGACAATCAGTTTAACTCTTGGTCGAAGAGTCTTTGTTAGTAAGGTATCATGCAGGTGCGAGAGGGGTTGCCTGCCTAGCATCTTTAGACTTGTTTTTTCCCCTCTTTGAACATTGCTGTCCTTTCTTTGAATGATGCTGTCCCAGAAATGAACAAAAATATCTCATAAATAGAAAAGCTGTATCTTCCTTCTCGCTAGCCAGAGATGGCTTTTGAACACAATACATGAATGTGTGAAGGCTGTAATGGTACTGCACGTAACTGTGACCACTGCTCATGAGTGTGGGAAAACCAGATCCAGCAATAGCAGGAGCAAAGACACTCTCACCCCAGACAGAAATTCAGCAGCTACTATAACAACGTTTGTCTTTTACTTATTTGTACTCTCATTTTTCTTCCTGTTGCTGACCTCCTGCTGTGCACACAGCTCGAGCTGTGTGCCCAGACCATGGGCCCTCTTGCAGAGTGGACAGCTTTAATAACACAACCATGGCTACAAGCTGTCACGGTAAAAGCAAATTAAAACTCCAGGTGAAGCAGGTGGCCAGGTGGGAAGGGAAACACAGAGAAATGGCCAGTCTCAGCCAGGGATCGCAGCAATGCCTGTACCACCAATCCATTGCTGTGGTGAACACTTTGATCATTTGGGGCTGTGCCAAGGTGATGGTGGCACTGTGGTGGCTTGTCTCCCAAGTCCTGAAGGCCTCTCCCCACATCTTCCACCCCTAGTGGGCTGCATGATGTCCTCAAGGGAGGCACTCAGAACCCTGAGCTGCAAGCCAGACCCTGGAAGTGCACAACACCTGACACTCCCAGGGTCACCAGGACTGTGAAGGTGCTTGCAAGTAGTTTTCTTGGTGGAAACTGAAGCAACCAAATGTGAGGAGGGAGGCAGTGCTGTCTTTCTTAGTCATGGAGAAGCCAGGACAGTGAAGAGGAAGCCTGTTCTGCCCAGGAGGGAGCAATGGGGAAAGGAGACCAGGAAACTGCAGGTACCACCACCAAGTGCAGATGCTGCTGCTTTGGCTAGGCCCAGCGATCAGAATTGGGGAAAATTGGGGAAACAAGAAAGAAACCAGAAGAGCCACAGGAATGTCAGAAGAAGAATGGTTTTTGACTATCTACTCTTTTCCATGAAGGCTCACAGGTGCAACGGCAGGAATCAAAAGATCTCAAAATCACCTTGGGAAACCAGTTTCTGCCCATGGAATGSCCAGGAGACTACCACCCTTGCTGAGGAGGGAGTCCCACCTGAGAGCAAGGCTCTGTTCTCCCAGTGCTTAAGCTCAAGGCTGTTCCCAGCTTCTGTGGACATGCCAACTCCCCACCCTAATGTCTGGCCCTACTTCTGAGAATGAAGTCCCTTTTTCTTCTTCTGTTAGTCCTGGAATAGGGAAGGAAGTTTATCTACACTTCCAACTCATGCTGATCTTCCCTTACAGCCTTTTACTCACTATTACTGTGCCACAGAAAAAAGGTCACTCTAAGGACTTAATTTAACCTCTACTGGAGCAATCTCTCTACTAGTCCCAACAAGAACTGCAGTGGGAACAAAAAGAGTAGAGAAAACAAAGCTTACATGCTCCTATAACCTCAAGCATGAACAATGGACTCCCCACTGGGAATTTCTAAGGAAAAGAAGTTGTTGTTATTGACTGCCTCAGAGCTGCAGCTTACATGTCAGAAGTAGCGGTGCTTTCTCTAGGATGCTAGATGGAAACCATCCACAGGGTACCAAAAGATACTAAGCTGATCTGAAGTTACTAGAAATACTGCTGTTTAGTATTCTGGTTTGCAAACACAAATATTGCTACATGTGCATGCAATACAAACACAGAAGCAGTGTGCAATTACACATGCAGTGATACTTGGTTGCTTTTGCCAGYCCGGAAAATACCACCCTGTGCTAGAGAAACACCTTTTCTACACCTGGAAAAAAGACTAGGGAGGTAGAAGGGACAACATAAAACTGGGGTATGGGGAAGGAGGGAAAAATGAGGGACAGAACATGTTAGGCAACAAAGACACAGGGATGTCTGTTTGCCTTCAGAAGCAAGCGAGTAAATGAAGCAGAGGTCCGGTGGGATTAGGCACGAATTCGTCAATTTTCTACTTTAAAGGGAAATGTATAGAACACGCATGTGTACTAACTGTGTTTCTTTTAATCTACTGTACTTACRCAGATACACACATAGGGAGAAAATTTGAGAGGATGCAACTAGCCGGAGTCTTATTGTTAAAGGCACAGCCAGGAGAGGACTGTCTCCATGCTAAAAGCGTTCCCTTGCCTTGTGCCTCCTCGGGGCTCGCTCTCACGCTGCCGGGGAGCTCCCAGAGCCAACACTTATGAGCCGTGGAGGTGGAGCGCGGCTGGCGGAAATATGTCCTGACTGAAAAACCACAACATTCAGTTTGCCTTTCCTCTAGAATTCATGTCAGCTACTTGCATTAGCATGCTTATTTAAAGTCTCAGATAAAACAACTGAAACCTTAATAGTATCATATATTTTCACTCTTTACAGTAACGTGTCCACTGATGGTGACAGGCTCATTGCTACTACATTACAGAGGCAAAATGATAACATCTTCCAGAGACCAGTGTAACAGAGAGGTTAATGATTTTACCAAAGTAATTTGCAGCAATTTACATGATTCATAAATGGTAAAACCACAACTGAATTTCCAGGTCATCCTAGAAAACTAGCAATAAGACACCCATTTCATCAGATTGTTCAAGATATGACACAGATAGTAACGGATTATTGGTCTGGATTTAAAATGCTGCTATTATCCTTTTTTTTAACAAGTTCTTCTATCTAAATTTATATAACCTCAGCATCGGCTACCCTGCTGGCTGAATGGAATAAAAACCCCAATGTTATTAGTACATCCAATAGTTGCTAGGATAGCAGATAAATTAACCCGAGAGTCATTCAGTCCATACTGATCCATGCAACTTATTAAAGTCCAGAAATTTGTACTTTTGCCTGTTTCTCTTACTGCGTTGCCAGACCTAACAGCACTGTGTGAAAGCCTGAGTTGGATAACTGCAAATCGCTCGATTTGCATATCTCACTTTTATTTATGTCATTGAAAAGGGAACATCCAAATCCCTCACCTTTGCTCAATAGACTCTCCCTTCAGGAAATGTTTTTTACAGAACTTCAAGTCCTTGAAAAGAAAATTAAAAAATACAGTGCCTTCAGAATAACATTTATAGTTCAGAAAGACACTTTCATTGCTATATTACTGGTATACCCCCCCCAAAAAAATACAAATTTTACCTGTATTTGCCATTGTCATTAATGACATGATGCCTTGAGACTGATTAAAAAAAGAATTCACTGTAAGTTCTTCTCAGTAAATTGTCTATTCTAAATATCATTTCTGAAAGCCCATCACTGACAAAAAAATCTTCTCTTGAGTCTGGCAAACATTCCATGTCAGATAAAATTAAAAAGAAAAAAAAAGAACATTGATTTTTAGTTCATCTTCTATTAATTCTTCTTCAAACTAGGTGTCATCCCTTATAGTAAAAGGACAATTTAAATTTATTAGATTTGAGTTATAGTTATGATATGTTCATGTAGGGCTATTTTTGTTTTATACCTGAAAGTGTATTGAAATCTTTGGAGACTGGCACAAAGTAACAATTTATCTTGACAGATGTGACCTTATCAAGACTGCAAGGATAATACTTTTCATTTGAATGTTCTACAGCACAGAAGATCTGTTATTGTAGGTTGCAGTCTGTTTATTAACTGAAAGCTTTCCTGATGGGTGAGTATATATGAGATTTTAGAAGTACAGTCCAAAAAAAAAGGAATATATTTTAGCAAAACTGTCATTTGAATACTGAATTTGGAAAGTTTAATTGCAAGGCAGCCCACATGAATATGTATCAGGGGTATGCAATTACAGACTATAATTCCAGCTTCAACAAATATAATCCATCTAACAGTTAAACAGTCTCCTAATTTTAATCTTTTTACGTGTGTTATATTTGGAGCACAGCAGGGAGAAGACTCCAAATGGATTCTTTTTTAACATTTCCACCTCAGCAATAGTTATCTTAGAACAGATTTACAAAGCTGTGAATGCAAATTAGTGCCTGAATTCACTGATTCCCCTTGTTTTTTCCTGCTCCAGCATCAAAAAGTTCAGGAGAATGTGTACCTTGAAAGTCTATCACTAATGAAAACATCTAACTAGAGTGGTACTCCTGGAAACTTCTGGTAATCAAAGAACTAATGGTTATTTGTAGTATGCTTTACATTTTGGTCTGGTGACCCCTAACCACCCCTCATGAGACATGGCCTTGGAAAGAAGAGGGATCCAGGAGAGCTGGTTGGTGCTCAAGAAACACCTCCTCCACACTCAAGAGTGATCATCTCAGCGAGCTGAAAATGAAGCAAATATGGCAGGAGGCCTGAATGGTTCCTGACTAACTCAGGCATAAAACCGAAGTGTATAAGAGGTGGCAGCAGGGCAGGCAACTCAGGAGGAGTATGGAGACATTGATTGTGCAGGAATAGAGTTAGGAAAGCCAAGGCCCATCTGGAGTTGAATTTGGCAAGGGATGTCAAAGACAACAAGGATGGTTTCTATAAGTACATGAACAGCAGAAGGATGACTAAGGAAAATGTGGTCCCACTGCTGAATGGGACAGGAACCATGGTGGGAAAGGACATCAAAAAGGCCAAGGTGCTCATTGCCTTCTTCACCTCAGTCTTTATTGTTAATACCAGCCTTCAGCAATCCCAGGTCCTGAGACCACTGAGAAAGTCTGCAGCAAAAAAGACATGTCCCTAGTAGTGAAGGACCAGGTTAGGGAGCACTTAAACAAACTGGACATGCATAAGTCCATGGGGCCTGATGGGTTGCAGCCACAAGTGCTGAGGGAGCTGGCTGATGGCATTGTGAGGCTGCTGTTGATTATCTTTGAAAGGTCAAGGAGACTGGGAGAGGTTCCTGAAGACTGGTAGAAAGCAAGTGTCACTTCTGTCTTCAAGAAGAGCAAAAAGGAAAGATGTGGGGATCTACAGGCCAGTCAGCGTCACCTCAGTCCCTGGGCAGGTGATAGAACAACTAATCATGGAAACCTTTTCCAGACACAGGAAGGACAAGAAGGTGATTGAGAAGAGTCAGAATGGATTTGTGAAGAGAATATCATACTTAACCAAACTGATAGCCTTCTACAATGAGATGACTGGCCTGGCATTTGAAGGGACCGCAGTGGATGTTGCTTTAGAAGGTTTCGGTCTGTTAAGATAGATCCTCAGGTCTGTTAAGGTTTAACTGCTACTAACGATAAAGACACATTTTGCTCCAAGCTAAAAAGAGGGGATATGGGGAAAATACCCTAAACAAACAAACAAACAAAAAACCAAACAAATAACCTTTGACCTTTCTTACAAAATACCTGTGTTTGAGGCAAAGAGGTTTTTAAGTCACAGTTTCTTAGCACTGTGTAAATGTTTTTCTTTAAAGTGCTGGCTTTAGAAAGCTACCTTATGGATGATTTTTGTTGCCAAATGTAATTGCTTTTTCTCTCCTCTGCCAAAACTGTTTTTCATGCAATAGGCAAGAAACATAAACTTTATAGCAAATCATTTTTCTAATGCTCTTATTAATCCAAACCCACACTTTTTTTTTTTTTTTTGGTTGCTTCTGGTGTTTTTCTTGAGAATTCACATCTGGGAATATAAGTACCAAGAACCCTTCTTCTTGTTGCCACTGGCGTAGGTCTGCAGAGGGAAAGATAAATGTAGCACAGACCTGTTACTACTTTGTAGATTATTAGTCCTGCCTTTATTTGCAAACAGAAATAGAGAGATAATGCAGGGTAATACGCACAGGGTAGTATGTTCTCAAGCCTGCTGCACTGTCTCACCTGACATTTCTGATTGATAGCTGAAAGAAAGATGCAAGCTGCATCACAGTTATGACAGAATGAAAGTACGCTGTAATATATTCCACATTAGCTCTTTCCCAGTTATTTGGTTACTTGGACAAGTCTGGCTTGGGGAAAAAAAGAAAAAGGATGAAGCTAAACCTTGGCAATAAGGTCTGGTCACCTTTTCTGCATTTTTTTTTCCCCTGAGAAAGTCAAACCACAAAACCAAGTTTGGTAACTTTTACTCTTTCTGTCCTCTCTTGTAGTTCCATCTTCCAGTGCTTAGTGAGAGCTGGCACAGCACAGCTGAGAAGTGTTTGGATTAATTCTTCGTGAAGGTTCCCCCATGTCAAGCCCCATGTGTGTCACCTCCCCACTCTTCACCCATGGAGTGTGACCAGTGTCACCTGCAGCCACTGGAACCAGGAGCAAAGTTACAAACTTCCTCAAGGGTGCTGCACCAGTTACAAATAAAACCAAACTGGATGATATAACCACTCCCAAATTCCTCCTTGCAGCATGCTACTGATCTTTCTTCCAAACTGAAGTAAAGTCCTTCTGATTTTAATATGTTTGCTGACAAGATCACCTTCCATTGCCTGTATACCACAAATACCTTGGCGCTTGCCAGCAGATGAAACTGCTTGGGTTCAAATTGTCAGCAGTGATGGCATGCTTTAGACTGGCTATGCCATATGTTGCTTTAATACTCCAGCATCCACAGCTTTGGGAATCAAATCTGCTCAGAGTTAATAAAATGTGTGTTAAAACTACAGCTTTTATTTTATTTGCTGGTGATTATTCCCTTACTTGTGAGAAAGAGAGTGGTGTTTTTATGGTTTTATTTGTATGCAAATGTCTGTGACTGAGGAAGAAAGTTATTAATCCATGTTTAGATATGACATGCCTAAGCTCCTCAAAGCATAATAATTATAGCTAGCAAAGTTATTCTTCCTTTAGGAAAAATTTCTGTGTTATTCTATAATAAGTCTCCTCTTTGCATAAGGTAAATAATCAAATTCTCCTTATGTGGAGTTGTTTGCCTGCTGGGAGAAATTAAGCATTTCCTCCTGTTACACCTCTGGACATGTTGTTAGTAAAGTCTAGCTGAAGATCCCAAGAAAACTTAGGCTGCACAGCCTAAGTTTTCACACTGTAACAGCAAAATGACATTAAGGACAGTGTCCTCACTAAGATTGCCTATCGTTCCCCTAGCTGTGTGTTTACAACTTAAATTAACACTGCTTGGAATTACCCAGGTTACACCACTGAGAAGTCACTAGGTCATTAATGAAGAGGTCTGCTTTTCCGGAGCTCACTTTCAAAACACTTGCTTCCTTTYCTCTCTCGACCAGGTGATCCCATTTCTCCTGGTTTGAAGGAGCTGAGATTTTAGCATTTTTTTCAAGGTCAAAGCAGATTTCTGTGGCACATAATATAGTAGTGAGAGCAACAGCCATCATTTGCATTTCCCAGGGGTAACAGAGCCGAACTAAGAAAACCCACTACCAACAAAAGCCTTGCAGGGAAAAACCTGAGACTATGCTAGCGTTCAGGTTACTCTACAATCCCATGTCTCCCCAGACCATAGGCAGTACATAATTGATGCCTAAACAACATAATGCACACACAAGAGGTACTGAGTAGGAGTAGCCATACACTTATAAATTGCTCAGTGAATTTTTGACAAATTCACTTCTGGAAAGGAGTAACTTGTTTTTTGACTTGTCAACTTGCAGACGCTAAAGGTGCCTATTATCAAGTGATGCAGAGAGCCTGCTGAGCAGTCAGCAGTTGGATGCACTTCCTTAACAACAGTAGTTGTCCTTTTACTTGACACTGCAATACAATTCCTGTGACACAGACTTTGCTCTCTTCATAAAAATGATATCTTTTAGAATTAAAAAAAAAAAAAAACAACAAAAAAATATGAAAAAGTGTCAGTAATACTCAATAGCACAGATAATTTCTTTTAATTATAAGTCTGGTGAGCTGTATCCACAAAAGAATATTAAACTCATAATTAAATTATTAGTCTGATGCTCAGGATACTCCATTTGCTAGTTTCCAACAAAATAATTTCTATTTGATATATGCTTTCTTGTTCTTCTATTAGTGAAACAATAATACTTCAGTGCCAAAGGATGGCGTTATAAAGGTCCATGTACTGGAGATCCTCAGATGCTAAAGACACAACAGTGATGGGAACGATATGTGTAAGATGCATGGCTCTTAATTGGTCTGTACTACGGACCATCCTAGCATACAAATTCCAGTAAATTATCTTATGCTTTGCCTAATAATTATAAGGAGGATAGAATAGAATCATAGAATCATAGAATAGTTTGGGTTGGAAGGGACCTTTAAAGGTCATCTAGTCCAACCCCCCTGCTGTGGGCAGGGACATCTTCAACTCGATCAGGTTGCTCAGAGCCCCGTCCAACCTGACCTTGAATGTTTCCAGGGATGGGGCATCTGCCATCTCTCTGGGCAACCTGTGCCAGTGTTTCACCACCCTCATTGTAAAAATTTCTTCCTTATATCTAGTCTAAATCTACCCTCTTTTAGTTTAAAATCATTATCCCTTGTCCTTTTGCAACAGACCCTGCTAAAAAGTCTGTCCCCATCTTTCTTATAAGCCCCCTTTAAGTACTGAAAGGCTTCAATAAGGTCTCCCCGGAGCCTTCTCTTCTCCAGGCTGAACAACCCCAGCTCTCTCAGCCTTTCTTCATAGGAGAGGTGTTCCATCCCCCTTATCATTTTGATGTCACCATCAATGTACACAACTATACTATCTTTGGGTGTGCATACACTAAATGAAGCAAAAAAAAAATTATAAAAATGTTATGATAACGTAGGAAAATATAATGTGTGAGTTAATAAGATCTCCATAAAAAACACACACAGACTGTCCAGTTTTCAAAATGTGAATGTTTTTTCAGTTAATCATGGGATTATCACACTAGAGAAAGACAGCTAGATAGTCTTGGTGAAAAAAATCATAGTGAAGAGCATAGGAATGGTCTAAAATTATGGCATATTAACCCAGTTTCAACTAAGCTACTGGAAGTTATTTTTAGCACATTAAGAAATAATTTGGAATAGGAAAACTCAGTAGTCTAATCTTTACCCTTCCATTCTTCCAAAAAAAAGCATATAAACTCCCCACATAATACACTGACAGACAGGAAACATCCATCAGTTAGTATATGTGTGTGACACATGAAAAGTATTTACCATGTTCTGTTGGTTCAAGGGCTTCATAAAGAGCTCCCCACTCTGTGAATGACAATTATGTGGCTATAAAATAATATATATACAAGTACAAAATATTGCAGAAGAAAATTAAATTGGCTCAAGAGAAAAACTGTAAAAAATCTCTTTCCCTGCTCACTGTGCCTTTGCAGGGCAAGTCTTTGTTACCAGACTCGTCTCCACCTAACTGTATGATTTTCTGGATTGCAGCAGACATTGCCCAGTTGGGAAGCTCTTTCCATCATCTCTCAGACACAGTCAGCTGCTCTTTGAACCTCAGCAGCCGTCTCTTGTCTTCTCTATCAATTACAGATGGTGACACTTTTGCCTTCCTTCCTCCAATTTCTCTCCTCTGAGGAGRTTTAATGGAAGGACCATCCCTTCTTGCAACACACGGTCGATCTGACGTCCTCTTCCTAAAGTAAAAAAGCAGAAACTGAGAACAGTCAAGAAAACAGATCCTATTTGTGAAAGGCTGGTAGCTCAATACAAAAGTGGCCTTGTGGTCACACTTCTCTCAAAGTTGACTTACCACGTCAGGCATCAAGGAGGACTGCAGAGCGCATGTGGTGATGTCCTTAAGGCTGTGGGTAGGAGTCAAAGTCTAAAAAGTGAACTGTCTTACACATTTTTAAGAGATGCAAGAAGGAAAGGGGGCAGAAACTATGTCTTCATGAAATGAACTTATATTTGTGTGCAGAAAACAGTTTACTTAACGTGTTTCAGCAATGGTATATGCATTGGATTCATCAAAAATTTAAGGCTAGTTATTAGCCTTTTACTGAATTCATTGAGACCAAGATTTTACTATTGCTACTTTCACAAAGAAAGGGGAATAAAATAAATAAATATAAATATACTAATTCTTGCTGATGAATAAATGAAATAGAATACTGCATGCAAATGTGAATAAAAGCTGTCATGGAAACAGTGAGAAAGACAGAATTGCATAACTTACGTATGTTAAAAGTACTATGTAATGTAATGCTGAAACCAATGTAATAGTGCAAACTATGAAATAGCAAAAGCAATGTAACACTGAAAACATGGGAAATAATCTTAATGATTTTCCAACCAAAATACACAGGACAGAAAAAAGATCCTACCCCAAAATTAGGGAAGGAGTTGTTGTATAGATAATCTTATTCTGTGAAAAAAAATTTAGCTCTGTTTCAGACCAAACTTCTCCATTTTAGATTATTAGCATGAGATTGACACAAAGAGCAAGGAAATTTACATCATCTACTCCTAAGGTATAACAAACCAAATCCACTACTAGAAGAATCTTTTAGAGGCAAAGTTCTAAATTCTGTAGTAATATTGCCAAACAGTTAAAAGAAAAATATAAAAAAAAGAAAAAAAAAAAAAGAAATAAGCCAAATCAAGCAGATAAGACATGCAGACACTCAAGCTAGCTGTGAGTTCAGCCAGTGGTCAAAACACACTGTTATACAGCAGCATGTAGTTTTGCTATTTTTGTTTCTATGAACACCTAAATATGTATACTTGAACTTTTCAGAGCTGTGCTGGTAGATGGAAGTTTTCTTAATGAAAAATTCTACATTTTTTATCAAGGTGTTTGCTTTTTCATACTGGTATTCCACATTTCAGTTTCAGCAATCATCTGCATTGAGCAACGTAAGAGTTTTAAACAACTAAAAAGGAATTCCATGCTCTTACGACAGTTTTTGTCTTGAAAGAAAAGAAATCCACTCCCATCCTTGAATATTTCTCAAGTTTCAATATTAATCAAGCTATTTGGCATCCTTCCTTTTTTTWAAAATTGCTGCTATCTTGTGAGAACTCATAGTCAATGAATTGAAACTTGTATTTCCAAACATTGATGGGAAGAACATATTGACCAACCCAACACAGGCCTGTCTCATAGCAGTCTGAGGACCAGCTCTTCTCTCACACCTAGGGGCTTACTCAGCACAGAATTTTCCAAAATGCCTTGGACCTTGGATCATTGCTTTCAACTTCTGATTCTTAACTCTTATTTGTCTGGACATCAACTCCTTTCTCACCTTGCTGCAGGTTTGCCTTGTCCCTCAGTCCAGACTCAGCTCACTACTGTGGACTCTGAATCTGTACACCTGCTACCTGGCTTCTGATGAAGTGACATCTTTCTTTTTAGGAGAACAACCTGATTTAGATGGAGTTGTCCAAACCAAGGTCCTGATAGATACTAGGAACCAACAGACATTGTAGCTATCAGATTAACAATCATCATGTTGTCGGAGGAACAGAAGGTGATAAGGTGTGATAAAAAAAATTTGGTTAGCTTCTAAATCACATTAGTAGGTAGAGATGATCTTCAGCAGGATCTCATTCATGTTCATTGTACATGCCTTTCACACTGGTTCCTTCCACTTTCAGACACAGATTCAAGCTGTACAGGGCACAGAGTGAGTGACACTGCCCTCCTGATGAGCCAAGGAGAGCCTAGGACAACAGATACCTCTTGATTCCTGTACTGAAAGCCCAAGGAGTTCCAAGGCACTTGGTAGTATTCCAGATAACTTGTGGGTACAAGTTGTTTTCAGTCATCTCATCCGCCTGCTTTGTGTACATGACTCGACCTGGTGACTAACACGTATCTCCCACACTGTGTAGAAGCAAGGAGAAGACAGAGAAGATGTGGTGCCTTTAGGCTGATATGCCACATCATAGACAGATGTGAGGTATAACTACCAGCCTCTTGAAATAAATTCACAGGATTAAGAAAAGGACAGMTATGATGTGACAGTATTTCTGTCAAGAGAGTTGATAAAAAGGCTGAGGCTTTACCACATGAGTACACACCAATTGTTGCTGGAGGCTTCAGGAATTATGAGCAAGCTGAAGCTTTATCAGAGTATGTCAGCCACTTGCATTCAACATGTGAAAATTTTGACCCATGAAAAAGCCAAGACGTTCTTGAAACTGGGTTAACAACCTGGTATAAATTCTAATCTTTTACCATTTTGCGAAGGTCAGTGAAGTTACAACATTTTAGAGCATGGATATTGTTTCTTCTGCTAAAGAGTCTCAAAACTGAAGTTAAAGAAAAAAGCTGAATTTCAACAAAAAATTCCTCCTGTCCATTTTCAGTCATTTCTTGGCACTCAATTTAAGCAGTTTTTTTTGCATGGAGTAACACTCAAGTTCCCAATTTTGTAAAATTCTTGCCGTTTTTAAATTTGTGCTGCCAGTGAACAYCTATTATAGATAAAGACAATGGAAATTAACAAAATGGACAACAATAGAATACTTAAAACATATATCTTTTTTACAGCTTATGATTTTGTTGTTCTTTTCCTGGTTTGCTGCACACTGACTAGCTACCAGGCAACAAACTCATTGCTTCCAGTCCCGTTTCATTAAAACTAGTAACAAAAACCAAATATAGTTGCCTGTAGACAGTAAGACACAACCCCAGCTTGCTGCTGAAACATTTATTTATCCTTGACCCAGAGGGCTTTACACAACAAGGAGACTAATAATTGTTGCATACTACAATCCTTAAGGCGAATATTTGCTTATTTCAGATATTCACGGTCCGTCATGCTGCTGAGATAGAGTGAAGTGCTCAAGAAGCACAAGCGGAGAAATTATTGTCAAGAAATACCCTATGAAATGTCCCTGAATGTACTGCTTTGCTTCATCCAAACATGCCCAGTCTTGACAGCAAATAAATGTTTCCATCCCGAGCCTAAGCTGTTATCAAAATCTACTTTTTCCTTCTAATCAGTCTTCTGGGCTGTCTGGAGCCATGGTGTGGCTAGCTGAGGAAGCTCCTCTCTGCTTAGGAGTGGCACCAGCACCAGCACCATGCTGTGAAGAGATACTCTCCTGCCAGTTCAATGCAGCTCCCCAGGAAGAGCAGAAGTTTCTGCTCAGACTTCGTGGAAGACCTGAGCTCCTGCATTGGGCAGCAGACAAATCCACCACTTCAGTTGCACAGCCTTTATGTTTATTTTCCTGTTTCGTTATCTTACTTGGCGGGAAGTGAGCAGGATGAGGACTGGCAGTTTGGGAACTTCTTTTCATTTCCGCTTTTAATTGCTCAGTCTATTTTGTGAGCAGCTATTTCTTAGGCTAAAGAAGGAATTAATACTGTATTTTTGTACCATTTTGCATAATATTTCATGTCAAAATCTGAGATGCCTCAGTATAAGATGACTATGTACACACACAACCACATACAATATAAGATACAAATAAGGCAAGTCTACATGACAGATCTAGTTCAGTTCCTGAAGCTGGAAAGCAAATACAACTCAGTCTGCATGTCATATACTTCCTCTGCAGAATATTTCGCAGTGTCTGTTTTCAGAGAATAGTGCTGATACAATACTGCTGCAGCTGTATTTTTGAATCAAAATATGTCTTGACTTATGTTTTGCGTATCCCCTGCCACGCAGGGCCCTGCCAGCGCGGGCAGCAGCGGGCAGGGAAGCAGGCAGGTGCTCTGCAGATTCACTGCGCCAGCGTCAGGCCAAGTTTTGCTCTGTCTCTCTCTGGCTTTTAGCTCTGGCATCTGTTTCACATGCGTGGTGGTGTACCACAACAAGGGCTTTATCAGGTGAGCAATGTGTGCATTGTCATAAAATGTTCGACCAGCCACTTTTAACAATGGACTGCTCCCCAAGGGTCTTACAGGTAATTTTGCAAAAATAACCACATTTGTACACCCTTCTCTCTTTCAGGTTTAAACATGTAACCAAGGTATTTTAATGTACTAAGTCTAGCTTACTGATTACCCTAGTAGTTTTGACGGTATTTCAGTACCCAATTGGGTATGATATTTAATTACTGAACAATCCCTTTGATATTGTTAAGCTACTTGCAAAGTATCCAATTATAACTGGAAAAAATGGCCTGTGGACTTTTCTTCTTTTTTCATGTGTTCTGCAACAGTAAATTCCACAGAGTAAATAGATTTCATCTCTGCTTGTTTTTAATAACACTTCATTTTGGTTTTTTTTTTCATTACATTAACAATTTTTTTTTTTGAGATGAAGTTCCTCCTTATTCAGCAAAACATTTAAGCTTATGGGTGATTTTCGGCATGTGCTCAAGATCCATGGGTTTCAACAAGGGTTCAGATTATGCTTGAAATCAAAGATCTATGTGAATAGGAATGGAGTCCTGAAATATGGATTGATTAAGGGCCATGGCTCCTTTAACTAGAGGTAGATTGTCTGAAAATCAGTCAGCAGAGTACATTTTAAAATAATTTCTACATTTGTGGAAATCATTCTTTGAGGAGATGTGCACACACAGACACATGCACACGTGTACACACACACACACACAGACAAATATTTATATATTTGAGTATACATATGCACCTAGAACAGGAAACCAGCATTTATACATATATAGACTAGAAAATGGATCTAATTACATATCTAAGAGTTTCCTACTCTTTTTCTTCACCATTCTTGTGGTTGATTTGACAAGAAGCTTGAAGTAAAGAGCAGCATTAGCCTTGGAAGGTGCAGCAGTAGAAGCTGGTACAGGTATACAATCCACTGCTTCTCTCTTTCATTTTTTCAGAGGCTAGCTAAGGAAATTGGGGAATTTCTCTTTCCTCACACATAACATCATCCTCGCTGCTGAGACTCGTTTATGGGCATGATCAAAACAGAGTAATAACCCCCACCTGCTATTCAATTTGCTTTCCCTTTTATTTCTTTTTTTTTTTTTTCCCTTTCACTCCTCTCCCATCTGTGATTGGGTTATTTTCCAATATGTAAAAAAGTGGTTATATCAGCAATCTCAGTGGCCTGGCAGAGCAAATATCAAAGCGAAGAATAGACTCAGGACTGAATAAAAGGGATGCAACCTCAACTGCTTTACCCCAAGCAGTAAATTAGAACAAGACRTAAGGAAATTTGTCAGGAATACTGTGTATTAACAGAATTCCTCTCAGGGAAATCTTTTGCCTGGAAGTGTTACAGGTACTTTCATTGAACACACAAGAAATTTTTCTAGTTTCTTTGACCTTTCCAATAAAGAAAGCAGGTGTCCAGTAAAGGTATTTGTGAATCAGAAATAAAAATTACACAAGACACATTATAATGCAGCAAAACATCATATTTGGATTCACCGGGCATAAAAAAATACAAGTATTTGGCTGAAACAATTATTTTTGTTTCACTTTTCAAGTCCAGCTCTGGCAAGCATAGGTGGTCAACAGTATGGACAAAACAAAAGTCTTAGAAAATTAAGTGAGAACTGAGCTAAACTGAAGCCTAGCTTTTTAGAATCATAGAATCATAGAATCATTAAGATTAGAAAAGACCTCTAAGATCATCAAGTCCAACCGTCAACCCAACATAACCATGCCCACTAAACCATGTCCCATAGTGCCACATCTACACGTTTTTTGAATGCCTCCAGCAATAGTGACTCCACCACTTCCCCGGGCAGCTTGTTCCAATACTTGACAACCCTTTCGGTGAAGAAATTTTTCCTAATATCCAATCTAAACCTCCCCTGGTGCAACTTGAGGCCATTTCTCTTGTCCTATTGCTAGTTACTTGGGAGAAGAGAATCTAAACCTCCCCTGGTGCAACTTGAGGCCATTTCTCTTGTCCTATTGCTAGTTACTTGGGAGAAGAGACCAACACCCTTACACCTCGCTACAACCTCCTTTCAGGTAGTTGTACAGAGCGATAAGGTCTCCCCTCAGTCTCCTCTTCTCCAGGCTAAACAACCCCACCTCCCTCAGATGCTCCTCATAAGACTTGTTCTCCAGACCCTTCACCAGCCTCGTTGCCCTTCTCTGGACATGCTCCAGCACCTCAATGTCCTTCTTGTAGTGAGGGGCCCAAAACTGAACACAGTATTCGAGGTGCGGCCTCACCAGTGCCGAGCACAGGGGCACGATCACCTCCCTCCTCCTGCTGGCCACACTATTCCTGAAACAGGCCATGATGCCATTGGCCTTCTTGGCCACCTGGGCACACTGTTGGCTCATGTTCAGCCGGCTGTCAACCAGCACCCCCAGGTCCTTCTCCACTGGGCAGCTTTCCAGCCACTCTTCCCCAAGCCTGTAGCGTTGCCTGGGGTTGTTGTGACCCGAGTGCAGGACCGGGCACTTGGCCTTGTTGAACCTCATGCAGTTGGCCTTGGCCCATCGATCCAGCCTGTCCAGATCCCTCTGCAGAGCCTTCCTACCCTCAGGCAGATCAACACTCCCTCCCAACTTAGTGTCATCTGCAAACTTACTGAGGGTACACTCAATCCCTTCATCCAGTTCATTGATAAAGATATCAAACAGAACAGGGCCCCAAAACTGAGCCCTTGGGAACACCGCTTGTGACCGGCCCCCAACTGGATTTAACTCCATTCACCACAACTCTCTGGGCTTGGCCATCCAGCCAGTTTTTTACCCAGTGAAGTATACACCCGTCCAAGCCATGAGCAGACAGGTTCTCCAGGAGAATGCTGTGGGAGACAGTGTCAAAGGCTTTACTAAAGTCTAGGTAGACCACATCCACAACCTTCCCCTCATCCACTAGGCGGGTCACCTGGTCATAGAAGGAGATCAGGTTGGTCAAGCAGGACCTGMCCTTCATAAACCCGTGCTGGCTGGGCCTGATTCCCTGGTTGTCAAGCACCTGCCTCGTGAGCGCCCTCAAGATGAACCGCCCCATGATCTTCCCTGGCACCGAGGTCRGGCCGACAGGCCTGTAGTTCCCCGGATCCTCCTTCTGGCCCTTCTTGTAGATGGGCGTCACATTGGCAAACCTCCACCTTATAAACACTTATATTATAGACAACCTTTACAATCTTTTCTTTTTTTTTTTTTTAAATGGTATCAAAAATCCAAAAGTTGGGACTTGGAAATCATATTCTTAAGCTTTTGCTGAAGTATTAATGGATCCTTCAACTATACTGCATAAAAGGTCTGCCAGTGGCACATGAGTAAACTGAGTGGCGATTTAATATTCTTTCACAGTCTGTGAGACTGGCTAACCAGGTGAAAGGATTAATGAAAAGACAATTAACACAGTAGAAAATGGTAGTGTTACTGAAGTATTTTTGTAGGAACATTGTGTGCTTCTGCTAGACCTYTTCATAGATCTCTGTATTTTGTTTCTTATGAATTTAATCAAAACCTTGGAGTGAGAAAATGCTCAAACTTGCAGACTGGCATATATTAAAAACAATTTGTCTCTGGAACGAGCCATACACTCCTGCAAACTCTCTTTTCAGCCCCAAAAGTTATGAAACCTTTTGGAATTTACATTAGAAGGTGTATGGTCTTGAATGGTACACCACAAATATGTGATGCAATTTTTTTTTACAAGTCACTACTTGCTCCGATCTCCAGCTATCTGAAGAGGTTTTAGGTCCAATAGAAAAAAGAAATGCACAAAAAGCTATCCAAGGCTGCATTTTCATATACAATTGGTGTCTTTTCAGTTTTTCTTAAAATGTTGTGTATGCGTTTCTTAACAGGCAATTTCACAACGTAAACAGGTTTGTTGTTCTCATATATAACTAAGATTGCCTGTGTGACATTGGAGAACAAAGTAACACTGATGGTCTCTGTGAGAAAGGAAAGTYTGAAAGTGATCACAAATTTCTAGACAAAGCCAAGTATTTTTAAAACTTGTGCAGTGATCTAGTTTTCATACAATACAGACTGCTTTAGCAAAACTACGGACTTGGCACTTTTGAAGATATTTAAGTATTCATTCCCATCAGCCTGTGAAAGTACAATAATTTTATCAATTTTTTACATAATCACTTTTCTTCCTCATGGTTATAACTTTCCTGTGCTCACCTGCATATTCCCTTCCTTGTCCAGATTCCTTATCTCGCTCAAAAGTCCACTTTTGCTATGATATGTATGGTGAATCAAGATGGTTTATATGTGACCAGTTATTCTCTTTCTCCCCTATCCACTTGCTGGTCTCTTCAAAATATGTAAAACTGGAGCAGAGGTGATCCTTTTTACCCGAAAACACCTTGTGGATGCAAATATTTATAAAGAATAGCTTTGGACAAAATGTTCCCATTGAAATTAAAGGTGGGAGGTTAAAAATGGTCTTCCTAAAAGAACAGAGCTACAAAAATTTTTCCCAATATGTTGAAAATTTCACTGCATAAAATGAAATTTTCCTGGTTTCAGATTTTCTACCACTTCCCTTATTTTCTCTCTATGACAACAGAGACAAAAAATAGGGGAAACAAACAGCAAAAATTGAAATTAAGACAGGGAAAATGAAAATTGTTGAGTCTCATTTTTGGACCTCCTCCAAGATTCAACTGAGAATTATTATTTCTAATAAATAACAGCTCTAATAAATAACAGGTCAGTAACAACGCCTGGTGTTTTTTAATTGCCACAGAGTGAAGGGGGAAGAAATAGCTATTCTGCACGTGTCTGGCTGAGTGCCTATGGAAACTTCCTTTTAATGCTGAGATTGAACTATAATGGTGCATTAGAACATCTACATCTTTCATTTACATCCTCTTAACTATTTTGTAGCGTTATAAAAGTTTTGGTGTTTCATATGTTCAAGAATATTCAATGTTCATATACGTTCAATATATCAAGAATGAAATAATCGTGTGAACGTAAATGAAATCATGTGTGCATTGTTATGTGTCTGCTAGAATTTTTGTGTGCTCTATCATGTATGTACTTAGAAAATGCACATTCTCAACAGTTTTGTTTAATGTGAAATATCCTACATATTCCTTAGTAGAGCCTTTTGGAAAAAGGAGGAAAAAGTGTCTTTTTTCATACCTATAGTGCATAGGGCAAAAAGCAAGTGGAATTTAGGTTAAATATAAGAATATTGTGTATGAGACTATGTGTAAGAGTATTGTAATTATCTCTAAAAGATAAGGACAAGGAAGCACTACAGTTGACTGCCTGAAATACTTGCAGAGTTGTTGTAACTTGGTTCTTTATGAGTATCTATCATGAAAGATACAGAGAAGGTAGATGCAGCCAGGTCACTGCAGGGCCAGGTCCCCTCTATGCATTTCTGGGGTCAGTGGGCAGGCTGACAAGCCAGGGGCACCTTTGGAGGCACATTTTGCTTTTACTCTTCATTTTGGAGTTGGGGAGGTATAGAGGAGGGAGCAGGAGCAGATCAGAGGGACAGCTGAAAATAGGAGAGAGGGAACACCTGAGGGAGTAATGTATTTCTAATCAGATTCCTCCTCCCCACCCCCCGGGCATCTCACACATGAAAGTAATATACACATGGCAACTTTTCACCATCCTCTGTTGGCAAATAATACAGGTGGCTTCCCCCAGCTGAAGAGAGGCTTTTCTTCCTCCAGCTCCCCTGGCAGATTGCACACAACCCCTAGCCGAGATGGAGTGCAGAYGCAAAGCTGTGCAAGCAAATCCTTCACTGAGGCAAAATTCAAGCTAAGGCAATGTCACCTGCATGCACATTGCAGAAGAAATGGGGAACAAAGCTGCTCCTCCCTGCTTCCATCTGCATGCACATTGCAGAAAGAACAAGGAACAAAGCTGTTTTTCCCCACTCAGTGTCATAGGGAATCTTGGATAAATTGTCTGCCACTACTGAGCGGCGAGATAATGACCTCATGTTAGTAAAGAGAGTGACATAAATTATGTGAAGCAGTAACACCTGTTTAACAAGTATGTGAAAAATAGCACAAATGTCTGAAAAAAACCAAGCATAATATTCATTCAAACTAAATGTTAGTGCATTGATACTACTTAAAAAAAAAAAAAAAAGTTTTTCCAGACAGCCAAAGGCACAGTTTTATCATCTTAAAATCTCTAGACTTAATCAGTGTAAAAGTGTCTTCTGGCTTCACCTGTCTACCTTTTTCCTGATGAAAGGGGAAGGAGGAAGAAGAGCTGGCTAGTGCAGCTATGAAGGAAAATTTAGGAGGTCACAATGGTAATGGGGATTACCAGGTGAGGAAACGGTGGAGAAACAGGCAGGGAGAATTTAGGGATGTCATCTGCCACATTTCTTATATTTCTGGGGGTAGTCTACTGTAAAATTTCCCATTGCTTCACTTTCACAGTGTCATAGGATAGTTCACTATGGAGGCAATCTCTGGGAGTCTCTAGTCCGACCTCCTGCCCAAACCAGCCTCAGTTATGGGGTTAGACCAGGAATTCCCACCAAGTCCACATCACAGAGCTGTATGTGTGAAGCAGCCACCTGTCTAGGGAAGGTGGTTTCTTTTACTTGCCTGTATATGTTTTTGCATGAATAAAACAAACAAGCCCAGCAACAGATATTGGATATCTTCAAGGAGAAAACCTGTTTTTTCCCTTTACTGGCATTCTTCAGCTGTTTTGACACATATATCTCAAGACACTGTGAGTGACCAAAGATGCCTTTGCCCAAATAGTTGCAGTAATATTTTGCTTACTTGATCATTTGCCTCAAGAAGACTTATGAGGTAAGCTCTTTTGATAAGGTATTTCAGTTTAGATGGGTATGAGAAGTCTAGAAACACATATTCAGGAGAAAGGGGAAAGAAAAGGAATAAAGCTGCAGCAGAGAAGCACAAGACAGAAATTGTGACTTATTTAATAGTTGCCAAAAATTTCAGTGAAATAATAGTTTGAATTGGTTATTGGGAAAAGGATTGTTATTTTACTGAAAACTTTTATTGAAAAGATTATGTGTTCTCAAAGTTAATTTTCACTAATTTTTTTTCCATTTCCATTGCGATTTTCTGCACAATCTTTCCTTACCAAAACTGATGCAATCAGCTCTACAGAGATTTCTGTTTTGTGCTGTTTTAAAGGAGGAACTAAAATGCAACAAGTTAGAAGGGCTGCCTGTACTCCACTTGCCACATGAATCACACCAAGCAGAACTGGCCGTCTTGATTAAAAGTCAGTTTAACTACATTTTCAGAGTAGCATGATGGCTTTTAAAAGGTGTTCAATGAGCAAGCCTCCAGGATAAAGGGGTACCTACCAAAGAGCTGCAATAAATGTCATTTTCCCATTTTTGGCATTTGTGCATGCTGGCTTTCGCAGTGGTCCTCCAGACGTGCAGCCTGCAGATGAGAAATGAATGAATTATATAAAACAGATTGTCTGCTACATGTGGCTGCACAGCAATATGAAGGTAAGATTGCAGCAAACATAAGCCTAGCAGCCCTTTCCTTAAGTTAGAGAACAAGGTAACAAAAGTAATGAAAATAACACACACAGGACTTTGTATCAACTATCAGCCTACAAAATCCATGAGGACCCTAAATATGCACAAATACTGTGGTTTCCGAGTTGTGTCAAAGCCCTTGCTCTTCTGCACCTATTGCTACTGCCATATCTAGATTAAAGTTTGTGCAGATATACTTACCTGTGGCCAAGCAGACACACCCAAGTAGCATCAGGATTAGCTGAGTGTCCCAAAATAAATTCTCCTTTGGGAACAGCACGGTGCCACATCACCTTGGGTGCACGATACCACAAAAGCACTGTATTCTGCTGAAATGACATGCGGACTATAATTGTGTTGGGTCTTGAAGTGAGGGGATGCAAAGTGGAAGAAATGCTTCTTGATTCCTGCCCTCTGCTGAAGACATATTCCAAGGGAAAAAAAAAGTATCAGGCAAAAAAAAGAGTAAATACCACAGACGGTGCCACTATTAATTCTCAGTTCCACGAAGCAGCAATTCARCTGACAGACCGGTAGTATGATCCATTTCAGCATCAGCTGCTTTCACTGCAGTATTGTGCTGCCTTTTAACACTTCCCCATGGTAGGCCTTCAAATTGCTTCCTTATCTTTTCTAGAGACATGCAACTTCAAAAAATAATTATGAGAGAGTGATGGGTTCATGGTGTTTTCGGCCTTGATTTCAGTTCAGTAACTGTCACAAAAATAACTCCTTAAAAATGATTGTGTGTGACAGCTTCCATATTTGTTCTACTTCAGTGTTCTTTTGTATATAGTTTGCTCAATTTAAGAGCTAGAAGATGCATTTTCCTGCTGCCAGACAGCAAGCTCAGCCAGGGACCTGAAAAATCAAGCTGAGATCTTTTTGCCTCTTGTCTGCTGCTTACAAACACTTGGCAGCTTGAACTCGACTGACAATTCGGTTGATGATGTGTAAGGTGGGGTGACACCCAGCTCATTAATCTGTTCTTCTGGTGAAATTTTTGCACTAGGAAATTGAAGAGGTTGGCAGCTATGAAAATGCAGTTTTTCTTCTGTTTACCCTAAACCAGTGGCTTCCAATGAGTTTTCTGTGTGCTTCTTGGTAATAAGTTTACGCTAACTGGATAATATTTTTTTAGTTTGAGTGTTTAGAGGTAAACAAACCACTGTAGAAGCACAAATTGCATGAAAATACTGATGGTATCACTTGTGCTTGCAGTGGTTCAGTATCGCGGTGGCTTTTTGAAGTCAGATGGCTTCAGTTGATTCATACCCCACATCCCTGTTTTACTGTGCATGCTGGATGCTTCAGTTCCTTCTAAAGGTGCCCAGCATGGGCACTGGTACCAAATGGTCTCCTAATCAGCGTAAAAGGAGATGTAATTTCCATCAGTTCTGATCAACAGGAGGTCATTAGGCACATTATTTTTTTGCCATTTTTGATTATTTTTTGGCCATTTCAGATATGGCTATGAAATTGTTTACTGTTGGGAGCTTGATACTTTTTTAAAATGGTAGAATAGGCAAAATGTGTGTGTTTCATCAGTTATACGACTAGTTATGGAGAGTACTTTATGGTGTGCTACAGAGTTACAGTGGACTAATTCAGGGAGAACATGCAGGTTGGTCCTTCCTTATGGAGAGGCCATCKTGTGTTCCAAAAGCTTAAAAGCATAAGGAAGGAAGGAAGCCTAACAAAGACAGTAATAAACCCACAAAAGAAGCTGAGCCTCCTACAAGAGGATACTTTTGCCGCTGATCCAGGGTTCCCAGAATAAATGGATTTGGCTGGTCGTACTGAGATGTACCAAGAACTCATCCTTGGAAGAGCCCAGACACCAGCAGTAACTCTGAGGTCTGTGTAAAGTGTGGCTTTAGGCACATCTTTGAAAATGCAGCATGTTTTCTGCCCAAATATGGGACTTAACCATTGAGAGTAACTCATGGAAGGAAAAATATTCTGCTCTGTATTTTTTTGTATAGTTCCCTTCGGTATATCTAGTTGTGAAGATTATTTTCATGGCTCTGATAAAGCAGAAAAGATGATAGTATAAATATAGATCTTAATATAATCTTATAGAAGGAGGAAAGAGGGCAGAACAGAGCACTTATTTACACCATCATTTTGTCCTAATTATGTTTTTACCCCATCACAAATTCTTAGACTCTGTTGGCATAAACAAATGTAATTCTTCTACATTGTTATGAAAGACCTGGTTACCTCTTTTGAGATTTGCCTCATTAATTTTCTTTTTCAGTTTAGCCTTGCCCTTATATCTTGCTGCTGAGTGGGGAAAAGGGTAGAAAAATCATTAACAATTTAGTATATACATTGAAATAAACAACTGTATAAACAGTTATTTACACAGTTGTATAAGAAGTGTTTATACAGCCTTTTATGTGATTGTATAAATATTTTCAATAAAATTAAGGAAAATACATATCCTGACAAAGAAGGTTAAAGTGTGTGAGTCACAAGGCAACGTCAGATACTTCTGAATGCTTTCTTTCTAAAACAATCTCATACCTCTAAATCTGAGTCTTCCACCTCCCTTTGTTTGCCTTGAATAAAATTAATTTCCTAGAAGTATTAAAAAAGTATATCCTTGGCTCGGCTTAGTATGCTTCAGAATATTCACAAAATTCATCTGCTTATATACAGAATTCATAAATACAGGCAATGCCTTTGTTAAATAAAGTGTGCAGGAAATATGAGATCACTTTTGTGTAATTATATTCTTCGTAAAAGGTCTTTTCACAAGAGTCCAGCACACTTCAGGCCTGTAAATTATTAATGTACCTTGTATCTCATTAGCTGTATATTATGGAAATTTACCTAAGCTGCTACCTCTAGTTTCATTAAAATATCAAATGGTTAAAATAGGGGGAGAAACTTCATTGTGTCTTTGCAATTAAATTGGTTTTGTAAGAACGCTAGAAGCTTACAGTTTTGCCATTTCTTTGGCTGTAATTTAAAAGATCCATACGACGCGCAGACTGATGAATAATTCATGTTTCATTTATTAGCCTGGTAACCCTATTGCTGGCCTCATAAAAATGAGGATAATACTTTTTTTCTTTTTCATGAGGCACTGGAGAACTCTGTGCATGTCTATGCATGTGCACACGTGTGGGTTTTTTGTGTGCATGTATCTCAGTGTATGTTTGTCTATGCATACTCAGATTAAAAATGAAGGCTACCCAATCATTTTTACTGTATAGTACGTACACAAAACTATGTTGTGGATAGAGGACGCATACATCAGCAACGAGGACCACAACGCTAAAGCTCATCAGTATGAGACAAGTTTTCTCAGGGGCTGGCATTTTCACACAGGCACTAAGGAGCAGCTCAGCCTCAGACCATCCTGCTCAAAGCACAAAAGTCACCTACTTACCCTTGCTCACTCTAGCGTAAATACGGGAACAAATCCAACAAATGCCTTGCTGAAGGACAGTGAATGAAAGATAAATGGAAGATGGATATTGCTTGGTCCTTCCGTGGGTCGTGTGCACTAAAATTTTGACAGTGAGGCAAACCAAGAATTGTTACTGGAGAAAATTTTCCTGAAAGTTCTTTAAATATTGAAAACTTTACAAAAATAGTCCTGAGATGAAATACGAGCCAGTTTCCTCTTATGGACACAGCGGATAACCTGGTCAGTATCCATCTAATATTTTTCTATCAAAAATGGAAATCTGTCAAAAGCAAAGCCTCTTGCTGAAATAATTCGATTATAACAGCCTTCTGTTTTGCAAGAAAAATGGAAAAGACTAAATATAATTGAACAGGATGTTTTGAACTTTTTTGTTTCATATGACCTTATGAAGTTGGAAAGAATCAGAAGGCAATGTTTCTGTATTACTTAAAGGAAACATTTTGATTAAACAGAAGTGTTTTTTTCCCCTACTATTTCATTTTACAGGAAATTTCTCACCCCACAACTTCATAGATAGTTTTAGCCTTTGCAAGTAGATTACAAGTATTGAACCCATGCCATGAATAATTCTTCATTTTGCTCCACAGATGTATATCTAGGGTTAAAATTCCTAATGCGGTCTGCCCTAGTATCCACAGAGAGGCAATCGGATACAGATCCTGAGATACTGTCCTTCTGTTGATCAACATAAAGGGTTGCAAACTCCTCTCAGCATAGGATGTAGGGCATGCAAAAAGACAATGACACAAAACAGTTATGCATGTGTGCTCAATAGTAGATGACTCTTCACACCTCCATGAGCCAGTACGACCATGCTGCACCCCCAGAACATCATTACCTGGCAGCCTATGGAAAACCTGCGCTTGAATTTCTTCTTGTAAATGAAATTGTTTATGCTGTTTCATTATTACAGTCATTAAGATACAACTAAAATAAAAGTCTTTATTGAAAGCAGTCAAAAATAACTCTCAAAGAAAACATTTAATCCATTATCCTTTTAAAGCGTATGTCAAAACCTGCATGTTAAAAAAATGGATTCATTTTACAAGAACAATTGGCCAGCCAGCCTTCGCCTCCAAATGCCATAATCACAGTAATTACTGAGCAGCAAAGAAATTGCTTTCTTGTGTCAGCAATAATGCCACCATTGATACCCCTTCTCAAGCCTTGAATCTACTGTGACATCTGTATTTCATCCCATAACACATACATTGTACACAACTATTGTCTCATTTTGTTTTATTCTGTACTACTAACTCTAAAAACAAATCAAACTCTGTCTAGGTAAAAAGTTCAAAAGCTGAAGACAGACTACTGAGTGACACTGATGAGCATTAAGTGTCCTAACATGATTTTTCGGTGAAGAGGCTGTGGTCCCCATAGCTCTCTTGTAAAACACATGTTCCGATTTATGGAGCTGAGATCACCTTGTTAATACACTTGTCCTCCATCCTGTAAACCCCTGGGCAAACACTTCAGACTTTGCACACCTACCAGCAACTCCTGTTCCATGTGACTGGAAAAGCTCCAAACATTAAGCCAAGTACCTGCTTTAATCCAGTTTTATGGGTACCCTTACCCCTTTGGATCACCTCCAAGACATCCCCGCCACAAACCACACAGTGTTTAGCACTGTTTCTTGAATCCTGTTCCTCTTCACCTCAGGCAGCCTGAAGCTTTATCTGGTTATCTGTATGGCTGAAGTCTGTGCAGATGGATCCCCAATCAGTTTCAAGTCAATGAGCTAAAGTACCGATACGAGCAAAAAGAAGCTGCTGGTTTTCAGTTAGCTCTCACCTTTAGCTGCAAAATAAGCAGCCCTTTACCCTTCCCTATAGCTTTACAATTTATGGCCAACTGCTTGAGAAGCTGCGTCTTAGACAAGACAAACTGGTAGCTGACTAGTGTGGGACACAAGACTCTGCTACCAAGCCTATGCTGGGGAATATGGGCAGGTCTCCACCACTGCCCTGTCATGAGTGACAAGCCTTTAATCCGTACTTTGGCTCAAGTTTATTTGCTTCATTGTTGTTTGGATGATTTTTCTGTTTGAAGAAATAAGGTGTTTTCGAAGGGTTAGCAAATCTTTTAAAACAGCAGAGCTGAGTTTATTACAGAGCTGACACCTGTAAAATCAGGAGAACCTCATGTGTCTGTATCATGGATGCTCCAGCACAGTTTTAAGATAAAATTTTTAGGAACACTTCACATGAAAAAATAACAGGGATTGGACGCCACTAGATAAAAACTGCAGGTAAGATGGACCAGTGGTTTTGTGTCACAGGGAAATCCTATGTATCTGATATCGACTTTTACTTGAAGCTACCTTCACCTAGCTTCTAGCTGCCTCTGGGAATTCATATCCTCCTGTATACTCCCACTGTGAAAGTGCTGAGCACTGAAAAAGTCCTAAATATCTTTAATGCTACCAACAGCGAGCCTGATGAGTCGTCGCCCCTCGCTGCTTTGCTGGACACTGACCCTTTGGAAGCTTTCATTAGGAGATACCCTGTAGCCCAGCTCTGTGGTGGATTTCAAGCATAGGTGGCAGATTTTTATTTCACCGTCCTTTCTGGCAGTTATTGTGTTTCTCGTGCAGCGCTCTGGGACCTTGTGTGAAGGGCGCTATATAAGTATAGGGATTGGATTGGCTGAGTAATTCTTTTTGACTTCATCAGGCTGTTAATCCTGCATGCCTGTGGTGATAAACCCAGAAAATCCCAGATAATCCTATATAACATTCAGACAGGGCTGGCAACAGCTATAAATACATATCAAACTGTCAAAAACCATTATCATTTAGACTACTCTGCAGTCCCATCCAAATTACACCAGAATACCCAGGCTTGACTTCAACTCTTCCCCCCATCCCCCTTTTCTTCCCTCTTAATGACAGGGTACCGCCTGTAGCTTAGCTTGCCAGCATAATAATGCACGTTTCCTGCACACCTACCTTTTTACTACAGCACCATGTTTACTCTGGTCCTGCTTCCATATGAGTCACAGGCACCGTGAGTAGTTGCAGTTCTGTAGATAAGCAAATAATTTTTGGCAGTTTTCAAAACTAAAGCATCCCACTGCCAAAAGGCTTCTGTTTACCACACAGAACAAAAGTTGTTACTACTGCAATTCCAAAAATGCATCTTAAATACATCCTTTCATAAAAATGCTGTTGTAATCTTAATGTCTAATTAGATATATCACAAAATAACAAAAGACTTTTTTTTCCTTTTGCAATTTTATCTCGGCTAATAGCCAGAGATAAATACAGTTTAGTATCTGCATTGCTCCACAGCAACCCTGTACTGAATAAAATGATAATTATCACTAAACTATGAGTCTTTCCAATAGAATAAAAAGCTTACCCATCCTCCAAACTGCCCACCGGTCCTTCCCCTGCTTACAAGGGGGAATTAGTCATCAGTACAAGAAAGTATGTATCTGGTAACCAGCTTCACAGGTTATTTACACCAGTGTAAACTGAGGATATCTTTGCTTGGGTCAGTGGACAGATCTCCCCAATAAAATGTGATTGTGTAGTACCCAGACTCTGAAAAAGGGTCATATACTTTTCTCAGAAATATGTAAGAAGTGTGTGATGCCCATGTTTTCTGTGTCATTTTTTCACTCAATTAGCTATCCAGAGGCTCAGGCAGGTAATCACTCAGGCTGATCAGAGAAAAGCTGCAACATAAACACTGCACACCAGCAGTTCTTGACAGAGGTCAGCTCTTGGAACATAGCCCTGTTTTAAAAGCATTTGATCTTGTTCATTCAAATGAATAAAGTTCAGATTTTACTCACTCCATAATGGGGAGAATGTGTCCTATCTGATTTCGATATGGAAACTTTATGCAGCATGTAGAGAAATAAAACAGTGGCCTGATATTTTCTGCTTCCTAACCTAAAATATTTTTATAGTTCTTGCTTTACTTGCAAGTATCACACTGTCACAGCTGCAACTGCATTTCATGTCTTGATTCTTCTAGCACTGAGCACATTTAACAGGTCATATACTAAAAGAGCCATACATCTGAACTGGCTAAGGTGAGCCCTAGCTGCAACCAAATTCCTGCTGTTGGAGGATCCTCTGGTGGTGGATCCTCTCCACCTGCACAGAGAGTCTCTCAGTCACGGTCAGGCTCTTTCCTTACCTTTTCCCCCACCAACTACAGTCTCTGTCTTCCTGTTCTTTTGTTTGCTCTGTGGAAAGTTTTACTTCAACATTGGAGACAAATCAGCCAAAAACCACCAGCTTGGTCTTCTTTTCTTTTTCCTGAAAACAGGAATTTGACTGTGTAATGCCCTAATGTTTGCAGAAGTTGCATTGCAGCACACTGCAATGCCATGCAGTGGAACAAACTGAGGCGTAGTGAGATACCTGGGATACTGAGAAGAATATTGTGGGGTTTGCTCTAAATCTCCAGGTACTTCTATACAGTACATGAAGATACAGATTTGTGTTAACGCACTGATAACAACATGCCCCTCATCACTACCTCCCTATCCCTCACCACTCTGAAATTACGTCTGCGCTTGCAGGCACCAAGGAGGCATCCCAGGAACAGCCTGACTTCTTACAGGGAAAAAGTTGTGCCTTGGAAACTGTGACCATTTGCATTGATCCTATGCTGAAGTAAAAACCATTCCACAATATTTCACCGTGGCATCTAGTTTGCTCCAAATGGTGTTTCCCCAAATATGAAGGCAGAGAGAGACCATATTATGAAAGTAATGTGTGATGGCGGGGAAGCTAAAGCTAAGATCCTGAGAAACATTGCAACATCTCAGTACTTACGGGGAACAGTGCTCTCTAATAGCACCTCCTGTGTCTATCTGACAGTTAATGAAGCAAGGAATAAAACATGGCTACAGAAAAGAAAAGCAGAAGTAGTTTCACATTCTGTGAGAGCAGGTAACTGAGGGCTGAGTTTATAGTGTCTGGTCCTGTACAGGATGTGAAATAAGCCTTTTTAAGTTAGGATGTTCTTATCTCAGAATAGCTGGGCTCCTCATGGATGATGGCATCTCTGAAGAGGCTGTATGAAGAGTGACAATCACTTAAATGTGAACCAAAAGGCAAATTGGCTGGCTTAAAGTTTTACAGGTCTCCAGGYTAGTAAGCTTCATGTTCATTGACATTTTTTGGAGTCATTGCAATAAGATGAAAAGAAAGGAGATAAAGTTTGTGGGGAGGACTTAAAGGTTTCCCCTTGCTATGGTTATTGTTCAGGGTTTTTTTGTTCAAGTATGTATTGAGAGAGTGGTGTGGTTACAAGCAAGGCACTATGCTGTGTTCATTTTCATTTCACGGTTTAGATCTTCTGTTTCTCATGAAGGTCAGAGACAGGTATGTTTGGTTTTCAAGCCCTTGGAATACTGTCAGACACTTTCAATTTAGCTAAACAGAGAAAACGCATAGATCTTTTCAAAATGCAGAAATATTGTTGCATGTTCATTTTAGAGAATAGTGGTTTTCTGGCTTTATTTTGCAATTACAAATGTGTGTTTGGACTTTGAGTTCTGAAGTATCTGTCTTTTTTAGCTCAACTGTCCCTCATCAAACCCTATAAACAAAGGAGAGGCTATTATTCCCTTCTTACAGTTGGAGAACACAGGTACAGAGATTGTCCGTGATCGCACTATATTCCCTCAAGAAGGAAATGATAGCTGGGGAATTACATTTTTTGTTACCAAGAACCTGTCAGCAGCCAGCTGCAGCGTTGATTAAGTATTGCACATCTTTTTCGACGGTTCAGAGTCATTCAGTTTCTAATTCTGCCTTTCTACACAGTCAGCAACTGGTTTTTGAATCAAAAAGATAAACCACATCAGAGTACACACACAGACTGATTTCTCTCCTAAGGATTTACTTCTCCTTTCTATGAAGGGTCTTCTTAAATGAGAACAAAAATTTTCTATAGATAGTATACAATTCCTTATGTTTAAGGAAATACTTAGCATGTTGCTTCCGTTATTGATTTTAGTGCTGGTGTCACTTGTGAAATTCAAGTACTCTTTTGTCTATCAAAAGAAAAAACCTGTCTTTTGCTCCCTAACCTCACACATACAGAGTGTATTTAGCTAATGCACACTATGCTGTATGGGCTAGGAACTGGAAATGACTCTTACTAACAGTGTGATATTGAGCTGGTGGTAGATTTTTTGTGTGCATACACGAGTGAACTTGACTATGGAAGTGTATCCATATGCATGTATGTAAAACTCAAAATTGTATAAAAAGTCACACACAGAGGAAAATATTTATTGCAATTTACAGCTGGTAGTGGTAGCTGACAGCATATGGAGTGCTGCTGTCTATTTCTAGAGAACAAAAGATTGATTTCGGCATCCTTCGCCAGCCTGTTGCATAGTATTTCTGTGCTTGGTAACAGGTGAGAGTAGAACTGACTCAGTCAGTTCTGAAGCACACCCTGGAATAGGCAGATTATTATTTACTTACTTTTCCTTTGACTTTTTTTTATTTCTTCTGCAATTGTTAGTTTTCACAAAGAGAACTTGCTAGCCAGAACCATAAAGTATGCCAACAATTCAAAAGTTAGCCAGCCAGAGTCTTTTTCTGAATGATTGAAAATGTGAACAAAAAAGGAATTGTGTGTGCCAAGGTAAGTTCTGTCAAGAGAGCAGCACACACAGAGACAAAGAAATGCTGATTTTATTCCAGTGACGACAAGATGTCTGCTCAGCTTAAGGGAGTTGACTTTGCCCAGTGGGAAAACCAGTTGAAAAACATGTACAGCAGTCTGAGAGCAAGACAGAGATAAAATCAGTGCAATTCCTCGCTTTAAACTGGTGGCAGTACTGCAAACATCCATCTGTTGCACCCATGAAATGAAGGAAGTGTCTGAAATAAGTGGCTTGTTAGCACAAGTCATATTAGACATAGTTGATCAACTGGAAAACAAACACCCCTTCTCCCTGTGGGATTGCAGTCTCCTGACTGATATATTAAACACAGGCAAGAAATTAAAAACTTGGGCCCAGCATCTAATATTAATAAGGTGGCAAGAATCATGAAAAATATTGCCATCCCATTTGCAAGTCTGCCAGAGCGAGCAAGGAGACCAGTGCCACCCGCACGCTGGGTGTCCCGCCYGGCTGTTGGGTCTCCTGTTAGCACACGCGGCAGGTGGAAGAGCAAAGCCTCAGGCACACTGTGCGGTGAGCAGTCCCCTCGGCCATGGCCAGGACAGGGGGAAACCTGCAAGGTGACCATGAGATGGCCGGAGAGGGGCTGTGTCCCTGGGAGCTGCCGAGCAACGCAGTGCCRCCCTGCACGTCCCCTCCCGAGGTCAGGCTCGCCTTCCTCCCCAGCAGCAGCAGCAGGGGGGCACAAAGGATCCCTCAGGAACAAACAGTGGCTGGTGACAAATCCTTTGGAAATACAATTTCCCATGCCCAGTGGTACTGCTGTGACATTTGTGCATGACCTCCACTTCCAGAGAAGTATTAACTGAGGCAACAGGGRTTGGATTCGTTTCTGCTGCTTTCAGTGGGCAAAGCAAGCCACAGTGGAAGCTGGTTCACCTTGCTGTGGGTTTTTTCCCTGTAGACTTAAGTGGACTTACATTAACAGTGAATGTCACTTGACTTAAGGACACATTACACTGAGTTTTCTCAAGGAAAGAGATACAAACATACATGGAAAACATAAAATGTAAAAGGTACCTCTAAGTCTCTGGGATTAGTCCTACTCACAAAAAACTTTGGTCCTCCGGCTCACAGGGAAGACAAAGTAGCGTGATAAAATACCTAATTTTTACATAGGTCGCTCAGCTTCTCTCTGGTTTTGGTTTGTTTTCATGTGTAAACAAGATTTATGAAATCATCCTTTGTCTGTAAATGTTCCCATTAAATTCTTTATCCCGGTCGCCAGTTTCAATCACATTTAACACAGATGTTGAAGGTCATTAAGCCCCTACAGGTTTTGCAAAAATAGCTGCTGCATTGAGAGCTGAGGACCTGTAAGTTCCTCCTACTGAGGGGAAACGCTAGAGCATGGGCTAGTGTCTCCACACAGAGAGAAACTAACAATTTTTCTAGACACTAAAGCCTTCCGACCACAACCCACAAAACCAAAGTCACACAGGTACTTCTGGCACACAAAGAGCTGCTTCACAGAGGATGTTGCCTCCTTCCTCACAGAAGGAGATAACCCTGTAAACTGCAGCAACACCACTGCAGTTTTATCACTGCTCTTGAAATACTAGGTATTTTTCTTAATATCCAAAAAAACCAAATTGGTTGTTTATTCCTTAGTAGCTACTGAGGGAATACAGGTTTTTCACCACTGTGATTTTAGGGAGAGCTCAGAAATAAGACTTGCAGTTAAATTATAAAAAAAAAAAAAMAAAAAAAAACAGTAAGAAATACCAGATGTTCCTCTTAAAATATAATTTTTAGTTAGTCTCAGCTAGGTTGGGAAGGAGTAGCGGTGATCTGGTGATCTGTCTTGTGATTTTTGCACGCACAAATACTGCATAATACATTTAAATTCTTAGTTTAGAGAAAACCACCACTGAGTTTTGAGTAACATCAGTCCTGGATTAGTACAGCCTCCCTTTCTCTTTACCACTTGCCAGGACTTACAAGTTTCTGTGCTTCTAAACTTTCACTCTGAGGGGCTTTTACACTGAAACTAAACTCAGCCAGACTGCTCCCAAACCGTCTGCTCCTTCAGCTGCCATATAAGGAGATTTTGGAATCTCTCTCCTCCTAGCACAAAGGCATCAAGATGTGCATGTCCTAGCACAGCATCAGGGTACGTAAAAAGGTACCCTTTACCTGTTCACCATATTGATGAAGTGCCACGTCATAGAAAGCACAACAGCTCTGCAATCCAAACATCCTTCTGTTTGCTACATCCTAAATACAACACCACCCACCTCCCTTTACGCCAGCATCCCCACACACTGTAACACTTTTTTTTTAAATGGGATGTGCTTAGAACTGCTCTATTGTCACCATAATAACATAAATCTAACCAGCTTTTAAGTAAGCCAATTATTCTTTATACAATTAGGCCTAAATATTAATTAAATGATGTAGCTTTGACATGTCTTTTTCTAAGAAACAGTGCAATGCAAACGCTAATGCTTCCCAATATGTATTCACAGCTGATAGATTTTTTTTCATGCTGAATTTCATGAATCGCTGTAATTTTTCTTGTCTATTCCCCCTACATTTTTTTTATAGTAAGAACATAAGCCCATAGCCTTTCTTGGCTTGGTACACTAAGCACCTTGGCATTTGACTGGACACTTTAAAAAATACCGTAAGTAAAAAAAAAATCTGTTTGTCTGTTACAGAGGTTGAAAATTCTTTAGTGTTCTGTGTTTGACATAGCACTTCTGTTCACCATGTCCGGGAGTTATTTTCTCCTACCCCACTAATTGATATTCTCATTGTATTTGGTATGTTCAGGCTTCTTTAAGAGGAGCATATGTTAAAGTATTATTGTGCAATAAATTAAAGTTAAGCATTCCCTCTAAAATCTAGAATATTAAGGTAAAAACACTCAACCCTTACATCTGTCTACAGGTATTGTCAAAATATTTGCTCTATTATCCTCTACAACGCAAAGAAATGTAAGTGATTTACAAGGGAAGAATTCTGTTCGAGAATGAAGAGGAGAAAGAAATAGAGGTACATGTTTTCTTCATATTCTCTACATCTGGACAGAAAAAGAGAACATCTTGTGCCTCTGCTATGTGGTAGTCTCTCTCAAACTTTTCTCTCCCTTTTTTTTTTTTTTTTTTTTAACCCTTGTTTGCTACAGTCCTTCAACGTACTTGGTGGTCTTGTTCATAGTTACCCCTGTGCTTTGGAATAGCTTGGAAACAGTGAAATCTGTTCTGCAGGTCCCATGGGGGTCTGAGGCCACTACAGAGCCACTCACAGGGGTATCAATTTTCTAAGTGTTCCTTAGGACAGACGYATCACAAGTCCATGAAGAGACCCATGCATTTACTAAGTGGCAAAAGAAAATACCAGTCTACAAGACAGGTCATAGGTGTGCTGTAACAAATCCACACCTGCTGCTAGACTGCTCCAAAAATCTGCGACAATGGTTTATAACACCAGACCCATGTGATCTTATACTTCCTGCCAAAGACCCATTCATCTGGCTGAGCCTCATGCTTTCTTCTTTCCTGTCAGCCCACCCATTCCTGGCACCCACTATAATTTGGTAGCAAGGATAGACTGAAATCTTCCCTCTCCCAAACTAGGCAGTCTATTCCTACTCAGAAACTATAGTCATTTTATATATATGTAGACAAGTACATACACACACACACACACACACACACACACAGAGAGAAATGTATACACACAGAAGGATATTTACACATTTGAGGATTAAGTTGGGTTTTTAAATGAAATTTCATATCGACATCACTTTACAAAGGGAATTTTTTTGTGTATGGATACTGTGGGGAAATCACTAAGTTGACACAATTAAATCTGRACTTAGACTCTGATATTAAAATAACACTGTTCACAGTTAGAACACTTAAAACTATGTACTACAGCTAGCTATATCAGATTTGAACACACGCCCATCCCCTGATCTTTAAATGTGCGTGTTTTCCAAACAAGTTGCAGTTGCAGAAACAGTTTTGCCAGGGACCTCAACCKAAGCCCATTGGAATAATCAGTATTTAATCAACATTATTTAACATTTACTTAGGGACAAAATTCTTCACTAACATATGGTCAGTTAATGCAGCTGCATAGGCTTCACGGAGTGGGAGAAGTCTACGCAGCTGCTTGACAAAAATTAGAAAGCCAGAAATATTTATTTGTTTTTGAAAACCTTTACAGCATGTCTGCTCAAGGCTTCTGAAATGATTTTTTTGACTCTCCATATTGCAAGCATCTATGCTGTTTTATTGATTGGTATATAATCCTTTACTGCTTCCATTTCGATTTAGCACACTTGAAAACAGAAATCTAGATTTTAGAAAATGATACTGACATATAGCACAATTAAATGTAAGCCTTATATTCATGCCACTTTATCAAAAGAAGAGACTTGGGCTCATAGGATAAAGGCAAGTCAAAATTTGAGGTTCTCATAGCAGCTCAGCAGGGTACAAAAAAATAGCACTTCTACCATCATAAGGTCATTAGAAGAGCCATGTAAAAGAAAATACGAAGAAATTCAAATTAAGGAAAAAAGGTGCTAGTACAGAACAACTTTTGAACTTCGGTGAGTTCCACACTGCATTTTTATCATATCTCTGTGATACTTTTCACATAAGTAGCTGTGACTGAGAAGGACAGAGTTTTCACTCTAAAATATTCATCCCAGAGGGACGTTGGCAGCTGTAATGCATCTAAGTATTTATGTTGATACTTTAAGAGCTGCTAAAGCAGGAAAATGTCACTTTCAACACTTGAAAGGCCAAAGATGAGAGAACTTCTTCAAATGGTATAAAAAAAAAGTCTGGAATCTATAGGTTTGAATAGGGCTAAACCTAATAATGTTCAATGGAAACTAAGAGGACATTTTAGAAATTGGAATAAAACCTCCGTCATTTCATGTGCCATCATAACCCTGCAATAAATTGCTGACAGATAGAACCAAAAAATACTCTCACTGTCTTCAGGAGCTGTGAGAAATAATATTTTTACATCGTGTTTAACGATTTGATTTTTTTTCTCTTACCTTTACTAGCAAAAATATTTTTTCTTCTTTCCTGTGTTGGCCCCTTAGCGTTAATCAGAAATGTTTGTAAGCAGAAACCCTCCAAATACAGTTGTGCTGACTTCTTTCATTGATCACCTTACAAAAGAAGAAAGGCAATGCTAAAAACTCCTGTTTCTGCTTAGTTGGAGGTTGGTCCAGTTGCAGGCCTACTTACGTTGTACCCCCATTGATGCTTTTGCTATGGTTGGATATTCTGGTTGCAGGAAGTTTGGCAAAGGACAACCTGTACAAAACCGAGAAAACAGTCCCTGTGCAACCACACATTGAGGCTAAGGGGCTGCATTTGGCTCTGGAGTTCCCAAGAATTTCAAACCAGGGAAAGTAGAAATCCCTCATTTTTTTACTGTCTGAGGTGGCTCGCTACCAAAGCTTGCACTGTTAACCACAGTGCAGATCCTGTAAGGAAGAAGCCCCTCTCACTACACAGTCACAACAGTTGCCGTTTGGGTGATAATGGCCTCCTTCGTACTTCTTTCAGACCACAGTCATAAAATTGCCTCTTCTGATGTTATCCTTTCTGGAGGTGTACCATTGCATTTTTCTGGGGGGGAACCCCCCCCCCCCATTGCTTATACCAAAATGAACTTTTTGAAGGAAGAACCTGCTGTAATAAGCAGTCCGACCTGAAAGATTTCTCTAAATTCACCACCTMAAGTTGGAGCTGATTTGAAACAAGATTATCACCTGATCCACTGTATAAGAGGATATATGAAATGGGCCCCAAGCAAAATCACAAACTTGTTTTACTTTAGATACAGTGGACATGTAGTTTAGCTAAAACAATAAAGGAGCTGAAAATTAAGTAAGTCTGGTGCTCAAGCTCATAATAGGGAAATGTGGGGTTTCATTTTCCTTGACAATTTTTAATCTACTCTCCATAACAAGAAGATTAGGAAGAATAATATGTTCATTCTGGGCATAAACAAACAAAACTGAGAGATGATTCTGGGACTCTAACTCTCTCCTTGATAGTCTTGCCTGTCGCTTCTCTTTCAAAAGTAGTCCTAATTTTCTATTTAAGAATATTTCATTTTTAACACTTCATTTTCTGTCTCCTTATTTTCTTCATCTCCTATCTACAATTTACCAATTCCACATGAAAAGCATTTTTGCTCTGATAAATCACACCACCCAGCTCTTATACAGCAATTTTCTGCAGACCTGTGACTGCTTTACAAAGGGAAGTAAGTTTCAGTACTGAGCTTGTGTGAATGACACAGGGGAGAAGTACAGTGTATACCTTGTGTAAGCAAGAAATAGAAAGAAGGGGTCATTTGTTCCATCTCCTTTCACACCAGGAGTTACTTTCTATATTATTGTTTTCATGCAGTTTATCTGGAGAAGGTTTCAATGATTCAATCAATAAAGAGTTCAGAGGGGTTTTTTGGGACATACTGATCATGCAACCCATGTGGTAAACTTACCTTGTTTGGCCTTCTGTTCACTCTGTCCTAATATTTTTTTCCTTTTAGTGTTCTAAGTAACAGTTCTTCATTACTGCTGCTTATTCTTTTATCTATGTAGAGGTAACTCTTTCTTTCATTAAAGAAATACATGTTTTCTGAAGTTCATGTCTGATCTAGCTTCACGACGGTTTCAGTGTGTGTTGGCAAGTCAAGATGCAGAGGCAAATAGGGACATGCAGTCACGGGCTGGCAAACATGGCTGGGGGGATCTGCTCACCTCTGTTGGGTGTAGACCTAAAATGCATCTGTACTTTTGGAATATTTGATCTTTAATCTTTCCCCAGAGGTCAATATTCCACAGACTCTCCCACTTTCATTGATCTTCTCTGTGCTTTTTCTAGCTCAGCAGTCCCTTTCTAAGTGAGATGGTACGGTTTCAGGGAAAGGGTACGGTAACAACAGTCACACTGCAACAMGAAAGGAGAAGAAAATGCCTCACTGCTCTGTGAAGTGCCATTTCTCCCACAAGCAAGAGTTTATGAATTGACACRTTATTTCAGCATCATTCTTCTCCAAAATCTGTCAGGTATGTTAAATTACTTGAAGCAATTATATGTAACAGCTCCTTTTGCTCCTCACATCTGTGGAAGAGTTGGAAATCCTAATCACAGGTTAGTTTACTGCTCCATTCACAGGTCCGCACTCACAAGTGCAGAATAGACCTCTGATCTGTTTCGCCCTCTGAGCATTAACTTGCACCTCATTCCCCCACCTGCAAAGACCCAGCCTGGGCAGGGAAAATGCTTTGCCCTTCCATACAAATTCTGCAGCTGTTTGCATTTGGCTCTCCTGTAATAGACTGCCAAATGTGTTACTTATCACCAGCAGATTTGGGGGGTTACAGTGTCTGTGGCACCTAAACAGAAGTGACTGGAGAACATGCTTTCACTGGCAACCAACAAAGACAAATCTTAATGTCACGACCATTATTTTTCCTATTATATTACCAAATCCTTGCACATCAAAACAATTCTGATAAAATTTGCACTTTTTCTATAGAAGATAAAGCTGTTAATTGTGACTAGGTAACGGCTATGGCTGTTTTGCCTTGGAAACATTTTACCAATAAGGAAAGTTCCTTGTACAGATCTAAAACCAGCTTTCACTGTCAAATCAAAAGATTCAGAATTTTGGTTTAGTTCAGACCCTTAATAAAGGTTTTCATTACATTTATTGGAGCCTGTTGTGATTAAGTGAATCAGTGACCAGAAAGACCCATAAAGATTAAAATTCTGACATTAAAAAAGTACTCTTGCATTGTAGGAGAAGGGCATGGGCAAACACAAACCAATTATTAGCCTGACATTTAATTTGAAACAGGGAAAATGTCACAATGATTGAAGTTTATTTACTGAAGATGAAGGAGAAAGAATGTGCATGGAGACTAGCTTTTAAAATTTGAAAATAAGTTTGCTCTTTATTTAATGTAGGAATAAACCAAAATGTTTTGAACATTTTGTCACAAAGTACAACCATATCATGTCTCTCTCTAGCAGGGATGCCTAGAGCGTGCACAATGGACATTCAAACATTTCCCTCACTCATTTAATCAGAAAGYTGCTCCGTCCTGTTCACTGTGTCCAAGACAGGGCAGGTACCTTGAACCTGCATCTCTGACAGGAGATCAGATCAGGGTCCTAAAATCCATGCAGGCTTATTAGCTAGTTCCGAGAGCTTCACGACTATACCTAGTCAAATAAATTAAGTGAAATTTATGTCAACCAAATGTAAATTTCAGCCGCTTCCATTGCTTAGACAACATAAAAATCTTTCTGGTGGAAATTTGGCCAGTATACTTTTGATACACTTCTGCAGAGCATTTCAGCCTCAGGAGAAGAACATATTTTGTTGCATTATCACGTAACAATCAAGGACTACATAGTTTCTTCCTCAAATGCTATTTTGGACACTAGACAAACAATAAAACCAATTTGCTTACATTACAGCTTTGAGTTCCTTCTCATTTATTTTTCTCATCAATTAGGACAATTTATATAATCACGACATGGATTTTTGTCTTCATGAGAAACGTTATTTACCCTTTGAACTCATCCAGCTGCTCCATGGGATACGCTTTTCTGAAGTCACTCAAGGCTATTATTGTAATCTCCCATCATAGTTTCTGAGAGATGAACACATAGTACCTGCTAATTGACAGAACTGGCTTTCAAGAAGTCGGAACAGCTTTTGTTATGGTGTATCAAATGGTGCTTAATTCTCTTTCTGTTTGTCTCAGGTTTGACCTTGGACTGAACTTCCTGATTTCTGAACTGTTTAATAATCAACCGTATTTCACTCCTTCATCTGCTCCAGTTTTTATATATCAGAGACCATTAACCACATTAATCCTGTACTCCACAGACCTTCTGTGGGGGCACAATTTGTATGAATTTGTTTCATCTGTAGATGCCTGATGTGGATCAGAGTGGACTCACCGCTTCTGATTCGACCTCGCATGATTTATCTATATCCACTGGACAGCCCGTAATAAATGGCTAGTAAAATAGGCCATGCTCCTTGAGCCTTCCATGCTTTGAGTATTAATCCAGTGGGGAAAGACATCTCTTCCTTCAGTGAAACACTGCTCTGGTATTGAAGAGGGGAACAGGCGAGCTTGGTCAGGCTCTGCCTTCTGTTAGTGGCCACCCAAAACGTCCCTCCAAGAACATCGTTTCTCTGCAGAACCTCTGTTGCCACCACACACTGCTGCCCAAGCAAGCTTCACCCCTTGCCACAGAGCAAACCTCACCTCCTGTAAACCTTACTGTGGCACTGAGGTTTGCTGACAACCCTGCTTGTGTGCCGTCCCGGGCTGCCTCATTCCTCTTACTTGGTGTCAGTTTATGTGCCATTATTAGTCCTACCAGTAAGCAGAGGAGATAGGAAGATGGTTAGGCTTTTTCACCTAGAGAAAGTGTGCCAGGCTGTATGAGTAAACTACAAGCAAATAGCTTTGCCCTGGGAAGTATACCATTTGTTCAGGATTATTTTCTCCATTCAGCTTACGAAGGACACGTAGCAAACATAGTAAGAGTTTGCAATATCATGTTCCTGAGTTAGTCTCCTGAAGTGTCCAAATTTAGGCAAGTAAGCACAAGAACCTTATTTTTTGAGGAGGTAGATGCCTTTGTTCCCATTAACGTCATCTGTTACTGTATTTTCAAAGAAAGAGACACAGTTGTACAACATCTTTGTAGCTTTTCGTACCTTTTTTGGTGTAAAGAAAAACAACTTTCCTGTCCCCAGTGACCCTGTGTACAAGTAACAAATGACTAACCTGACTTTGTGATCTGACTTTGGTGGAAGCTGAGGTTGTGAAGTTCCACATCCAAGTAGGGATTTAAGTGTTTTCATTTTTACGCATGTGCATCTGAAACTTTTGGCTCTATTCTTCTTATATTTACATTGTGATCTGAAGGATGTCATGTTAAACGTAGTCAAATTAATCACAAGTAAATAAATATAATTTTAAAAACCCACAATATATCACCTTTATATTCATCAGTTTTCCTAACATACTCTATTCCACCTTGGTCTACTACATCTTTCTCACTATGAACAAAAAAGAGGGCAAAAATAAACACAGATATTCATGGAAGAGCAACACGCTTGATGCAGTACATTGAGGGAATGTTAGAGATAAGCAGCAGTTTGTATGAAGGGAAGATAATTAAAGGAGGTATGGTCAAGATGTAAAATAAAGGATGGCACAGAGAAAGCTAACTATGTTCTGCTGCTTTTCTGAAACACCAAGTGAAAAGTGCACTCACAATAGAAAGTCAAGTACTGGAGGCTTGCTGGTAATACCTCACCTCCCTCTGGCTAGGTGGTCTGCAAGTTGACATTTCAAGACTTTGTCATAGTCCAAAGTATAATTAATTTTTCAACAGAGCAAAAAGCTCTGAGGGCTGAGGTAAAACAAAGACCTTAGTCCTTCCTAAGAAAAGGTAGTGGTGTCAGAGGGAAAGGAAAATGAATCTGGTTTCATTAGAAATATTTCCATATTGCATCAAAAAGAGGCCCTCGAGTTGTGATATTTGTTCTCAAATTTGAAGAAAAGACAGCAGTCTTGGATTCTCTTACCATCGGTGCTAGTTGGCTGTGAGGAGTGCGTGCTGAAGGGATTGCTAATTAAACAGACATGTCTAGGAGGAAAAGGAAGGCAAATAGTCACAACCCAGCTATCCCTGCTCCCAGTACACCCTCAGACCTGACCAGACCCTGTTTATGGCTACTTTGGTGTAGAGGTAGGCTCCTGGATTGAAGATCCATTAACTATGTGAGGTCAAGGGAGTTTCTGGACACATTTTTTGGGTGGCACAGCAAGGAGTGGACCCTGAGCACAGGCATAGTGCCCAGCTGTCGCTTATGCCTCTTTTTCCCATCCCCTGCGGCCAGGGGCTCACCCTGATGGCAGAGTAAAGGCAAAATGGGTGTTACTATATGGCCTATAATGCATCACACTCTCTGCTCACTGGCTCTCTGAATTCACCTAAGCAACAAACAGCAATTTTCCAGCAAAAAGCTTAGATATTCAAACCTCCACATTCACATCACCATCAAAAGCTCATCCTTATTTCAGCCACAGAATTTTACACCATCATAAGCTGACCTCATTATAAACAGTAAGTCCTTATGAACAGCATTATGTTGTTGTCGTGTTTATGACTACTATTTTAAGCTACTCGTTAATAATATGAATCCCTTCCATGTGTATACCTTGCTGCATCTATGCTGACAAAATATTTCTATTCTGTTTCTTCTTGAGAAAAATTAAATCACTCTAAAGTTTAAGAAACCCTTTAAAAATCAACCACATGGGTATCAACCAGGTAATCACAGCGATCTAGAAATGCCAAAAGTTAATAATGTAAATGTTTGCAGGACCTTAAGGTATGTAAAAATAATGCAATTTATTAAAATGAGACCAGAAACTAAAGGCAAATGGGAAAAAAAAAGTATAGCAATTTCCAGGGCATTAAAAACCTTGATAGCATGACAACTTATTGGCAACAGGATTTTACTGTTTCAGACAGCACATGAGAAATCTTCCTCTCCCTTCAGATATAAGAAAGGAGAACTTGCCAAGTGGGAAAGCAGAGGAAAAAAAAAAGCTTTACTTTCCTTGTATTTATTTTGCCTGTATTTTGGGAACTGGGAGAAAGGAGATTTTTAAAGTGCAGAATGGTTTCCTGTTCTGAAAAAAAATTAGCCGTTTATGACATACGTGTACATCCTGCCAGAAAGGAAAAATAAACCCTTGGATGGCACTTGTCATAAATCAAGGTGTATCATGTGTGCAGAGTCAAACTAAATTGTTTTTTATGTAGCAAGATGTGCTAGTTTTGGCTGGGATAGAGTTAATTTTCTTCATAGTAGCTAGTATGGGGCTATGTTTTGGATTTGTGCTGAAAACAATGTTGATAATACAGGGGTGTTTTCATTATTGCTGAGCAGTGCTTACACAGAGTCAAGGCCTCTTCTGCTCCTCACCCCACCCCACCAGCGAGCAGGCTGGGGGTGCACAAGAAGTTGGGAGGGGACACAGCTGGGACAGCTGACCCCAGCTGACCAAAGGGATATTCCACACCATATGGTGTCATGCTCAGCATATAAGGCTGGGGGAAGAGGAAGGAAGGAGGGGACATTCGGAGTCATGGTGTTTGTCTTCCCAAGTAACCATTAGGTGTGATGGAGCCCTGCTTTCCTGGAGTAGGCTGAACACCTGCCTGTTGATAGGAATTAGTGAATGAATTCCTCGTTTTGCTTTGCTTGTGTGCGCGGCTTTTGCTTTACCTATTAAACTGTCTTTATGTCAACCCACGAGTTTTCTCACTTCTACTCTTCTGATTCCCTCCCCCATCCCCGAGGGGGGAGTGAGCGAGCGGCTGTGTGGGGCTGAGTTGCCGGCTGGGGTTACAAGAGCCTTTAGCAATGATACTCATTCCTCTGGAGTTATGGAAGTTTTGCACAACAACTGGCAATGAAGRTTCAGTAAGTCAGAGTCCATCAATCAAACTGCTTAAGGCCCATATTATAGGTTTCCTAAATCTTTGCCCTTTCTCTGGAGTTAAAAATTATTTTAAAATTATTTTGGRGCACCTGCTTGGCTCTCTGAAGTTTCAGATTCGTTTCTGGGTGCAAACACTTTCACCCTGCACCACTGAGAGGGATGAGATTTCAGCTGCGTAAAGCCTCTGTCAGCACAGCTATGCTCTGTGTTCTTGCCTTGTGCGAATATCAGTGATGTGCTGAGGCATCAGTAATTCTCTGTTTCAGATATCTATCCACAGGGGATGTTCTGCATACACACACATCCCCYTCCAGATTCCATATAATGAGATGGCTCCATTTTTCAAATGTACCACATACCGAGACAGATAAGTCACAAATGCTATTCTACTTTTCACTGTAGTAGAGTATGTGCAACAATAGAAAAATAGCACTTTTCCAAATACATGTCCCTTTGAGATCTCATTCCTGCAACACCCCACCTACCCGCTGCACTCAGTATCGTCGYCTTGCCTAAAAAATGTAAAACTGAGTATTTCACACAGACAATCAAATAATCATATAGTACTTTTGCAAACTGAGCTTAATCACAAATCATGAGAAATCCATAATGCAGCTATCACATGGGAATTAATTTCAGAACAGACTTAAAGCAAGTCCTTCCATAAAAAGATTAAGTGATCACATTTCATTTCAAAGGTCTTATCTACRATTCAAAACATGAACATATTGCAGGCTCTTTGAACTAATGGCCTCTCTAGTCCACTTGTCRTCTTTCTCAATAAAAATGTATCAGATTTTCTATAACTGTTCTAAAAACACCAGTTCTGCACAGTAGGAAGGTAAGTAGATTTTATAATATTTTGCAGTGTAACTTTGAGTAAGTATGTATCTGAAAAGTAAGTTCTAAACACTAAGTCAGTGAGGAGGAAAGGAAAATAAAAGGAAAGAATAGCCACAGAAAGCTGAAAACAAGGAAGAGAGAAAGAGAAAACTTGTATCCTTACATTATGAGTATTGCTGTGTACAAGATTCAATTAAGATGAACTGCATCCTGGTTAGGTGAATGGAAGTGGTATGAAACTTCTTTTAATGCCACCAGTAGAGCTTGCATGTACCCACTGCAAATATTTTCGATCAGCAAGTCTAAGTCCAGTTGCTAACATTAGACCAGGAATAAGGTGTCCCCTTTGCACTTTTCAGAAGTAAGAAACATATATATGTTACCAGTAGGTGGCCCAGCTTCAAGCAGCACTTGAGGAAAGGGAGAGACCCCAACAAAAAAACCATTCGTTGGCACAGCTACCTAGAAGACAGCAAGTATAGAGACAGAAAACAGGAGATCTTTCTAGCACAACAACAACAAAAAAAAGCCATATCAATGTTGGCTAAGTAGCAGGCAGTATTCAAGAAAGTTGAAGAGCACAAAGTGCACGGACCATGAGTCTTGCAGCCTGCATTCTCCGTTGACAATTGCACGTTTAAACTGACCAAGGTGAGAACCAAATCACAGGTGCCTGCAGCACTGCCTGCAGAAGCAAGGCACATTTTCTTCCCAGAGCACAGACTGTGTGACAGCAGAACAGAGGCTGGTAGCTGTATCCTTCAGACAATGCCTTCTGCCAGAAGGAATTTCACAACTGAGTGACACTCTGCTAGATACTAAGGGAGGGGGAAGAGGAAAAAATTTTCAGTTTGTACAACGGTACAGATAGACAAAAAGGAGAAGGAGTCTAATTGACATCCAGTAGTCTTTGCCCAGCCTACCAGATGCAAAACCCCACAGGATCTTGTCCACCTTGTAATTGTAAATAAATCTATAATATGGGGAATGCAGGTCACCCTCAAGTTCTCCATCCCATGGTTTCACTCCCTTCCTTCCACGCAATGTTAATTTTTTTTTTTTTTCCTTCCATACAGAAACATCTTGAAAAAAATCTTCCCCCAGCCTGCCCTGCTCCCTGGCTGAGGGTGGTGGGATTCTGGCTGCCAGGTCCTGCCCAACCTTTGGTAGCACCATAACCTGAAAAAAGGCTRAACAAGTAAAACAGGCATCATCATTGTCTATAAAAAATTTTGTAATATTTTCTGCATATGGTCATGGTGAATTTGGGGCAACAAGTGCGAGCTCCAGGATAACAGTGTCCTTACTACAGGAAACACATATTTATCTCCATCTGTTTGGAAGACAAAGATATTTTCAGTTCCTCACCTGTCATTGCTCCACATCCTCCTCATATTATGAACAAATTCTACCAGTTGGCTTTCATTTCACTGCTGGAATTTGCTGAGTTCTTCTGGAATTTCAAAGACAGAGCCTTAGGTTATGAGGAATTTTATATATTAATGCAAACAAGCATACACGACAAAAGCCTCTTAGCTCTGTGGAATTGTGAACATCATAAATTTAAACAATGACTAAAACCAACTGAGAATATTGGTGCTCTTACGTAGATGTGTAGGTGTAACATGGATATTACAGCACWCTGTTATTTCCTCCCCTAACCTTTCGATCTGGTATGTAATTCTGTTCTTTCTGTTTAGGAGGGAAAGGTCTTTCTCTTTAAAAGAGATGATGAACTTATTGTAATTAGTCATCTCTCTTTGGAGGAAGTCCATGCAGCAGGTAGAGTCTCACACATCTGAATTATTGATCATGCTCTGCTGGGCTGTCCAACTCCTCCTCGGAAGAAACTGAGGGTAAGGCCCTTTGCATCCAGGGAACTGTAAAATTTTGAGACAGAAATATCTCCAATGACTCATCTGCATATTTGGAAAATCCAAGTAAGATTTATGTGCACATTTCATGATGTTAAGAGCTGATTTCATTCTTCTTCCTGATGCTCCCTGAAGTTTTCTTTCCACTCTAACTGTGAGAAGCAATTCAGGCAGGCAGTTTTACTCATTTAGGCAGTAATTATTCAGAAATTTCACAGCATTTATGTTCATTTCATGCAATCGTACACAAACACCTGCTAGTACACACTGTTCAGGGTCACTCTGACATTGTATAAGCTCTCAAATAGAAAAACAAACCCAAATCAACAGTTCCTAGTGGGAATGGCTCCACAGTTTACTCTAACACTCTTCGCTGTGCAGAGCTGGTACAGAAATAAAACAGGTCTTCTTAGACAAGCAATTAATGTTTCATAATATCTGGGAATATATTTTCAGCCCTCAGATGTTCATGGCCCTTCTCAGACAGGAAGACAGATTGTCTTTTCCCCAAGATGCAACACTTCTATCTATAGCTCAGCTGACTCAGAGGATCTTACATAAATTCTAGTTTGGACAGGCTAGTCAAACAATATATGTATTCAAAATTTGTTTCAGAGTTATATGACACAGGTTTGGGGCTTGAGGGGAGGGGCATATGGTTTTTCGGTTTGCTTGCTTGTTTTACCACAGTAAAGTAGGTATTATCAAGGGTTTTGAAACCATTTTCTCTCTTCCCTTCAGCTAGCAAATCATGTCCAAGGATGGATCCCCATTGCACACTGCAGCATTGGCAGCCAAACTATTTTCCACCCATGCTCCGTCTGAGATCAGCCATGATTTGTGCTACCACACATGCCTCAAAGACAGCACTGGCCCAGCTCAGGCTCCACATCATCCCTGAGCCAGATTGTGCTCACACCTCCTGTGGTGGCTTGACCCTGGCCAGCAACTAAGCACCTACCCAGTCACTCATTCACTCTCCCCTACCCGTCCAGGRTGGTGGGGGAGAGAATCAGAATASCAAAAATGAGAAAAACTTGTGGGTTGAGATCAAGACAGTTTAATAAGTGAAGGAAGAGAAGAAACCCAAACAAACAAGTGATGCAAAGGCAATCACTGACTACCTCCCACAAGCAGACCAATGCCCAGCCAGTCCCGGAGCAACAACTACCTTGGAAAGATTCACCCTCCCCACCAGCTTTTATTGTTGAGCAAGATGTTACATGACATGGAATACACTTTTCGTGAATTTGGGTCAGCTGTCAGGCTGTGTCCGCTCCCAACCTCTTGCCCACGTGTAGCCTACTTGCTGGGGGGATCGGAGTGAGAAACAGAGAAAGCCTTGGCACTGTGCAAATACAGTTCAGCAATTGGTGTGATATCAGTCACAAATCCAAAACACAGCACTATATGGGATCTCATGATGAAAATTAGAATCATAGAATCATAGAATCATTAAGGTTGGAAAAGACCTTTAAGATCATCAAGTCCAACCATCAACCCAAAACCACCATGCCCACTAAACCACGTCCTGAAGTACCACATCCACACGTTTCTTGAATGTCTCCAGTGTTCGTGACTACACCACTTCCCTGGGCAGCCTGTTCCAATGCTTGATAATTCTTTCGGTGAAGAAATCTTCCCTAATATCCAATCTAAACCTCCCCTGGTGCAACTTGAGGCCATTTCCTCTCCTCCTGTCACTTGTTACTTGGGAGAAGAGACCAACACCCGCCTCTCTACAGCCTCCTTTCAGGTAGCTGTAGAGAGCAATAACGTCTCCCCTCAGCCTCCTCTTCTCCAGGCTAAACAACCCCACCCCCCTCAGCCGCTCCTCATAAGACTTGTGCTCCAGACCCTTCACCAGCCTCGTTGCCCTTCTCTGGACATGCTCCAGCATCTCAGTGTCCTTCTTGTAGTGAGGGGCCCAAAACTGAACACAGTGTTCGAGGTGCGGCCTCACCAGTGCCGAGTACAGGGGCACGATCACCTCCCTCTGCCTACTGGCCACACTATTTCTGACACAGGCCAGGATGCCATTGGCCTTCTTGGCCACCTGGGCACACTGCCGGCTCATGTTCAGCCGGCTGTCAACCAGCACCCCCAGGTCCTTCTCCACTGGGCAGCTTTCCAGCCACTCTTCCCCAAGCCTGTAGCATTGCCTGCTGTTGTTGTGACCAAAGTGCAGGACCCGGCACTTGACCTTGTTGAACCTCATGCAGTTGGCCTCGGCCCATCGATCCAGCCTGTCCAGATCCCTCTGCAGAGCCTTCCTACCCTCAGGCAGATCAACACTCCCTCCCAACTTAGTGTCATCTGCAAACTTACTGAGGGTGCACTCAACCCCCTCATCCAGATCATTGATAAAGATGTTAAACAAGACCAGCCCCAAAACTGAGCCCTGTGGAACACCGCTCGTGACCGGCCGCCAACTGGATTTAACTCCGTTCACCACAACTCTCTGGGCTCGGCCATCCAGCCAGTTTTTTACGCAGTGAAGTGTACACCCGTCCAAGCCATGAGCCGCCAGCTTCTCTAGGAGAATGCTGTGGGAGACAGTGTCAAAGGCTTTACTAAAGTCCAGGTAGACCACATCCACAGYCTCCCCCTCATCCACTAGGCGGGTCACCTGGTCATAGAAGGAGATCAGGTTGGTCAAGCAGGACCCGCCCTTCATGAACCTGTGCTGTCTGGGCCCCATCCCCTGGTTGTCCCACACCTGCCTTGTGAGCGCCCTCAAGATGAACCGCTCTATAATCTTCCCCAGCAATGAGGTCAGGCTGACAGGCCTGTAGTTCCCCAGATCCTCCCTCTTACTCTTCTTGTAGATGGGTGTCACATTGGCAAGCCTCCAGTCGTCCGGGACCTCCTCCGTTAACCAGGACCGGTGATAAATGATGGAGAGTGGCTTGGCAAGCTCCTCCGCCAGCTCCCTGAGTACTCTCGGGTGGACCCCATACGGGCCCATAGACTTGTGTCTGTCCAGGTGGCGTAGCAGGTCGTTAACCTCTTCCTCTTGGATTATGGGGGGTTTATTCTGCTCCCTGTCCCCGTCTTGCAGCTCAGGGGGGTGAATACCCTGAGGATCACCGGTCTGACTATTAAAGACTGAGGCAAAGAAGGCATTAAGTACCTCAGCCTTCTCCTCATCCTCAGTGGCAATGTTCCTTGCTGCATCCAATAAGGGAGGGAGGTTCTCCTTGGCTCTCTTTTTGTCGTTAACATATTGGTAAAAACATTTCTTGTTGTCCCTGACGACAGTGGCTACATTGAGTTCTAGATGGGCTTTTGCCTTTCTAATTTCCTCTCTGCACAACCTAACAAGATCCYTGTTCTCTTCCTGAGTCGCCCGCCCCATCTTCCAACAGYGGTAGACTCTCCTTTTTTCCCTGAGTCCCAGCAAAAGCTCCTTGTTCAGCCAGGCTGGTCGTCTTCCCCGCCACCTCTTCTTACAGCACATGGGGGGAGCTTGCTGCTGTGCCTTTAAGACTTCCTCCTTGAAGAACGTCCAGCCTTCCTGGACCCCTTGCCCTTCAGGACTGCCTCCCAAGGGACTCTCTCAACCAGCGTCCTGAACAGGCCAAAGTCTGCGCTCCGGAAGTCCATGGTAGTGGTCTTGCTGACTCCTCTCCTTACTTCACCAAGAATTGAGAATTCTATCATGTCATGGTCGCTGAGCCCAAGGCAGCCTCTGACCCCCACATCTCCCACCAGTCCTTCTCTGTTGGTAAACAACAGGTCGAGCGAGGCACCTCCCCTGGTATTAACTCCACCCCAGCCAGATCCAGTATACCCCCTACACCTCAGTGACAAATAAACCACTTAAATGGAGGTATCTGAGCTTCTGAGCTCACCGAGGCAGACAAAGCAGACAAAACACACAAGCTTCCACCTCAGCTAGGTCAGTTAATCTTAGTGAGGTGCCGCTCTACTGCAGAAATGCCATAGAACTGAAGAAAAATGGTAGAGCAAGTACCTGCTACTCTCTGGCAACAAAACCATGATTTCAAGAGAAATGAGGCTGTTTCTAGTATCAAAGGTAGCTTGCTTGTTGCTTGTTTAACTGAGTAGTCAGTCTTTTGTCTTTCAGCACGTGATTCCTTGATACTTGTTAAGTTAACATGGTGTAAGGCTGTGAGAACATCCTGAAGGTCTGCATTATCCTAGTAACTCCACTGTAAGTTTGCATTGCTTTAGGGAGCATTTGGTCTCCGAAAAATCACAAAATCACAAAGGAATATCTGGGCTAAGGACAACTAACCACTCTACATTTCTAACCCCCTAGACATACCTACATCTACACCCATGTTGTTCTTGCTGTATTTTTGCACTCCCTGTTCTAAACTAATCTGCAATAACTGGTATTATGTAGCTGCTCTCAGCAGCCCTGTACTACTAGGATGGTTTACCTGATACGAAGTCCTCAATGCTTTTACAAAAACGTAAGTGTACTATTTCTCTCCTAGCTAACACAGTCATCATGAAGAGTGTCGTGGTTTAACCCCATCCGGCAAATAAACACCACGCAGCCACTCGCTGACCCCCCGCCTCCGGTAGGATGACGGAGAGAATTGGGAGGGCACAATTTGGAAAACTCATGGGTTGAGATAAAAACAGTTTAATAATGGAAATAGAACAAAGTAGAACAGTAATAACAACAATGATAGCAACAACAATAACAGAATATACAAAACAGGTGATGCACAAGACAACTGCTCACCCACCGCCTGTCCCAAAAAACCGCACGTCCCGAACAAAACCGTGTGTCCCAAACGAACCACATGTCCTAAGCATGAGAGCACTCCCCCAGTTTTTATACTGAGCATGATGTCACATGGTATAGAATACCCCATGGGCCAGCTGGGTCAACCGCCCTGGCTATGCTCCCCCCCAGCTCTCCCTGCACCTGGCAGAGCATGGGAGGCTGAAAAGTCCTGGTGCAAGCACCACCCAGCAACAACCAAAGCATCAATGGGCCATCAACGTTCCTTTCATTACCAAACCYVAAAMMCAGCACCCCCTCCAGMTACTGGGAAGAAAGTTAACTCTGTCCCAGCCGGAACCAGGACAATATCCACCCCTTATTCTATACCATCTAYGTCATKCCCAGGTCTCACATTTTCCGATACATCCCAATTAATCATCACCACTTTTCCTGTCTTTTGATATATATACACAGATATTATTCCCTTAGTCTATGGGACATCCCTTTAAAATGTCCATTGAGTTCATTTAGTCCATGACTTTGYGCTCCATCTGTCATGACATCTGTTATGACAGTCTTTCTTATATCCCAATGCCTCAAAAAAGATAAAGAAGTGCTGCCCTGCAAGGTCAGACTAGTGGGTCCATCTAGCCCTGTATTCTGGCTCCAACAGTGACAATAGGAGATGCTATGCAGGGGGAGCACACAAGCCTGGCCACTTAGCCAATGCTAAGTAGAACAAATGGATTGGTTTTATTATTGTAGGGTATAGCCTTGTTTATTTATTTCACTGGGAAGTTGAAGCACCAACCAGTCAACTGCAAACACGAACTGAGGTATGCCCATGACTTAACAGAATAGCTTACAAATCTGTCTGAGAGAAAGTCAGAGAACTAGTAAGCTAGAAATCAGGAATTATCAGTGACAGTATGAAGTTTTTTTCAGTTTTATTTGCACTCAGTCAAATCAGAAATAGACCTGAATTTTTCCCTAATGCCACTCAATCCTTTTGCTTTCAATATCAGAAGAAACCATAAAGTTTAGTAACAGTTGAATGAATAAATATTTATCCAACTATCTGAATTTTTAAAAAATAAACAGATTCTCTTTAAATTTTGCATGAAGATCAAAGACCTACTTTATTTTTTTCTTTTTCATTAAAACCAACTCACTGATTAAGAGGTGGCAATCCAAAAACTGGAAGTCTCAGTGATAAAAAAGTGTAGTTAAGACAAGTAAAGTGAAGCTAGAAGACAGTGACAGGTGAATAACAGTTGATGGGAAGATGACTTGATAATTGCTCAGGTGATTATACAATAAAATAAATCACTAAAAATGTCTACAACTTAAGGAAAGAAATATTTGTCTGTTCAAGCAGCATAGCCTTTGCAAAAAAATGGTTAGAAATTGTATTGCTTCCATTACAGGTTTACCAAAAAGACACTGAAGGAATATTCGATCGGGATGATAGACGCCGTGTTTTAAAATATGTCTCATTACAAATTTACTTGAGTCACTAATATGCATTTTATAAAACTATCTACTTTTATATTTATTTATAACAATGTTTTCTCCTTTTCCAGAAGCAGTTTATTCCTCTACAGAAAAATGTGTATGGCACAACATACATACACACTTCTTAGTCAGAGTCACTCTTGCTGTTGAAACCTGCTCATCCTTCATTCTTGGTCCACGGAGTCACCTCCCCCCATATCCGAGGATTGCTAGCATAAGTCAGGAAATTGATGGTGCAGGCACCTGGCAGTACAAATCAATACGTGAGGTGTAGTTTGTGATTGACATGAAGACTAAGAAGAGAAACAACTGGAAAAGTAAGAGTTAGTGTACTGTCAATGTAGCGCTAAAAGCCACATGTAATCCTTAGATGTGATGCTCACACCACACCGTCTGGAGTGGCCTGCACCTGGCTTAATTTTAATCTGCACAAAGTAATTACCAGAACAAGAATAGCTTTAAGAGACAGAGGGTCATGCACATAAGACATGAGCCTGGAGACTCAAATAAATTTTACATAAAGCCTTTACCTAGACTGACCTTAGAAAGAGAAAGAGCATCCAGCCTTTGGAGCAGCAGGGGTAACTGTCCTCCTCCTGGACTTCCTTCCCAGTTCTCAGGATGTCATATAGGCATCAGGACTGCCAAACATCTGCTGCTGTAAATCCAGATTTTTTTACCTTGACTAACATTCAAAGAGCCTCTTCATTTATATACATCTTATCTTTATTTAGTACTGTATGTAAGAAAGCTTTTTTTAAATTTAATCACAGTTTACTATTACCCTAAGTACTTTGGAGAGTTTATACAGCTAAATTCTTTTCATTAACTTAGTTTGTTTATTCTAATTACTATCTGAATCATAGCATTCTAAGTAATTTATTATTAAAATTGCCTCAAGGTGATCAACAGAACAACTTCACTTCAAATTTTTCCACTCTTTCCCTCTTCTCAAAATGGTGAATGGATTTCAGAGGGTGAAGCTCCTGCGAATGAGTATGTAGAAATCATGAAATGTGGCCACAAACAAAACCATACAAAGACATAAAAAGATTTCTTTAAGAATCGTGCACTTTAGAAAGAAATGGAATCTAGCAGTGCAGGAGGATCTTTCTGGCAGCACATATTACAGTGAAAATACAGTTATTAAAATGACTAGCCATGATTTCCTTGCCAGCTTCACAGCAGTAGGTGCTTTGAGAGTTTAGGTGGAAGGTAGAGGGAAGAGACTCAAGTCACCAGGAGCAGGCAGATTGTTGAACCCAGGATCTAATGCTAGGAATGATATCATTAAACTTTTTTCTAACAATATTGCTGGTGCTTTGTTCCTATCCACTTTTGAAGACTGTCCTAAATCTGCACATCCTTCTTTTGTCTATCTATTCTTTTCTTCTGTGTCCTTTTACTGACCTATTTCTATGTGGTGTTTTTACTGATTCGTTTTCCTGCAATCTATTCCCTGCCTCATGTTCACTTTAGTTAATCCAGTCTCAGCAAAATACCGTCCTAAAATATTACAAACATCCACAGAACATCCCATCTCCTGACTCTCTCATCAGATTTCTTCTGGCTGAAAGAGTTCAGACTTCCCTCCACATGAATGTGGGTATTTTTTAAGTCCAGACAAAAACAATTAATCTAGAAACTTGTTTTATTTAACAAACTCTTTCTAACAATTAAAGAACATATTTTCAGCCTCTTTTGAACAGTTTTACAGTTGAAATAAGCAGAGAAGTAACGTAGGCAGCTTCTTCCTGTTTCTGTTCGCAGCTGTAACAAGGACAGAGATTTCCTCTTTTTGCACTTAACAGCTAATCCACAAAACTAGTTTTTCACACTCAGTTAGAGCTGGCAGGACTGTATAGGAAACTGATTTTCTACATGTTTGATGTTAGATTTAAGTTAGATTCCCTCACAAACTGTTAAAGTTATTCATCTCCACTGTCTTCCAGGGCATTGTCTTCACAGAGGATGTTTAAGTACCTACTTCCATCTTGCAATGTTTTTTGAAATCCCAGATTGTTTCTCTCACTCCCCAGAAACTGTTTGTGATACAGACTATTACGTTGTTTCCCAGAAGGGCCTGAACATGAAGTTTGCGCTGGAGTTTTGATTCAGTACTTCGACGTATACAATACTATGTCAGTGAGTCCACAATTAAACTGAGCTTTCAAGGGTAGCTCAGGGGTAGGTGAGCTGAATGGGCTGAACAGGTGGTTTCTACCAGCAAACCATTTGAGAACTCAGCATTGCCTATAGCTCATGCTCTTGGACAAGCAATGGCTCCAAATACTGAACAAGTAAGTACTTTGTACACACAGCTGCAATGTACTTTAATTGGTGATTCCTGGATGGGGGATTTTCAAGAGTAATTTCTGAGCAGGCAACAATTGTGACATTTTAAAGAGACTTTGTTCTCATAAGGCACTTTCAACAAATCTGGAAGCAAGCCTTCGAGATGTCTCAGGCTGTTTATGCAAAATTTTGAAAGAGCTCTGAAAAACATTAGCCATAAAATTAAGCACAAASAAAGATCACCTCCTCTTTATTCACTTCCCAGACTGATGGTGATGGGGATCCTGGAAGCTCATCAGCTCTCATTGCTTTGGTGTCAGAGACACTCTATAATTGTAGGGACATCAACCACGACACTAAGAATAAAGTAGCTCTAGATACAGTGGATGCTACAGAAGAGCTAGGAAAGCTGGGAAATGTACGCATCAATCTTTGAGGAAGAGGAAAGGTACAATGTAATAAATGTTTGTTGTTTTGCAAGAGACATCGAGCTGCCAAGCCATTGCAGTCTCTAGTCAAATTTCTGCAGGGAAAGGATATAAGGCTAATACTGAACATACTTCCATGGCTGTATGGTGCAAAAGGAAAAAATATGTTGCTCAAATCTAATCATCATAGCAGCAAGAATGTTTTAAATACTTAGTCTGCTTGTTATATTACATAATTTCTTCTACAACTATGCTAACCTAATATGACAGAGGAAGCAACATTTTTCTAAAATCAGACACTAAAAAGTCTGGAAACTATAAGGAAGTTCCTCTACAGGACTTCGTGTTGTCTCTTCAGTTCTTCACAACAGTGGGATTGTCCTCCAYCCAGCAAGACTAGCTAGTAAAGCACTGCGAAAATTGCACTAACTGCTCCAGGACACTTCAGACCATATTTTAGTCACAGCAGTCGTCAGTCTGGAAGAACTAAGTAGAAACATTTGGCAAATAGCATGGTCTTCAGAAAAGAATAATAATTGACAATTGTTGTGCTCTGTGAAATGATTTAGGGTTTAAATATTCATTCTCTTCTGCAGCAGCCACCAATCAAAATTACTCAACTTTCCTGCACTTACTAAGACTGTCCTTCCATATAATTGATCTCAGGCTGTGTTTCTTGTTGGTCTATCGTTATGAACTTCATGACACTGCTGTAGAAAAAGTTTTCAATAATGTGTTTTGACAAAACATGAAGAAAATAAAGCCTAATGCACTTTGCTCAAGAAAGTGGAATTTATATTTAGGACAACCTTAGGGGAACAGGAGATCTCAGTGAAGGCTACAGCTCTGATGATGACCTGAGCTGACTTGGCCTTCTTTCCTTTCTAGGTCATATTGATGTGAAAGGCAGAGACAGTTCTGAAATCTGCTGAAGAACCACCCAGCAAGAGACTGTACATACTCAAATTCCTCACGTCTACTGTGTGGCAGCCTGTTCTGCAAATGGAGCCCACAGCAAGCTGAGACTGAAAAAGACTTTGACTTCATCTAGATCCTTGTTAGCCAAAACTCAAGACTCTCATTCTGATTACCATTTTTAGCATTGCTGCATTTAGCTAGTAGGGATTCTTAATTACTGTCTTGGTAGTTTAGTAAAGTGGATTGGGAAAAGTAGAGATATTTGTGAATGAATGTATCCCAAGCCAGTTAGAAGTCTGTTGAAAGACTTTAAAGTAGAAAATTAAGCCTGATTTTCCTGATTTAAAGGTGTGATCCCAAGTGCAAAAGGATAAATAAAATGCCAAATATGGAAAGTATTGAAGCATATAAGAAAGGAAAAAAGTAAATATTCCCCATCCCTTATCAGTAGATATGCCTGGCAATTTTTTGCTCTAGCAGCTTTTTTAGTAGATCCTGGAATCTAAAATATAACTATTCAAATATCCTTTTTACCTGAGAGCTGGCAGAGCCCAACCTAACAGAGAAAGTTCGGGAAGAATTAAGAACTGTCCTTATTTAAAGAAAGCTGGATTTGTCTTAATTGTTTTCTGTAACAGAATTTTTGCAAGAAGTCAGTGGAAATGGATAGTAAATGAAGGAAAGAAATTAGCTTAAGAGATTCTTTTTTCTGGACATATGACAGCTGTGGTTTAGGTGAGGTTTCTTCAAGAGAAAGTAGCTCATACTTGTGGGCTAAATAAATTTCTGATCTCGTCTATTCTAGCTAAACAGGACTGTGGGTTTTACACACAAGGAAGTTACACGTCTATACTGTGGCTCTGGATAATCTCCTCCTGCTCCAAATGAAAAGTAACATCAGATCTGGTCCTATTCAGAGCAGAGGGTGAACACCTCCTTTCAATTTTTACATCCATTGCATATGCCCTCATGATGAAATTGAGTGTAATTTTCTAAGCAGCTTCCATGTGGAAACAAGGCCACTTGGCTGTAAAGATTAATTACGCAGTAATGCAGTCCCAGGAACATTCATGTAAATCAGTCACTAGAGTGAACCAATCAAGCTTGTGAATCAACTAGAAACATAAATACAGAGCTAATTAATCATTTCACTTCTTGCAAATGTACAAGGCGCTTCTGGGAGCTACACACCTCCTGCACTGCCAAGTCTACGGGGCATATTCCAATATTCCAGTGGAGCAAACTGAAACATTGTTTAACAAAGAATTTAAAAATACAAGAAAAAGAAATCTGGCAGCTGAGTGGTAAGAATGAAGAGGTTATAATATTTACAACAGACTACACTGTTTGAATGAAATATATTGCCTTGCTCGTTGAAGACTTTACTCACATGCATAGTTGTCAGACAGATTTTACTGTCCAAAATTATATTTATTAAAAAAATGTTAAAAATTTTGATCAAATTCTGCATTTGATTTTGTGATGAGAAAGGCATTTCAGAAGCAAGAAATCAGTATCCAGACTGCAGTGAGTAAAACAGAAATTTGACATTTTCAACAATACTGTCACATCCCCAAAAAAGAAAACAAAATTACTTTCCCAACTGTCATGGTTTAACCCCAGCCGGCARSTRAGCCCCACACAGCCCCTCGCTCACTCACCCCTGGTGGGATGGGGGAGAGAAACAGAAGAGTAGAAGTGAGAAAACTCGTGGGTTGACATAAAGACAGTTTAATAGGTAAAGCAAAAGCACGCACGCAAGCAAAGCAGAACAAGGATTTCCTTCACTCCTTCCCATGGGCAGGCAGGTGTTCAGCCATCTCCAGGAAAGCCGGGCTCCATCAGGCCTAACCGTTACTTGGGAAGACAAACGCCATCACTCCAAATGTCCCCCCCTTCCTTCCTCTTCCCCCAGCTTTATATGCTCAGCATGACGTCATATGGTATGGGACATCCCTTTGGCCAGCTGTGCCAGCCGTGTCCCCTCCCAAGTTCTTGTGCACCCCCAGCCTGCTCGCTGGTGGGGTGGGGTGAGGAGCAGAAAAGGCCTTGACTCTGTGTAAGCACTGCTCAACAAGAATGAAAACATCCCTGTGTTATCAACACTGTTTTCAGCACAAATCCAAAACATAGCCCCATACTAGCTACTATGAAGAAAATTAACTCTATCCCAGCCAAAACAGTACATCAACACATAAAAATAAAATTAAAAAATTGAACTCTAACTGCCTTAATAAACATAAACCCTCACTCCTTGATCTTCTGTTTCTCAGTGACTTTTTTAAGACAGGCACTGAGTRAGACTGACCAGTAAGAAAGGATCAACACATATTTGGTACAAACCAAAATCTTACATGAACACAAAAACACAGTGGGGGCATTTGTCCACAACACACTGATGCCCAGGCTTGAAAATGTTACTGCTATTTAAAACGTATTCACCATGAATACATGACATGTGCTTTTATTCCATCAAAGCAGAAAGGGTTTTAAATACTACAATTGAAAATGCATTATCAAATACAAGCCTGTTGGGACAAAAGAGCTGGCAAAATGCTGTTTTCTTTTACATTACTATAATGGGCTGAACCAAAACTGTTCCAGCTTTATGAATGTAACATGCTCTCACAAACATGCACATTGAAGACTGCCAGAAAGAAACCATTCCTGAATTCATGTCAGTTGAAAAGAATCAGAAAATTGAAAAACTCTTGGAAAAGGGACCTTAAAATGCAGCTGCTTCATCAGCTTTGACTGAAGACACTTGTGTCTGTTCCAATCCTAGCCTGTATTTAAAAAAAAGGATGCCAAAAGAAGGTGGAAAGTACTTGACAGGCGGAGGCAACTCTGGCTTTCATTCCCACTGCTGTTGTTTGCACAGCAGTTATTAATGTCTTGATTTTCTTCACAATTTACTGCTGACAACTAAGGTACAGCAGGTTTCCTTTTAGTCTAGTTATGACCATTTTCCATGTCCTCCTCACCTCTGAATTAAAGCATGCACAACCGGTACTGAGTGCACACCTGGTACAAAGCTTTCCAACCACTCCCAGCCCAGGGTAGATACCATTGCAAGATCCTTGTTTACAGGTGAGGTCAATTATAAAGATTTCTTTCCTTAAGAGCAAACATATTTAGTGAAACATTAGGCACGGCAGAGCTCGCGATGAAACACAGATACTTCATTCATATACCACTAGAGATAAGAATGATCTGCTCAGGCTCTGCTTCTGTCAGACTGCAATGAAAATTCGTTTGGTTGTAAAAGCCCTGCTCTACAAGCAACCACAGAAATCCCATAAATTATCCAGGAAACATCAGAAGAATCTTGACCTTAAAAAATAAATAGTCAAAACCCAATGAAGACTGGGAAGCATAGTTGCTTTTGGGTCTTTTCATTTAAATTGTGTACTCATTTCCCAGCTACCATGGTGACAAATGCATTATAAATGCATAAAATGACAGATTTCATTTTGACAGATTAGCTTGATGAGATAAACACATAGAGTGATTTAATAGTGTGCAACAAAGCAGATACTTTTCCTTTGAAACTGGAGTTTAAAAAAGGTATTGTAAGTATTTTATAATCCAAGCAAATTAACTTGCTTTTTCAGAGACAAAGCAAATATCTGAAGATATCCAAAGACATCTTTTGGTAATTTTGCCCGGTTTCTAATTCAGGAGGAGGAGGCAATAAACAGAAATTTACTTAACACGCAACACAAACATTCAACCTGGTATAAACAAGAATGCAATAATTTTTGCTCTGTTTTGGTTTCAAAGATAAAATGAAGAGTACTACTAAGAAGTACGGAAATACCTTCTGTTTTCTACAAATGCTGATGAGTTACTCTTCTTGCTTAGCCAAACGATTCAAGGCAATCTAATTTCGTTGTCAGCTTTAATTTGTTTTCCAGAAAGTGAGAGGCAAAACTTGATGTCTGAGTAAATACGTACATTTTCCTTACAGATAATTCTTAATTTTGCCTGATAGAGCACAGCTGAACTCACTCACTTCTCTTTAAAAGTCTGCTTATAACAGATCTATTTTATTGCAGAGGTGGAGCAAGGGAGGTTTTAAATCTGGAAAACAAAATAAAAGCTCTGTTTCTTTTTACATAGTATATTTTGCATCTCCCTTTCCTGTGGCTATACTGTTGTGGTACAGCATCCTCTCTGCAGCATTATATGATGTGGCAAAACATCCATCTGGTCTGAAGGAAAAAGAACTCACAGATAGGTTGGTATTTTAAGAGAGATTAATTTCTACAGATGGGTTAGTAGGTACCACCCTGTTAGGGATTCAGTTTTTGCTGAAAGGCTAGGCAGCTGTCTTCAGGGTCCATATTTAAGGCAAGTGCCCAGCAAGTTCTGCCTCCAGGGAATGATTTTAATGCCCAGACTCCATAACATGTGGTGGAAACAAAAAGACAAAGGCACTTTTAAAAAAAAATTAATTTCAGAATTGCTGTCCCAGGTAATATTTTTGTTCTAAATACCACTTTGTAGGACATTGAGATGAGTCAAATGTTTTGATTGATCGCATAGGATGTATGGGAAGTTTTGCATTTCTACAAGAAGTTTTAAATGCATTTTTTGTTTCATTTCAGAGTGACAAAAATGAACACGGTTATTTTTACAATGCATAAAAAACCCTTAACACCCTCAGCCCTGAGAGACACGAGAGTCTGTAAGTCAGTGAGGACCTCGTAGAGGAATCAGGACCAGAACTGTGATATCAAAGATGAGAACAGCTTTTGATGACCCCATGATGACCTATTTCCAGCACGTAAAACCAGGACAGGAAAAATGTTCTTTGTTAAAATTCCTAAAGGCCATGCCTTGACACCTTTGTGCTGACTAGGACCTTATTCCAAATGTTGAACAAGTCAGTTAACAACAGATTCTGACAAATTTTGAGAACAAAACTACAGGGCCTTAGGTTAAAACCTTAAACTCAGTCCTGCCATCTAGTCTGCCAGCATGGACTCTCACACTCACGGGGACTCTCATCAGCCCTGTGCGGGACACTGGTACCTTCACTGGCAGACCACAGTGCAGCATCTGCGTGTAACACACCTGCCRTCTGCATCTACGGTTAATTTTTAAAATAGCACTCTTGTCCTTTAGTGGTACTTATGAAGGTCAAGTTATCTGAGATTATCCCAGGTTTTCACGCTTTCTCTGCTTCTTTGCTCCAGCAATTTCTTATCAGCAGAGAAGAGTCCACACAGTAAAGTTTCTGGAAACAAAGGGCCGCCACTTTTATTTACAGCACTTCCTCCCTCTGAAAAGCACTTAAAGGCAGGATAAGGTGTTAAGAATACAGATGGCTAAGGAAAAATATAGGAAGAAGAACTTTCAAGTTTTCCACCTGTTGAGGATCTTTCGATCTTTCCCTCACTTAATTTCTGCTGATACTCCCTGGAAGGAGAGAATGAGAATGAATGAGCTATCCAGTCCTAACACGATCCAGCCATTGGAGCCTTTCTTTAAAAAAACTATCACCACCAAAGGGATGCTGACATGCTTGTTGCAAATTCCTTTGGCATTCTAAACGGCAAGTTAAGGGTACCGAGAGAGAGAGAGAGAGAGAGAGAGAGAGAGAGAGAATAGAGACAACAAACGTGTCAGGGATGTGAATTTGCAGATATGAGCACAATTGCCAGGATTTAATTTCTTAACAATATAAATAAGCAACTATAAAGGCATCTACTTTTTTTTTTTCTCTCTTGTCTGCTTAACTAATACTCTACAAGTATCTGAATGTTTAATTCCATTGAGAGCAAGGAACTATTTAATATGTACAAGAAATTATAACTAGAATACATTTTGGGAAAGGAAATTGAAAGCTGATTATCACAATGATAGTAATATCTATTGGTCTATGAAATAGCACGCTGTGGGAAGGCATAAATTAAAAAAAAAGCTGTAATGAAAATGCAAACGATGTACCACACTGTGATTATTAGGAGTTTCAGTGCAGGTTTTACACTGCTTCTCTGCATTTTTTGAGCTGATTTGGACAATGTAAGAGAACTTCTTTTTCCTCCAGCACTGGGTGCTGTTCATGCATTCTCTTTCCAGGTCCACAAGACTTGAGGTTTTTTTCCTGACAAATATTTCAGAAAAAAGCATTATGTTTTGCTGGATTAACTCACATATAAGTAAGGATAGCAAAGCCACTTCTTTCATGAATAACTAAAACAGGCTAAAACCTTTCAAGAAATGTTCCCCTTTGTCACCATCTTCTTTTCAGYCCAGCCAGCACCATTACATGCTTTTGTGTTCTGGGGTGAGCTGATGATGTTGGCCACACTTCAGTGCTAATATTTCAAGTGGGCATGAAGACAGTGCATATAGGCAAAGAAGTGTAAAGTCAGCCTTGTCCTGTGTGTCTGTGGCATGAAGCAATCTGCATATTGCTGCACCTGGCTGAACCTATGAATGAAGCCATGAACGGAAATGAAAATGAAAACATCTCATGTGGTGTGGTAGGACCTGAACAGAAAATAAGAAGAATCTTGTACAGTTCTGCATCCTCAATCCTCATGCCATCTTCCTGCTGTCTTGCTTAGCTCTGGTCCAATGAGCAGGCCTAGCAAGAATAAAAACAAAGCACAGCTATCCTGTGAGCCAAGTGATTTGTTCAAGACAGATGTTTTACCTGAAGACACAATCTAATACCACAGGCTCATTTCAGAAAGGCTGACAAGCAGTGTTGAGACAGTCACCAATAAAACATCAGCTACATTCAGATGAGAGATGAAAAAGTCAATAAATGCCATTACCAAATCTGTAATTTCAATCCCCACCAACCTCTTCAAGTTCTCTGTGTTGCTACATAGTTCTTTAAAATATCACTCAGTGTTGTTTCGTATATCCTAAATGACTTGTGTTTCCATTTTGAAAACTAGTTAGAAATGTGCTGGTGTTCACGAACTGCATCATTGGCTCAGAGAAATCCATTCTCAGTCCCGAAGCCAATTCTTTAAACCTAACAAAGAATGTGGGAATAGATAGAAACCCCTGTAGAAAATCGAGCATTCAGAGTTGGCTGGCTTGTTTGCCCCAGCATCAGTGCCAAAATGTTTCTCCCTCTGTTAGCCTCATGTAGGTAGCGTTCAGGGAGCTGGGCAATATAACCGTCATTAAAAAGGAAATCTGTGAATTTTTTCATGTAAAGTAATGGAACAATTATCCCCCACTTCAGAATTCTTTCCTCTTCTTCTTTTCCAAAATAATTGAATCAGCTTTCTTCAATCTCTATAAAARTACTCTTTGTGTCCTCAGAGCATGTAGAAATATGGGTCCCATTTCTGCAGCAATGTAAGAACTGGTTTTCACCATCATCATCCTCCCTTTGCAGAAATTCGAGATGTACCAGTACAACATCTGTGAGTTCTCACTGGAACATGAACATCCTCGTGAATTCATCCCATCTCAGTCTTACTTAGAAATTAGATCCTCCCTGTGCCAGTCTATACGCCTGTCAATAATACTGCCATGCCACGGAATCTCTCAGTCTTCATCTGGAAGCATCAAAAAATAGGAGAAAAGGGGAGACAGTCTCATACTCTATCAGCCTAAGGTAGAATTAAAACCAGACATGCATCAACATCATGACCAGTCAAACAGGCTGGAGTCTTCTTGACTAGTCTATTCTCAGGAAAAAAAAAAAAAAAAATCTTTCCATAGACAAATGATATCTAAAATGATATCAAAATTAATGCTTTTTTTTTTAGCTATGAATGGTCCATAGCATGAGAGGTAGTGTGTGTGTGGCAGGATAGGGGGAGCATAGAAGTGTGTGTGGCACGTTCAACAGTGATTTTATGGTTCATATAAATGGGTAATTGACCATCCACTTCAACTTTACTAGAACAGCATCTGATTTTGAATGAATCTGACCAACTATAATCCTGATAAGACATGTTCCACTGACCTGCATTTCATTCTTAATAGTAACTTGCAATGAAGTTAACAAGCTAGTCCTGTTAAATCAATTATAAGAAGGGAAATAAATATTTGAGGATGGCTTTATTCATTAGCAGGATGAATTTGCATTATTTTTTTTTGTTCTATTTTTCCTGAGTTATGCCCAAGTCTTCTTGCCACCTTGTTTTACAGTCAGGTTGCTGGGAGCACCAAGGGTCCCACTGGGCATGAGGAAGCCTGCACTACTACTGTTCACAGATCCAAACCTTGCAGCCAGATCAGGATCTCACTTTGAATCTCAGCCCTTTTTTTGTGCTTTTGTTTGTTTGCTTGTTTTTCTTTTCATTCTGGTGAAAGAAGCTGACCTTGGAGGTTTGAAGTCTCACCAGATTTCTTTTGGAGACATAGATTTCAGACACCCTCCTGGATGCCTTTAATGAATTTGAACTGAAATGCTGACTTTAATCTAACTATTCTAGAACTTTCTCATGGACTGAGAATACATTGCAGACATTTACAGCCACCCTTCACAAAACCCCAAAAAACATAGGAGAAAAAGTACCACCCTTCCTTGTCTCTAGACAATCTCACTCCATCATCTCTTCATGACAAACCTTTCTTAATATCCCACCATCAGCTTAAACTTCATGTGGCTGAACGGAACTCTTTACATCTTTTTCCACCCCACTGTGTTGGCCTTGGCACATTCGTCTTTGCCGTTGAAGCTCACGCCACAGAGGAGGTGGTTTTGCAGCACAATGGCCCACAGGTCGTGTAAACACAACTGACAACATAGTGCTCTATCTGTCGACAGCACATGGAGGTTGAAGCACCAGTAGCAATTTCTCCGAACACCGTCTAAGATTAATTATTCTTTGAGGGCACTGTCAGTGTCTTTATAACACATTTAGAAAGTGGAACATTATTTTGAAGTGGTAAATGAACCAACTAACTTGCCCAGGAAACCAACAGCACTGTCGAGTACTGCCTGATAGCTGATGAAAAGAAGAAATACTTCATGTTGCTTCTGAATTTGTTGCTAAAACTCTCCTCCACTAAAACATTTTAGAAAAATCTTACCCTATTGCTGCCTCTTCCCACCCTTTCCTGCCAGAATGATCCCCTCCCATCTCAATGACGGACGGCAGTCTCCTTGAGGCAGAGCAAGGCTTTTTGTTTGTGCCACCAAGCAGGTCTCCACACAATGGAGGGCCATGAGAGGACCCCCAGGAGTGAAAACACGGGGGACAGATGTGGAAATGGGAACCCGAGCCAGAGAGGGAGTTCATCGCATTGTTCCCCCTCTCTTTCTTTCTCTTACTCTCTCTTGCTTCCGTATTCATACTAGATTAATTGACTATAATGGTGGTAAATTATTTGAATGAAGGAGTTACTCTAATTAAATTCTAAAAGGATTATGTACTTATGTTTTCAATCTCTTTGTGGAGAAAAATAACTGAATTTTTAACATAAAAATGAGTTGTATTTAGAGCATACTAAACCCCATGATATTATCCAACTTCTTACCTGTCAAAATAACAGGCAATTAACACTGGTAAGACCCACAGAGGCATGCAGGCAACTTCTGTCCAGCACCTTGAAATGAACACAGGTATATGAATTTCAGGGAAAAAGCTGAAACAAAGTCAGGTAGTGGCAGCAGCATCCTGACTGGTTGCACACACAGATACCCTTGGAGCTCACACAGTCCATTGAAATAAACACAGCCTGTTTATGTTCAGGGCAGCTTTGCTGCAGTAATCATCAACCTCTTGTACTTGAATATGATGAGAACCACCAGCTCGGCTCCCTTTCACCTCGCTTCTGCACAGCTGAACCAACCCAGGTTTCTCAGCCTGTCCTCCTACCTCCTGTGCTCCAGCCCCCAAATGATTTGGGGTCTTTTATGGTGTTTCAGATTGGCTAGCCACAAATGTGAGGCACTAGTGGCCATTAGTTACTTTTGAAATATCAGGTTGGCTAGTAAGAGAAAGACCACCAGTTCATTTCAGACAATCTCCGACCATTTGATCAATGCCAGATTGTGATGGCACTTGGCTGGTCTGCTCTTGTGCTACTTGTATACAACCTAGCACCAACCTCCACAGCCACAAACCTATCCGATGTAAAAGCTGTTTAGAGTGCAAAGTCATATCTAATTCAAAATCCATTTACCACATTTTCTGAAAATATGTGACTTAAAACACCTGTTTCTTGTACTTCTAAAATACTATTTAAAGAAAACATGTTGAATTTTGGTGAAGTATGCAGAAAATGGAAACCTCTCTTTGATTTAGGAAATCAATACCATGAAGGATCAGGTGGCAGTTTCAGCACTAAAAAATCAAATTAAACCCTTCTCCAGAACTGAACTGTGGTTATCTGAATGTGCCATGAGGAACTGAGCCTGGATTGTCTCTGCAGGGCAGTCAGTGGAAAGGGATTCATCTCACCAACCTTTAGACAGTAAATGTTTACATTTGATCAATGTTTAGACGCTCTTTGTGGTCAGTCGAGTGAAGTGTTTGTTTGGAAGGTCAGTTCAGCTGACCTGTTTTAGGCAGTCACATTATGAAGGAGGGAACCGATCCTGAGAAGGACATGTTTTTATGAATTAGAGAGGCAGCTGGGGYACTGGATGTTCCCCGGGTTTCTGCCAGCGCCATTCCCATATTTTGTGCAGCCATCAGCAAAGCACCAGGTATTTTCCCAAGTACCTGAGCAGGTCTTCCTGGCAGCACAGTGAATACACATTTCAGAGAGAAAAGATACAGCTGGGGGTGGGAAAAAATCAGAAAATTATATGATTGCATCCCAGACTATTTGGAGCTTAATAAGGGGAGATGCTTCAGATGTAGATAATGTTATTACAACTATTTCAGTCCTCTGTATCCTTTCCACCTCACAAGTGATTAGGCATTAATAATTTGAAGAATGAAGCTTATTAAGAGTTGATGCAAGCTTGACACAGATTGAAACACAGAATCCCCCCACAAAAAACCAGTAGCATGGAGGCAGGTTGCGACATTGGCTAACACTCTCTGCAGAAAGCAGATAATGTCTCAGYTACTCAACTCAGGGTGAGTGCTTTCCACTTAAAAACAACTGTTTCCAAAGATCTTGAAATATCCTAGACAGAACTGCAGAAGATGAAAAATCACCATCACTCCAAAGAGAAAGGCTGACATTTTTGGTACAGAGCAGTTTGCTTCTGTTCCCAGAGTCACGGAGGCAGTACCGTCCCTGGCAGCATCTCCTATGGCTGGAGTCCAGCTCCTTCACTCCTGAGTACGGCAGAAAGAACAAGCATTGGCTGCTTCTTTTCCTTGTTTTATCCCTTAGCTGTCCCTTCCTACCTGCCTTAGTYACCTCATCCCACTTGCTACTTTCATTGTCTTTTGGTAAGTGTGGTCTTGTTAGTCACATCTCACTCCAATGAAATAGCAAATGCTTTTTCCCTGACGAGAAGCAAAGTCACTAAATAATCTGGTAACATGAAAACTATGCTTCAGTTAAAGTGTCATAAAAAATCCAGATGCTCAGCCCTAATAGATCTTACAGCACTTTTTGCTCTCCTAATGGGTATATCAGGGTCCTGCAGGTTCAAATTAGAGCTGTGTTAGTGTAATGGAGAAAATAAACCGCCCAATGCTTTGACTGAATCTTTAACATCCTTGAATTATCAAAATACAAGTTCAGTTTTCTCATTTGCACTCACATCGGACTCCTGCATCTGCTTAGGACCAGAAGTGGATGCCTACAGCACTGTTTCAGTAATGGTTGTCAATGGGGAACACAGCCTCAATGCCCCTGTGACCATGGCCTCCTACCATTTGTCATTTTTGCTTGGGAGCTGGATTGTTTGATTAGGCTTGTGCCTGTAATTTCACCTGGCTTATGCAAAGATGCTTTCACCATCATGAGGCTGCAAAGGCAGCAATGGGAAAAGTTCAAAGAAAGAAGGCATGTTTGACATAAAAGACTCACAAAATTGATTTAGTTGATTGCTTATTCTGGGATCTCCTGTCTCCTTCTGCAAGCCGCCTCTGCTCCTTCCACTTGGCTGTCTCTTGGCACACCACAGCAGACGTAGCAGCTTTGGCCCACGTCTGTACTATGGAGCTGGAGGAGGAAGGGCTTTCTGCAGTGACTCATTCTGGGTAAAGCTGTGAATCATGTAGAAGAATCCTTTTAGTCTTCAGTTGCAAACAGACAATTTGATTTTATCTGTCACATCTACACTCCCTCAAACTCACCACGAGGCCAGCTTGCCAGGAGGCACCTTATATGATGCTCCCTCCACAAAAAATGCTGCCTTGCCTGCTGCCAAGCCTACTGCAGTACTACAAAGCACAAATAATGGAAAAGCAGCTTTGCATACTTCCCCGGGACAGAGGGGAGAGGCTCTGACAATCTGCTATCTTACAAATCTGATCCTCAGAGTTCTTCACACTGACTTTGAGCATCATAACTGGAACAGCATTTTGTGCACATTCATCCATCTTTGGAAAAAGTAAAAGCAGAGAGAAAAAAACCAGGTTGATTGAAAAGGTAGCAGGGTTACCAACTACAAGACATTTTTTGGGACACCTTAACAACATTACATGTCAGAGCTCAACATTGGGAAACACCTTGACAAGAAGGGGTTCTGCTTGTTCAGAAGAATGCTTAATCTTACCTTCAAATCCTCAAAATTATGACTATTACCTCATCATGTCAGGGCCCTACTATTTTTGCCAGTTGGAAAGAGATGCCGAAATGTTTTGTTTTAAAGCCTGATTAATGTTCCTTGACAGATCACATGTTTCATTAAATTAAATAATGTTCCAATTAATTGATCTGTTTGCAGACATTCTTAATTTAGTAAATGCTGAGGAGAATGCTAAAATTACCATTATATTTCTGACAGAAGCACCACTAAATTCTGGTAATTGATAGCTTTGTTGTTTTCTCTGATGGCCTGAAAAGCTTTTAAAGGCTAAATTTTGTAATCGTGTTCATCTTTGGAAATTAGTTTTGTGAAACCACACATTTAGTTCTTGCTGAGAAATCTCATTTTCGTAATTTTTAACATAATTTATAATGCATAAACTAAATTAGCTTTTGTAGCTAAGCCAGCACATTTTTCTTTAATTTTTATCGCTTCCTAATATATTTTTGACCTTGAAAACGGCAGTGTCTGTAGGATACTGTAGCCTAGGAACAAAGGAATCATTTCCATTCCATCACTATGGTTACACTTTCTTCTGTCTCCAGCACTGAGCCGTCTGGAAATGTTGAATCCAGAGTCCTCAGGAGGGCAAGAAAACTTCATTTAATATCATTTAGTTCTGATTACACAAACAAACACACATAGCAGAGCCCTTGATGTAGCAAATCACTGCATTGTGTTTACACTGCATGTGAAATAGGACCAACAATAATAATCGGAGTTTCATGAACCTCCGTCCCTCCTGTGCCATATTTTCAGCCTCAAACGCTCACGCCTGCTTGTCTCAAGTAGTTCAGCCAAAATGCCGTGCAAACACCAATGCCACCAGTGGGCTTAGCTCAGTGTTAGCTCCATGGACATCTTCATTGAAGACAGACTAGGACTGAGAATCAGTCTGACCACTGGAAATTTGATTTGGGATAAGTTTGAAATGTCCTCTAATGGTTTTATTCTGACCAAACAAAGCAAGCCATGGACCCAGGAATGTGAAGCGCTGTTCTTGAGAAAAGGAAGAATCTTTACACTGATGGTGCTGCGCTCTTTCAAGTAACTTTATCCCCTAGTTGGCAACAGTGTGTGGTGGGTCAAAATTCTCCTGGTTCTTTTCTTAGGCAGAACTATTACTCTGCCATTTGACACTTTTTGCAGTGAAAAGCTTGCCTTCTGTTGGTTAAAATGTATTTATGCAGTATTTATGCAAAGTTCCACAACCAGCATATCTCCRCACTGAGAAAAAAAATCCTCCAAAAACCCACATGTTAATGTCACAGTATACAAAATATTACCTCTCATGTGAGCTCAAGGGCTCAACTCATTAGAGGCTTCATTCAGAGCTAGGAAGTGTTGCTAGGAAATAACCAAACTGAAAAAGAAAAAAATTCAGTTTTCAGATTTCAATTCAGCAAAGGTTTCCTGTTCCTGAAAAAATTAAGTACATGTTGAACTCAAAGCATGGCATCTTCATTAATAATCGTCAGCTCTACATCATGTTGTTTGAAGTTCATCTCTCTTTTTCTTTCATAGCTTATTTTTCCCTGCATTGTTATGGAGTAAAATTTTTCATACCACATTGAGATTTAAACAAATATTTCCCTGAATGCTCTTTTTGTTTGGCAGGGTTAAAAAAGAGAAAAACAGAGACAAGTTGGTAAAAAATTATCTGCCCCAAAACCTGCATTTGATATTTTTTTTTCTGAAAAACAAAATCTGCAACATTTCATTTTAAAATTATTTTCCCATTAAAACTGTTTTGACAAGAAGTTATCATTAAAATACTTTTGAGAACACCAGCTCCCCTGGAGTTCCCATGTTACAAAAATKTTATGTCAGATTTTTTTCTCTTTACTTTATTCAGTCCCTACTGAATACACGCTGGCCCACCGATTCCGCCTTGTGCCGCTCCATGCTGCCATCCTCCTCTTGTTTTGCAGGCTATACAGAAACTGCTCAGTTCTTGAACTGTAGAAGATTGGTCTCTTTCTTTTGTTTTGTCTCCCAGTGATCAGTCYTAAAAGCAGGCTGCTGATTTTTCCTGTTTTCATTAAACACCATCATTCTGAAGCACTACTTATTCTGCTCTGTAATGCAATCAGAGCAGTAAGTGCTTTACACCCAAAGCCCACTTGGTAAGTCATGCCATGGGACTAAGGCCCAGTCGAGGCAATACGCCTTTCACCATGTCCAGCTGTGCCACACGCTACCTGAGCCTTCACTGACTGCCTTCAAAGAATTGTCCTGGAAGGAGAAACAAATGCATTTGAGAAAAAGAAAACAGAATGGYCTTGTAGATAATACCTCTGAAGTATAAAGAAGCGTATCAGTTGAGTAAGTTATTCATTATGTATTATCAGCTCCTGTCTACCAAGACCTTTTTGATCTTGCTGATCTTGTTGACAATAAAAGCACAATCTTGGCAAAACATTACACACAACAGTTAGTGCTGTTCACAGAAAGTAGRCTTGGCAGCTGTAGCTTTGTAAGAGTCACATGCCACTTAGACATGAGACATCAGATGAAACCCCACCACCACACATCTCCTCAGCCAAGACGCTACCTCCCACCTTCAGTGAGCCGTCTCCAAATAAGATTTCTCACTTCATCCACCCAGAGTGTTACAGAAATTAGTTGTACTTGGCTGAGAGGCCATCAAGCAAGGAAGTACTTCTGAAACATCACACCAGGGAAAGGAAGGAGCACTCTTTCCTTCAGCTACATCTAGGACAGATAAATAGTATATCCTCTATGGTTCAAGACTACAAGAGTGTAAACAGAGCTGAAGAGCTGGAGAGGTCCATCCAGTGCCAGAAAGAGGGAAGAGGTAACAAAAGAAAGCCCCAGGCTGAGTCATGCTTGGGCAGCCCAAAACCTGAGGGACAACTATGGTCTGATTTCTCCCATGACAGAGATGCAGAAGCTGAACGTTTCATTACATACATTTTCTTCCTAATTTCTCTCCTCCTCTAGATTATCCAGAGTTTGGTACACCTTTGGGCTTATACTAACATCCATGTTTCTACTTCTCTGAAACAAAGTGACTTCATGTTTAAGTGCTTAATGGGAGCAATTCTAGTATGGTCGCCCRTAGCTGTCATACAGGCAAAGTGTAATAACGTTGTAAGGTTCAGCAAATCTTCCACTGTCCTGTTCATCCCTCATCCCTTCCAAACTCAGTTGTATTGCATATTTCACTCATCCGTTATTTATCTTGTATTTCTCCCCCCAAGTGATTGATCTGGGGATCCTATCTTCATGTCTATAAAGACGTTGATATTTCTCTTGTGAGTATCTGGTACAGGGAGGCTTCAAACTCTTCATAGAAATTCCTGCTCTAATAGCAACTCATTTGGCTGAATGGCGTAGCACAAATTGTGCGACTCTTACTCATGCAACCAAACCAGGATCTACATAAAATTTTTCAGGATGTTAGAAGTAATGATCAACTCTACACTGAGCAAAATGAAGAGGAGCATGTGAAAAGGAAAAGATGTATTAAAAAATGCAAATAGGAGGAGAGGAGAAAGGAGAATCCCTCAGTTCTATGTACGAAATACCAGCAAGGCTTTATACTTCAAAATATGACTGGGTGGGATCTCTTTGGGATTGCCTTAATAAAGGTWAAGAATGCACTGTGGGAGATGATGAACTTGAAAAATGTTACTTAAGCTTCCTGTACAGTGTTGACTCCTCATTGGGCAATTAAGAAAAGAAAATCACTGCATGCAGAGGAAACCTCTATAATGTCTCCCTGGCATGTTTCAGAGCCCTAAAAACAGCTTCTTATTACCCCTACTTACTTTCTCTCTGGCAGATTTCCAACCAACACTTCTAGTACTGTCAAACTGTGTTTCATTTKTCCTTTTCTTTCAAGTGTTTTAAATTTTCAACTATCATAATTTAATTTGAAATTATCTTCAGACATTGTACGTGGGCTGTGTGTAATAATAGTCTAGGGAAAAATGGTAATAGYGATTAACAGTAAGGGAGGTTCTTACAAAAGTGTCATTCTGTTTAAGAAGGATTGTAATAGTATTTACTGTCAGTACAATTCTCCTTTCATAGGTAACACAAATAAGAATATGCRTTAGGAGCATCCATATTGTCAAATTAACAGTGATTAGACCTGCAGAAACTATTTTTCTTGTGTTCCTTGTTTGGCTAGACACTTAAACTCTGATTCCCACTTCATCTCTGTAAGTTTCCTCACAAGAACATGAATCTGTGGGTTGTATCTTTTGGAAAGACGTGCATGTGATAGACCTAAAAATTACTGTTTGTAATAAGAATTTCTGGTCTTGAACAAATATATATGCATGGATATGTACATACATGCTTCCTTTAATCACATGAGTATATGAAATTCTCTYGATGAATTGATGTATTGGTCACTAATACACACACACGACCCCAGAAATTCTCATTTTAAGATTGTTTTCTGTTGCTTAGATCTTGGACTTCCATGATGGGGGATTTCCCTCAGGCTGAACGGTTTTGGAAGGTTTAAATGTTTCAGYCACTTCTGAGAAAGACTTAAAGGAATAAATAATTGCTTCAGCCAATTTAAAGAAAAAAAAATAACAAAACCTCTCTATGACTCATCTTTGAACAGAGAACATCATCCTCTCATAYTTTGGAGTAAGGAGACAAAATTTTGTAAGGGGGTTAACTTTTGGGCAAGAATATGCTCCTTACTGCACCATATCTTTGAAAAATAACAGTTTCCACTTGCTCCGCAGAGACATGCCCAGCAGTGAGTGTAGCTGCTTCAYTCATGAATGCTCCAATCTTTTCACTTTCCTCATGATCACAGCTCCATGCTTCCAGAGCCACGTTGGATCCATGTTCAAACCTAACACAAGGGCGGGGAACGTATCTTATTGTTTTGAATGACCACCCTGCAGGCCTCAACCCATCTAAGCCAGGAACAGTTTAATTTTGATTTAGAAGATAATACCTGGACTTACACAAAAGTGGCAGAAAGAGCAAATCAAGRTAAATGGCTGGGGAGAAGAGGTGAAGGGAGTCAAAGGCCAAGAGTGGCAGAAGTGAGGAAGTAACTGGACCAGGAAAATAAGGCTACATTTTGGTCTGATTAGGAACAGAAGAGCCTATTCCCGGGCCCAACTTACGGATTGAAAAAGCTTTCTGAGACCTTTGCAAAACTGTGTGATTAAAGACAGTCATGGTATCTCTGTGCAAAACAGACACAGGACCAAATTAAAATTACGCTACTGTCACTATATCTGCCATTATGTGTCAATAATTAGCTTTTAAACTTCGACCACTTTGTTGTGAATATACATTTGCACATCTATATCTACCCCTGAGCAGGTAAAAATAAATCCAAAGGTGAAATTTTGGTGCAACTGGAAGCTATAGTAGATTTCCCTTGAATTTCAGCTGGGTGAGGACTTCACAACATCCTGATGAGTAGCATGACACACAGAGTGAATATTAACCTCTTCTTCATAGGTTTTGTGCTGCAAGCTGCCATTATTCCATTAGGCTTCCAGTAGCGCGGTGGGATTTACTGTACTTGGAAAATTCACAGCAGCACAAGTCTGTTCTGTTAAACAATCATCAGCAATCAAGCAATTTYTGAGAAAATGGGGACACATCCATCAGTCTCTAGAAACATCTTTTAAAGCGTAAGAGAGATGAAGGAACAGTGCCCTGACACCAAAAAATTCAGTTACAGTTGGCACCTTTCTAGCAAACAAAAAGCTCCTCATTAGGCATGTTAAAATCAATCAGAAAAAAAACAGGAATAATTTTCCAGTGCAACTAGCAATGTTTTTGGCTTATACATGCTGCATTACTTAAAATATGAAGCAAGAGTCTTGCAGCCCAGCAACAAACCACTTGCAACACTCTAAATGCAAATGTAGAGATTAAAAAAAAAAAAAAAAAAAATCAACCTACTGGAACTATTAGGCAATCCTTCAAGCTCTTGAGCAGATTGCAAAGAAAATGGAGCCTGGCAACTTTATTGTAGAGGTCACCAGCTGGAAAAGACCAAAAATCATTGGCTGATATACTGGTTGATGGCTTGTCTTTGGTCTGCAGATGYTGAAATACTAGGTTTTCTGTATTGCTTCATTTCATGCTATAAAAACAGCAAGAATTTCAACCAAGTATTTCCACTTCCAACCAAACCAGGAAATGACAAAGATTGGAAAATCTAGTTTAAACAGAAATACAGTGGAAAAACAGAATTTTTTTTCCCAGGATTCCAGGCAATTCTGAATTCACTTCAGTCTTTAGGCAGATGAATGGGGCTGTCTCAGCCATCTTCAATGGTATTTAGTTCTCTGTCACTCAGTCTGGGCCCCTAAAGGGCAGCCTGAAAACTGAAGGGAAAAATGGAGTTTGCTTCAGAGTAGTCATTTTGTCTGGAATTGGAGTAGGCTGTGGAGAGAGCTCCGTCACCAGCACAGCCCTCCTTCCTGCTGCAGTTGCAGTGGGTGTCTACTGGGTCCAGTTCTGCCCAGACCAACCAAGCCAGCAGCATGTTTAGTTTGCACTGCAGACCTGCCTTTCAAAATCCCACCTGCCTTCCTCCAGGTTTACCTAACACACAGTTCTTAAAGCAGAAAAAAGGTAGTAACTCACATGTGGTTCTTAGCGTGGGGCTGATATCTTCAAGGTACTTGAGCTCTAGACGGCTGTCAGAGACGAAGCAACTTAGCTGCACCAGCCACATTGCAGCAGGGAGGGGGAAGAGAAGAAGTGCAGTCACCAAAGCAGGAGGAAACAAGGTGACGTCTGGAGTGGATCATTGAAAAAATCTCTCCCACCTCCTCCCCAGCGGCTGCAATATTAATGAAATCTGGTTTCCAGCAGCCTTTGCAGATTTTATGTGTAATAAGGGATCTTCTCTCAACAGGGGCAATTATTTTAGGTCCTGACTCCAGCTGTTGTAGTTGCTCAGGGTGAAGTAGTTGCTCAGGTTATCTTCTGCATCCATTGGCACAGGGCACACTACTTTTCCCATGACCCACATCTGTTCAGAAGAGATGTGGAGTGGGAAGAAGGTCTCCAACTCTGCATCCTCCCCTCATTTCTGTGTGATGTCCAGCAACTGCAGGTAGGCAGTTTTGCCTTTRGCCAGGGCAACATGGATTAAACAGGATAAAGAATCAGTAAAAAGCCACTTTGGTGGGCTGCGTGCATATACCATACGGGAAATAGCAAGGTAGCTATTCCAGAAACTGTGAAGAACCGCCTACACTCAAATCTTGCTGGAATCAATGTGATTTGATTCAAGTCTAGCAGGAAATGGCTCTTAAAGCACATAGTTAACGTAGCACTTTTAGGATGCCATTAGTGTTCTGATATATTATTAATTAGATTAAAAGGGAGAAAAAGACACAGCAGATACCAACTGCTATAGCACAAGCTGTAAATAGCCTGCCTTTTCAATTTTTCAAGTCTTCTAGATTTGAATATATTAATGTTTTATTTAATATACATTAATTCCCTATCAAACTTCAAAGTGAACTGTCTTACCAAGCACATTTCATGTGTATTGCATAGGTGATGCTAAATGTCCTGGGGACATAAATAGAAMTCATTCAATTTGCATTTCCAGATTTATCCCATTTTTAATAATGTATGTTAACTGTATTTAAAGATGATGTACAATATATATTTATACAGGTCTAGAAAAAACTATTTTTAACTACCACTCTGCTCTAAAAGCTCATGGTTTCCGTAAGAAGTACTACCATAACATTGAAGGTGGTACTGGGCTATAAATTATATTGGACCGAGCACATTTCTACTGAGGTCAACTGGAGATTTGCTACAGACTTCTCTGGGAGGGGAATGGAGATTCCACACATTAGTTAAAGTCGGAGTCCTACAAAGGTAGTTCCTATATTCTTAATGCAGATACCATTAACTTCTACAGAGATTTTTGACAAAAGATATTTGGGAGCAAGATAAGCAACATATAATTCTTTGGGGTTCTCTGCAATAAAAGTAGAAGACTAAATCCACCATCTGGCAGAGAAGGCATGGGAAAGAGGAAGGGACTGGCTGATGAGTATTTCTACTGGAGTATCTTCCCCTGGTTTCCTTTTGAGAATGCAGGGGATTTTTTACTTTTCAGGGGGAGAGATCATAACAGCCACTAACTTGTCTTCTTTTCCTGGTGGGTGTAGCCATCTTGTTGAGTAGGAATATGCCGAGGTGAAGCACAAGAGAAAACAAAAGAACCCCACTTGAGCCAAATACACCCTATTSTGCAGCTTTTTGCATTTCCAAGATATCTATGCTCACTTGGACAGCATCATAGCCTTAATTTTAACAATATATATAGTCTAGTCTGGTGTGATGGAATCAAACAGATTACTGAAAAGAAGTTGATGCTTAAAAGGCTGAGGCTGCTGTTGTACAGAAGCTGTACAGAAAAGCAGCTTTAAATGTGTGTATATATTTATAACCATACCAATATTTATATAAACATATGAATCATGCCTATTCCACATAAACCATAGCAATATAATTTTTAAAAGGTCACGTTTGTGTTATAATTCTAAGACTTAAAATCTGGCCACTGTAATCCATACCAATGCAATTCATTGTAAATGCTGAATATTAGCTGAAGTAGCCTCTACTCTGCATGCATATTACCCACGGTTTGCATGATACCATGAACAATGCTGTTCATTAGACCTTGACCTATATAGTGTCCAAGATTCAACAGTCCTAGGAGTTCTGAGAAACACAATGGCAAGCTTTTGCAGTATAATCTCTGCAATTAAATTCCTCTCCACTCAGCAGTTGTGACCAATATCTCTATCATKGACCCAAACAGTCCACCCAAGCTGTTTTCATGCTTCCGCAGGTAGAATAGGGAACACCTTCATGAAGAAATTAGTTTTAAAACTCCTTAAATTCAAGAAACTCTGATCTGAATCCAAACTTTGCTACTGAGCACTTTACTGAGTCAAGTAAAACATCCACAGATAAATTTGAATTGTGTATGGTAGCCATTCAAGTATGATGAGATCTGACAAGCTGGTGAAATCAGGGGGATTGTAGATACTGCTTCTGGCAGAGGAAAAAAAAAAGGGAGCAACTGGGTTATTGGGAACAAACTTTGGTGATTTGGAACAAACAAACTTGTTATTCTAATCAAGCATCATCCCAGGAACAACCCATCCTCACTTGACACAGCTCAGGTGTTTGTTTTGAAGCTCTGACGACAGGCAGGGAGGGTGACTACTGCTGTTGTTCTGCAAGGGGAAGGTCCCATTGGGGAACAGGGGACCGGAGAGTGGGTCCACGGCAGTGCTGGCAATYTGGATGCGCAGCAGGAGTGGTGCAGAAGTTGCATATCTTAGCCAGGGGAAGGCACAGCTAGAGGGCACAGAGTAGGAGGCTGATTTGCTAATTTCCTAATTAAGCAATTAATAAAAGGAGCCACGGTCAGTGATGGAGTTGAGAAAAACCCCAGTAAAGGTCCTTGGCTAGCTCTTCCATAGATCCATCAACAGGGAAAGTCTGGACTAGGCTATTTGCCTGGAGAGGCTACACAGAAAATGATAAAATGTTCCCTCATATGTAAAACTCAGGAGGCAAGTACTGCAAATAAAAGGTACCACAATGTGGAAAGAAAGCTCAAAGAACTAAAGAAAAGAATTGAAACGTGCATCTCATGAATCAGTGTCTGTATATAGGGTAGGCCTGTGTTAAAATGCATCTCTGCCTTATTGCAGTAGTATTCACAATGTTTTTGCATGGTTTCAGGGCATCTGGTCAGCAGAAGTTAAATATAACTTTAAAACTGTACAGGTGTTCTTGGAAAGCCTACAGATCCAATATCTTTTAAAGAGATTAGGCAGGGTGAAAAATTAGGGTTTCAAAGAGATTTTTATTTTGTATACAGTCTTGCTTCTGCTACCAGTCGGGGAGAATATCAAAAGCTGCCTGAAGCAAAACTCCCTTCAAATTCTGTTGGGAATTGAACATTCAAATCACAGCATAGCTTCGAAAACATCAGCCAGAGAGTCTCAACTTCACACATTGTGTTACACTTCCCTGCCACGTTAAATTACTGTGGATAAAACATAACACTTCTTTAATTAATAATTTATTCATTTTTAGTTCTCTCTCCTCTTCTTTGGAAAAGTTTAAAAAAAAGTAAAAAAAAAAAACCACAACAGCATTTTTCCTCTTTTATGTTGGGTATATTAATTCATCTTTTAAAAACCAAACCCCTTATATTTCATTCCATTTTTTCCATTTTCATTCGTTCATGAAAATATTCACACACACAAGTCTATGGGGCTGGATGGGATCCACCCAAGGGTACTGAGGSGTCTAGCAGAAGTGCTCACTGAGCCACTTTGCATCATTTATCAGCAGTCCTGGCTAACCAGGGAGGTCCAAGTTGACTGGAGGTTAGMAAACGTGATGCCCATCTACAAGAAGGRCCAGAAGGAGGACCCAGGGAACTACAGGTCTCTCAGCCTGAYCTCAATGCCGGGGAAGGTTATGGAGCAGATCAACTTGAGTAACATCTCATGGCATGTACAGGACAACTAGGTGATCAGCCCCAGTCAGCACGGGTTYATGAARGGCAGGTCCTGCTTGACCAACCTGATCTCCTTCTATGACCAGGTGACCCGCCTAGTGGATGAGGGGAAGGCTGTGGRTGTGGTCTACCTGRACTTCAGCAAAGCCTTTGACACTGTTTCCCACAGCATTCTCCTAGAGAAGCTGGCAGCTCATGGCTTGGACAGGTGTACTCTTCACTGGGTAAAAAACTGGCTGGATGGCCAAGCCCAGAGAGTTGTGGTGAATGGAGTCAAATCCAGTTGGTGGCCGGTCACAAGCGGTGTTCCTCAGGGTTCAGTGTTGGGGCTAGTTCTGTTTAATATCTTTATCAATGATCTGGATGAAGGGATCGAGTGCACCCTCAGTAAGTTTGCAGATGACACCAAGCTGGGAGGGAGTGTTGATCTGCCTGAGGGTAGGAAGGCTCTGCAGAGGGATCTGGACAGGCTGGATCGATGGGCCGAGGMCAATTGCATGAGGTTCAGCATGACCAACTTCCAGGTCCTGCACTTGGGTCACAACAACCCCAGGCAATGCTACAGGCTTGGGGAAGAGTGGCTGGAAAGCTGCCCGGTGGAGAAGGACCTGGGGGTACTGGTCGACAGCCGGCTGAACATGAGCCGGCAGTGTGCCCAGGTGGCCACGAAGGCCAACAGCATCCTGGCCTGTGTCAGGAATAGTGTGGCCAGYAGGAGTAGGGAGGTGATCGTGCCCCTGTGCTCGGCACTGGTGAGACCGCMCCTCGAATACTGTGTTCAGTTTTGGGTCCCTCACTACAAGAAGGACATTGAGGTGCTGGAGCGTGTCCAGAGAAGGGCGACGAGGCTGGTGAAGGGTCTGGAGCACAGGTCTTATGAGGAGCGTCTGAGGGAGCTGGGGTTGTTTAGCCTGGAGAAGAGGAGGCCGAGGGGAGACCTTATCGCTCTCTACAACTACCTGAAAGGAGGTTGTATTGAGGTGGGTGTTGGTCTCTTCTCCCAAATAACAAGCTACAGAACAAGAGGAAAGRGCCTGAAGTGTGCCAGGGGAGATTTAGATTAGATATTAGGAAAAATTTCTTCACTGAAAGAGTTGTCAGGCATTGGAACGGGCTGCCCAGGGAATTGCAACCATCCCAGGAGGTATTTAAAAGATGTGTAGGCATGGTGCTTAGGGACTTGGTTTAGTGGTGGACTTGGTAGTGATAGGTTAACAGTTGGACTTGATGATCTTAAAAGWCTTTTTGAACTTAAACAATTCTATGATTCTATGATTTTATTCATTGTAGTTGGAAAAAAATCACTCTTTGTCAAAAAGAAAATGTTCTGTCAGATCTTCTTAGCAACTAGTCTAGTTGTCATCTGGATGCTATTTCCCACCTTTCTAAGACATAAATACAAAAGTAAAGTGAAATCACAGAAAATTGCAAGAGGATAGAGAATGTCCAAGAAGTTTTGATCACATGACAAGTAGTCAAGGTCTTATACAATTTGGGAAATCTCCACAAATATTTTGCTAAATTTTACATTGATTGTTTTGTTTGTTTCTTTGTTTTTTCCAAAAGAAACATTTCTGGTTGAGCTATCAGAAATTAAAAGGCCCCAAATCATRCTTTTTTGAAAAAAATATTTGAATGCTTGCCACACAAATATGACAGGCATTGTTATGTATCAACAAGGAATAAAATCAAAGTTTCTTACTCAAAATCAGCTAAGTTTAGCAAGCCATTCCAGCTACTGAGTTACATTGCTTAACTTCTGGTTTTTTACCACTGCGCATTGCCTTTGTTGGCTGTACAAGTTAATGAGTGGCTTCAAATTTTCTGGCCTTGGAATCATAGTAAAGTGAACTTGGTAATATAGTGTTGTGAGACACATATACAAGCTAAAATACTCTGTTAGATGCTGATAATGATAAAAGACACTATAGAGATAAAATTGTCAACAGATGCACTAGTAAGTGGCTAACATCATCACTCTAGATCTCAAGAAAAGTCAGTTAACTAGGACTAAGTCAAAAAGGTAAACAGTTAAGTCAGCTATAGACTGACACACGAAAGATTGGTTACTATAAAAAGAAGTACGTMTGAAGTAAAGTAGGAGCTACCACATCCTCAAAAGGAGCGTACAGGGCTAATGTCCAGTAGATGTGATAAACAGCTGTTCCAATGTCTTTCAGMAAATTAAATATTTAAATGAATGGGCCAAACACAGGCAAGGTGAAATCAGTGCTTAATGCATTAAGTCCTTGTCCTCACTATTTCATCTGAGAAGGACCTAAAGACTATCTGAACAATATATTTATCTTGATTGCTCTCTCAGATAGACTAACACTGAATTCAGTTCAAAATGACTGCTTGCTTTTTCTCACTGTAATGAAGACATCTTTTTCACATTGAACAAATATTCCTTTAGAACTTAGAGCAAAATATTTTGTCATGTTTGTTAAAAATGGAAAGGGGAGGAGAAATAAGCCTATGCTGAGACATCAGTAACACTTTTAGCCCATTTGCTTGATGGTTAGATTGCCTAGATATGGGATGTTAACGCACATCTCCTTTATAAGAGGAATGGAGCTGTTCAGCTTGCAGAACTATGCCTCAACCACCCTACTAGAAGACAGCAGAAGAGAAACCTCTCATTGTCCTTCATCAAAGCAGTTGCATTTATTTTTTGGTACATATAAATATATATTTAGTGGAACATAGATTATAACCCCAGTACCTAATCACAGACTCTTTCCCTGATTCAATTTATATGGCAGTATGCCTTATGAGTGAGAGGTTTCAATAGCAAGGACTTTGGGAGCCCCAGATCAAAATCACTTGCAGCCTGAAGCTAGGAAATTGTTCTGAGACAGGAAGAAACTATGTCTCTGTCTCTCACAGAGTGTCTCATAGAGAGACGTGGATTTAAATTCTCCTCACAAAGGAAAAAGACTGTACCTCAGACTCTCTCAGATGCTCAGCGCTGAAGTCAGTGCTTTCCTAAATCCTAGAGGAGCCTCTTGGTTAAAAGTGGTGAACAGACCTGTAATACGTTTCCCCGCTCAAATTATTTGACCAGTCTGAGAATGTTTATAAGACAATGATAGAGAATGTTTATAAGACAATGAAAATTTCTTCTTTTTTGCCAGAGAAATAATTGCCAAGAAATGTTTGGGTGACTTCAAATTCATTCCCGTTCCTTTTCATCCACATTCCCTTCTGAAAATATCACCAACAGCCGCACAGGATAACCAAGCAAATAAGTAAATCTACATACTAAAAAGCAAAAAACTTGTGAAGTTTGCTACATACTCGACAGCCAAAAACAATTCAGGTGAAATTCAATGGAGGAAAATTTTAAGGCAGAAAGACAAAACATATTAAAATGAAAATATTTTTACATTAAATTCTCCAGAAACRTTATGTAGCTTATGCGGATTCCTGCTGGGCAACATCACCACCTGATGCCAAATAAAACAGATTCAAGAGCAGAAACAGAAGAGACCAATTAATACAGCAAACAACAGCCAGTTGTGTATGTCACTGCAGAGAACAAATTTATTTTCAATGAACTTTATAAGCACAATATCTTGAGACTCTGTGCTACAGATTCAGCTCCTACTACCTACCTTACATATGTAGAATGTGTTGTATGTATAGAGGTAGTAATTCTGTGTTTTACCAAATACTTGAGTGTAGTTYGAAGAAACATTTCTGGAAAATATCAATAGAAGGGAGAAAAATGATCAAGAGAACAAAGTCAAATGGTGAAACAGCATTTACAGGGAGATGATGTTAAGTGCAAGTCCAAGAACACGATTGCAGAGCTTGCTGGCCAGAGAAATACTGGTCAGGTGGTGRATAAAAACCTTGGTCAATAAGAAAGAAAATTAGTCTCAATGTATTGTAAGATTACCAAAGAATTACAATTAATAATTGCTTGCTAATTAGATGGCATAGTACACTGTGAAGAGATAGGAAACAATGGATATCTTAGAGAGGGATATAAAATAATCAATAAAGCTAAACAGCAAAAAAACTCTCTAGGGTCATAAAATCATAGAATTACAGATTCTATTCTATGATTCTAAAATGATCATGAAAGCTAAAGAGCAAAAAAACCCTCAAGGGTCAAAACACAGATAAGGGTAAGGTTAGCTTACCAGCAATGATACACTGTCCTATCAGTTGTAAACAAGAAAAAAGTGATGTCCGGAATGAGAATAGAAATGACACATCAGTCATCAAAACATGTCCATGATTTTCAGATGCCTTCCTTTCTTTCTACCCCTATATGTGATTATTCTGGCTAACATAATTTAGCAATCACCAGCTTTCACCTTTCTACAAATTAATCATCATTCAGAATCTACTGTGAAACATAGGCTCCACTATTGACATCAAATGCACTCATTGTACACACGGAGGAGGAAACTAGACCCAGCTCTATGGGATCAAAGCTAAGCTYTGCAGATTGTTCTTCATATGTTTTACAAGAAACACTGCACAATTTTCTAAATCTTTCTTTCTGCCTGGTGATCTTTTCTGATCCGTAACAATCAAACTGCTAATTTCTCATATCACAGATGAGACAATGAAAGGACAAGTAGGAGCTTTCTAAGGTTTGTTGTCACCCTGTCATTCATTATGTATTCTAAAGAACTGCTTTTCCCAGATCTCATATATACAGGCTGCAAAGAGTGGAAGTCTGATATACGTCTGAGAAAATGGAATATACATGGCTAGAGCAAAAGTATAAGAAGTAGCTGTACAACAGAGCTCCAGACACTTCTTTTCATTTGTTGACAGAACTGAAGGTCAYATTTATGCTTCTTAGAAGAACAGAAAAGATGCTTGAAGAGCCATTTGACAAATATGCTGAGATGCAAAATAACTGAATAGGTCTGAAAAGCAGAGCAGGTATCTTACTACCTGCTAGCAGGAACCAAGAAGAGGAAAAAAATCACTTCCCTGACAAACTAAAATACGTTATTAAAAGATAAAATTCCACCCCCAACATCTAACTACAAAGCTACTTTCTAGGAATGAATTATCACTGTCTGATTGAATTATCAATATGTGATAAACCTCTCTTTGAAGTCACTAGAACCAGGACCTGACACCCTCTGCCATCAAAGAGTATGCATCAGAAAAACAAAGCTCRTGTTTATTTGCTTTAAAGTAACAGGAAGCAGGTAGTTTGGATATGGATTTGAACAACAGTGTCYAGCTCTCAATATAGCTGCTGCCTCTACATTATTTGCTGAACATTGTGAGCACTAACTTTTAACTGACATCTGCAGTATAAGTAACTCTTCCATGTGTACTGTGGTCATTTATACAATGTGTAAAATTTCGCTTTTCCACAAGCCATATGGCCCTTTTACAGAAAAGGATGCAACAAAATAAAAAAGTGGAAGAAAAAAAGAAAAAAAAGGAATGAAAACCTCAATTGGCAGCATTACTTCAGTCACAGAAAATTAAAGAGAAATCTTCTGAAATGTTAAGAGTGGCTGATTTTCATTTAATTCAGTATTTTTCCAATTCATATTAAAAGAAAACCAGGTTGGTGTAGTTCACAGTGATCATCGTGGTACTACTAGTATAGACTAATTTACCACTACCAGAAATCCAGAAGCACACCAAATGAATACTCTTTGTATTTCTTGCAGGATATCTTTGTATATCTTGCAGGATAACTGCATTGTAGTTGCCTGTAACATTGGGACATATTAATTAGAGACTTACAATGTTCTTGGTGAGCAAATCATAGGTACAGAGCAGTGTGTGGAAATAGCATAATTTCTTCTCTTTGCTTTTGTTTCTTCTACTACTGTGAGAGCTGAACCAGACCTACGGAAACAACTTCATTCTACTCAACGGCACTGCATTATTTTGTCTGGATGAGAGCAGTGAGAATGGCCATTTTCTCTGCAGGGCATGAATTCTCTCTGTCCTGATTTTACAACATTCAGCCTTTGACTCCTAACTGTTCTGGGGCTGTGTGCATTGCCATCATGTGAACGTACAAACACACTATTGCAATAATAATGAAATTATGAGCCAACGAAAAAAAGGGCTTTTTCGTTTTGATTGCACTGCTGGGACTGAATTTTAAAAGTTGCTTATTGCATACTTATATGCTAAAAAAGATAAGGTAAAAAAGAGAACATTGATCAGAAATATCAATTCTCAATACCATATTGATACAATGGTATCAAAATACCAGATATTTTTCTTTCTACCTGAAATAGAGAAATAACTTCAATACCAAATATAAATCACAACACCCTGTTTCTAAACGGCCTCTCTTCTGGATAAAAAGTGTTTGCTGATATGCATACACCCACACAAACAGTCTTACTAGTTTCCCTTATGATTTTTTACTCAGTCATACTGACAAAAAGCAACCAAACAGAGTGTTTCTTTCTGCTTTGTGACAGTCACAAAACCAGAAATGGGAAGGTTACATTTCAGGTTAAAAATCAGTATTGCAAATCAGCTTTGTTAGCCCTACTTTTTGGTAGCTTTATTTAAAAACAAAACAAAACAAAGCAAAACAAAACAAAACAAAAACCACAAAACCCAAACCCACTAAAAGACACTATATTGTTTTATTTTTCTGTGCATTTATGTAGTTCCAAATGTTTGTGTTATCCTTTCAGAAATCTGAAAATACTCTTTTCGCCTAATCACATTGTCCCTTCAGACGGTAGGTTTTGGGATTTTTTTAGCTTGTGTTCCGAAAGGAGCTGAAATTGACACAGCTGGTTTTGCTGAACAGGAAGAGCAGTTTAGCGTAGCTGTGTGGTGCAGGGGACTGCCAAGTGCAAGGGATGSGGCCCCAGATCAGGTGTGAGCTGGGGGCTGGGGGTGTCTGGTGCTGCAGCAGTGTCTGGCAGCCAGCAGGTATCAGCTGCTCCTCTGGCACAATGCAATCCCCAGGGCACAATCTCTTTCCTTTAAAAGAGATGCATTTACACAGAGAGACATGTTTGTGATTTATTCTGTCAATTCACTGTTACTCACCTCTTCCACTTCAGTCTTGTTTATTCAGCCTCAAGAGTCATTGTCACTGAGAAACTGCTCTCTTCTGAAGCAATGTATGGACATATTCACTTCATCCTTTTTCTTGGTCTGCTGAAGAGCATTGTTGCAAAACTTGACACAACTTGTGTCATGGTTGGCCATGTCACAGGACTGAACGTGGATGGCGAGGCTGCACCACTGAGGTTAGGAAACTCCCCAGGGCTAGGCAGAGGATGCTCTAGAGAGACAAGCACAGAAAACAAAAGGCCCAATAGTCAAGTGACAAGTGTATTTTCTCCTGCACTCAAGCCAGCACTACAACACTGACRTACAGGTAACCAAACTGACCCTCCCTGCAAAACTGTTCTAGGGTTAGAGAAGTGACTGACACATGAAAAGGTCTGGTCACAAAGCACATGAAAAATCACAGAACGATTTGCTTGGAAAGCATAGGATGCAGGGTGGCAGGAGCGAGAGACMTCAGGAAGGGTATCACAGGTAGAAGGCTCCTACCCCAGGCTATGCACATAAATGCACATGGATGGGAAACAACCAGAAGGGGCTGGAGCTCCACATGCAGCCACAAAACTATGGCTTTGCTGCAATGAAAGAGACTCCAGTACCTCCAGGAAAGAGATCAAGGGGATGGGGACAGGCACATCACAGAGGTGCCTGAGAGGAAGGTGAGAGGCAGCCGCATCAGCTGAAACTAGAGAGGTTCAGTCTGGATTTAAGGGAAAGCCTTTTTCCCCCAGTGGGGCCAGGGCCAGGGAGGTGGTGCCATCTCCCTTCTTGGAGGGTTTACAGCCCCCACATGATATGTCCCTGATCAACCTGGTCTGATCCCATGGCTGAGCCTGCTCTGGGCAAGGGATCGGACCAGAGACCTCCTGAGGTTCCCATTGGTTTGAATTGTCCTCAGATCCTATGGTCCCAAACCTTATGATGTCGTTACAAAATAGAGAGTTCTCCCTATTCTCCTGGTGGAGGCACAGAAATCCAGAAAGACATAATTTTCCTTGGGTATCACAGGAAAAACAACTTTTCAAAAAGTCCAAAATGCAAAACTGGAGACCTGGATTGTACTAAAAAATATTGCTCAAACCATTAAGGATCATAGATCTTCATCATGGGTTCAGATTTGTCCAAGGCCAGATGCAGTGATTAAACTCAAATTGCCCAAATGCCAAAACCTGAAATCACAAAACACCACCCAGAAAACCCAATCATACTTCCAGCTACGAAACAGCTTCACAACTATGACACTGGAAATGCTGGCTGTGTTGCTTAATAGGAGAGAAGACAACAACAATTTCCAACTTTATATGGTTTTTAATTCCATTTATCTTAAACTATATCAAGTTATGACCAAAATAATTTTTCTTAACAGCAGAGGAAACAAAAACAACAACCCCAAATTTAGAAATTTTAGTCCTCTTAAATTTGCAGCATTACTACTGGGAAAAGTCAGCACCATCAAGCCCTGCCTTCTCCAAAGCACAAATATCAGCAGGAACAATTTTCAATTAGTTCAATCAGTTCAGTTAGCACTGAACCCACTATGTTTCATTTATGCAATAAGAAATTTTAATAAAGGCTAAAACTGCTGCAGGTAAGTATAATGATATATTGCTTAATATTAGTAGAACATTTTGCCTATGCTCAACTGCACATCCACTTGTAAGAACTTACTGTATTGGGAAAATATAACTAATGGGTCTTCCTAACTTTGTAGGTATCATCATATGGAAAACACATCATCAAAACATGAAAGCAATTTAAAAATTCAATCATAGGTTTGACATTGTATCATTTTTACATAAATTTAGAAAGGACTTGATATTGCAGGATAGATTGTTCCCACAAGAGCGTAAACTGCTTTTTTTGGGTTTCTCAGCTGGAGGTGGTTGTTTTACATCATTGATGCGGCTACATGGGACATGGGACAGAGTGCCAACGCTCAGCATAACACACATGTAATTTGCATAGCATTATGTACAATCTGCATCTGAATTCAAATGATAGGATTGCCTAAAACATCACCAGCTCAAGAGTACTATATAAACTCGAGTTATGTTAAGAGTTTTTCAAGCTTAACAGCACAGAGCAAATGATCCCAGTGATAAAGGTTTAAATCCCTGCCTGTTCTTCAATTTCAAATATCAGAATACTGCTCTTGTGGACAGGTAATTTTCTCCATAGTGAGAAAATCTCATGCTTGGATGACCTACCTACATATTAGAAGAAATGAGKTTTTTTCCCCTCAGTTTGCAAGAGCTTCCTGAAAGCTTTCCAACATATCCCCTCACCCCCACCCAGGATTATGGTTGAAAACTTGCTGTTAAGAGGGGGTTTGCTTAGAAGTTCTTCAGGAGTTTTGGGAAACTGCCGTTGATTCTTTCTGTTCTATAGACAGCCAGTCAAATATTTGTTTTTTTCCAAGAGATGGGGGAGAGACAGAGGTAAGCAAATAGCATGTTAAAAAAGAAGACCAGAATTATTCACTGTCAGGATTAAGGGTGGCCCTTCGATTACCAGAACTATGACTGTAATCAACTGATAAACACCTGATGCCTTCCAAGAACTCTGATSACGGAGCTGAAACAAATTTTTTGCAATGTTGTTTCTGTCACGTTTCATCACAAATGAAAGGGTAATCAGCAAAATGGCAAGGTAAGGAGACAAGGACTGAGCAGGTCCAGGTAAATAGAAAAATTATTGTTCATACTCTGTAGACACCATAATGACAGGGAGGTGGCTTGTGAATCTCAAGAGCAACAAATATTTGATCCCTGTAGGCTATGTAATGCGAGTAAAATCATCCCCAAAAAGGACATTTCTATTGTTCACTGAGCCAGTAACTCAGTGTCACCTCTTCCATTAATAGCTATAACATACAGTTTTGAGAAAGTGACTTGAGGCAGCAAAGGCAAGGAAAATGCTTGAAGCACAGGATACGGGACACAGCAGTGAGAGCAGTGAGAGCTCTCACCAAACCATCTCCCCATCCCAGGCAGAGGATGCTTATCCCAAACCTTCCTACCCCAAGTTGTTGGTTGGATAGAGAAGGAATGCTGAGCAGACCAAAAAAGAGATTATATTCCCTAGGCTGCAGAGCCCAGTGTCATTTCTCCATAGCCATTTCCCTCACCTGTCAAGAGCGTGTGTGTCAGAAATTGTTTAGAATAGGCAACATGTTCATTCTAAAGGAATAGTCATGACATTGGTCTAAGGGAGGACAGTCTAGTGGTATCTTAGCTCTGAGATCAGTAAATATGGAAGAATATTTGGCTCCACAGCATGATTTAAATTTAGGAAAGYGACTTAGCATAAAATATGCCTTCTTCCTGAACTAATGCTTAAATCTGGGAAAAAGGAGGTGGAAACAGCAGTGAAGACCAACATAATCTCCCAGCTCTAGTTTTCCTGCCGCTTCATTTACCCCCACCCTGCCTTTCATTTTATTTTCTTCTTAAGACCACTTTCCTTTTTTTGACGAAGTAAAAATTAATAAGCACAACCAGGAGCTGGTACACATAAATGAGGGAGTAAAAAAAATAACCTCAGCACCAGAACTGATCACTGGGTGAAAACTACAGGCTGACGTTTCATACAGTAATCTCAAATTTCAGCTACCACCACAGGTGCTGGAAGAAGGCACTGTTTTTCACATTCCTTGCACCTTGGCAGAAATCAGTCTGTGTCCAGGAAGACTGCTGTCAATAACTTTGGAGCCCAGGTGATTTTATTATCCCATAAAATYCATCACATTACCAGAGAACTCAGAGACAAATTTTGTGGAGGGCAGTTTATAGGGACAGGTGAGTAACTGAATTGGAGGCACTCTCAAATACCATGCTCTGCTCTTAGTTGACTCTCTGGGTCAAATCTGTAATCAGGCTACGAAAAAGAATAGTACTAAATAATACTGCTCTTACGAAAATATATTACCTAGGAGATAAATCTTCATTTTACTGTATTGCTCTTATGKGTGTACGTGGAAAGGTGCACCACAGTCATGTCATGATACAAAAATGAAATGAGGGATAATTCCTAAAGAGAACAACAGGTGGCACTGATAGTTGTGGGGGTAGTAAATAAGATATAAGCAGCAAGCTTCAACACAAGGTCAGTGGTTTGATACCAGGCCAGGTCAACCAGGCCTAAAGTCGCTGCTGTTTGTCAGCTGGTCTTGAGTCATTGTTACCCACGTCAGTAGGTGCAGCCTCAACTCTAATGGGCAAATGTTCTTAGCTTAAATAAAAAAGAAAAACATCMTCACAATGGGTGTCCTTCTTTTCGCCTTGAGCAGAGGTTAAGTTGGCAAGGAAGCTGAACTAAATCCCAGAAATATCTCCACAGCAGGAATTTCCAAGCAAGCTGCTGGATGTGCCTGTCTTTGCAGTGCTGGTTGTCTTTGGTTTTGTAGAGCAGTTTGAACAGGCGTATCCTGGGGACACGGGCTGAGAAAAGTCTACCTCTGTAGACCGCATGCCATGGTTTTGAGTCCTACCACCTTGATTTTTGCAGCAAGAGCTTAGTCTGATGTATGTGTTCTAGAGGAGTCTACAGTCTCTATGTAAAACTTTCCAATGATGGAGCATCTCATAGAGGAATTTATAAATTATTCCTGTGATTAATTATTGTCATTGTCCAAACTGTGTGTCCTGTTTTAATCAGAATTTGTCTAGCTTCAACTTCCATCAATTACTGCTATAGTTTTGGTTACCACAGTAAGGAGCGCTTCTTATGAAGTTTSTGTTCCCCATGTAAATACTAAATTAAAAGACTGACCAAGACACTCATTAATCTTCCCTTTCATAATGTAAATAGATTGACTTTACTGTTTCCCTATAAAGGAGGTTACCTAATTCCTTAACTAGTCACAAGTCACTGAGGCTTCAGCAGTCCCATTTATGGAACTCTGCCTTGAACTGTGGGCACCAGAATTTCATGTCACGATGTGGTGGCTGTCACATCACAGCCAAACCTCAGAAACYGCAGTCTTTTCTCCTGCTCATTCACAAGTGCTCAGTAGCATGAAGCTGGAACTAGCCGCCACACTCCAAACCACRGTGACATTGAAGACAATGAAGACAACAACTCCTCAGTACTCACATCGCTTGACTTGTATAAAAGGTGGGGKTTTTTTATTTAATCAGTGCCATTTTGATTTCCCTGTGACTCAACTTAATTTCTCCAGAAGTAAATTATCTCCTTAAAAATATGTGTACATATACACACACATACACACACACGTATGTRTATACCTACCAAAAATACCATTAACATTTCTGAGAGGCAAGCAGGCACTCCCACAATTCAGGGCAGACAAACRTGTCAGTGTGAGCTCATCCAACTTCTAACAGAGGGCAGCACTCATGTAAGATCTTGGGAAAGTTTTTTTAATCAGTTAAAGAGGAAGGAACCCATAAATAACATAAAACAAACAAGACCTCATCACCTTATCTACACTTTTCTACAGCTGACAYTGGAGCTGCCAGAAGTGCTGTAAGTGGGTTGGTTCTTCTCTGTATTCAAGGCCTCTTGAGTCCTAACACACTTGTGGCAGTCAGGCTTTTTCTCAATATGCATTGCAAGTGCATTCACAAAAGCAAAACAACCATCAAAAGTCACAGAGAAGTCTCTTTTTTTATTAAGTGTTATCCTCTGACCTAAATCAGTCTTCGCCTTTGAATCAGTTTATGTTAGTCCCTATTTAGCGGATTGATTGCTGCTATGGCAACTGCACATCCTGCTGTACAGACATAAGTATTAGTCCTTGATACACTCCCTACTTATGTTCTCTCACCAAATGCGCTCTGTGCAAGCTCAGAATTAGAAAATATCTGGGGAATTAATTTGCTTTGACATTGCTGTTATCTAGGTTGTATTGTTTTGCAAAGAAAAATAAGGCTGAAGGTGTAAAGTAAAGTTTACRTTCATCCCACTAACAGCAAGGTCTAGGAGCAGCACGGGGAACCAGCCTCCCTACATCAATTTTTCTTATCTAGGGGTAGCAAAATATCAGCCCAATATCAAACCTGGAGCGCAGTTCAGAGAGCTAAGGAAAGATGCCTCTGTGGTTTTAAGAAGTTCTAGGCAATCCATCTCTCAGATGGGAGAGGAGAAAATGGGATGGAAAGAATCAGACTTCTAACTATCTGCATGCTGCTGCTACTGGTTCAGACTGCTATCTATGTAGAAAATCAGTGACATAGCCCAGAAGGGGCAGTATCAGTCTTGGAAACATTTAATGCTGTTAATGAAGGTCAAATGACAGAGGTTTGTGGGTTTCTGGCAAAGAGCTATCAATGTTCATATCATTACAGCTAAATGGAAAGCGTCTGGTGGGAATAGGTCATCCATGAAAACAAATCCTTCAGATATTCCCTTGCCAGGACCTTTGCTTTCATCCCACCAATTTCAATAGCACTCTGCATGACTGATAAATGGATGCTCATGGGAGAAAAAGAAGCCCTCCATGTTGGTTTTATAGCTATTGTGTGTTTAACCTGGCAGGCAGCCAAACAGCACACAGCCACTCGCTCACTCCCCCCCCCCGCCTCCAGTGGGATGGGGAAGAGAATCGGAAAAAAAAAAGTAAAATTCATGGATTGAGATAAAGACAGTTTAATAGAACAGAAAAGGAARAGATAATAATAATAATAATTATAATAATGGTAGAATATGCAAAATGAGTGATGCACAATACAATCGCTCACCACCTGCTGAMTGATAACAGAGCTGCAATCCCTCCTTCCTGGACCATGCCCCCTATTTATATACTGAGCATGACGTCATATGGTAWGGAATACGCTGTTGGCCAGTTGGGTTAGCTGTCCTGGCTATGCTCCCTCCCAGCTCCTTGTGCACCTGGCAGAGCACCGGAAGCTGAAAAGTCCCTGACCAGTAAACTGCTTAGCAACAACTAAAAACATCAGTGTGTTATCAACATTCTTCTCATAGTAAACCCAAAACACAGCACTAGGAAGAAATTTAACTCTATCCCAGCTGAAACCAGGACARTATCCACCCCTCATTCTATACCATCTACCTCATGCCCAGGTCTCACATTCTCTAATACATTCCAATTAATCATCACCACTTTTCCTGTCTTTTGATATATACACACAGATATCATTCCCTTAGTCTATGGGACATCCCTCTA
>JASVER010000100.1:3118100-3133639 GCA_030449065.1 Oceanodroma leucorhoa
TTGAATGTCCCACCACCCAGTGCTTTCAGTGTGGTCTTTAGCAGTCCATTGTATCGCTCAATTTTCCCAGAGGCTGGTGCATGATAAGGGATGTGATATACCCACTCAGTGCCATGCTCTCTGGCCCAGGTGTCTATGACGGTGTTTCGGAAGTGAGTCCTGTTGTCTGCCTCAATTCTCTCTGGGGTGCCATGTCGCCATAGGACTTGCTTTTCAAGGCCCAGGATGGTGTTCCGGGCRGTGGCATGGGGCACRGGATATGTTTCCAGCCACCCGGTGGTTACTTCCACCATGGTGAGCACATGGCGCTTGCCTTGGTGGGTCTGTGGGAGTGTGATATAATCAATCTGCCAGGCCTCCCCATATTTATACTTCARCCATCGTCCTCCATACCAAAGAGGCTTTACTCGCCTGCCTTGCCTGATTGCAGCGCTTGTTTCACATTCATGGATAACCTGTGCAATAGTGTCCATGGTCAAGTCCACCCCTCGATCACGAGCCCATCTATATGTTGTGTCTCTTCCTTGATAGCCTCAGCTGTCATCAGCCCACTGAGCTAWAAATAATTCACCCTTRTSCTGCCAGTCCAGATCCACCTCAGCCACTTCAATCTTAGCAGCCTGATCTATCTGCTGGTTATTCTGGTGTTCTTCAGTGGCCCGGCTCCTGGGTACGTGAGCATGTACGTGACGTACTTTTACAACCAGGTTCTCTACCCGGGCAGCGATATCTTGCCACACTGCAGCAGCCCAGATGGGTTTACCTCTGCGCTGCCAGTTGTTCTCCTTCCATTGCTGCAACCACCCCCASAGAGCTACTGGCCATTTTTCTCGCTCAGCAATATCCAAGGCCAGCTGGGTGGCCTTCACCTCTGCAAACTGACTCGATWCACCTTCTCCTTCAGCGGTTTCTGCAACTTGTCTTATAGGACTCCACACAGCAGCCTTCCACCTCCGATGCTTTCCCACAAGATGACAGGACCCATCAGTGAACAGGGCATATCACTTCTCATTTTCTTATTTTATTTATTATACAATGGGGCTTCTTCAGCACACGTCACCTCCTCCTCTGGGGACATTCCAAAATCTTAGCCTTCTGGACAGTTTGTTATAACTTTAAGATTTCTGGGCGACTGGGGTTTCCTACTCAGGCCCGTTGTGTGATCAGTGCGACCCACTTACTCCAGGTAGCATTGGGGGGGAGGGGACCCCTCCAATGATGTGTAGAGGGGACCCTCCCTTTGAACATCCAGCCCAGCACCGGCAGTCAGGGTGCCAGGAGGAGCTGTGCTTTAGTACCAATCACTTCCGAAGCAGCTCGAACCCCTTCATACGCTGCCAACATCTCTTTCTCAGCTGGAGTATAGCGGGCCTCGGATCCTCTGTGTCCCCGACTCCAAAACCRCAGGGGTCGACCTCGAGTCTCCCCTGGTGCTTTCTGCCAGAGGCTCCAGGTAGGGCCATTCTCCCATTGGGACAGAAAGTCCCTTCCTTTCCTCACTATTTTATGGTCTGGACTGCCAGTCAGACTGTTATAGGCAGAGAGGACAAAGAAACCTGTAGAATTTCAGTGTGAACAAAATTGGAAGGGGTGTCTGGAAATTACCTTTCGGGCAGTACAGATTTTAGATGGAGAACAACCCACTCTGTATTTTTAAGCCTCTTTCCTCCACAGCTTTTWTGTGGGAAAGAGATACTTTTCTTTCTATTAAGCTACCAAAGCATGTATATAAAGCCACTGAAACTGCCATTTTGTATTTATATTTAGAGGGATTTTCTGCAGAGGTAGAAAGAGACCACTTTCATCCTATTCTCAACTGTTCTGAGGAGTTACTGTTTTCTTGGGCATAAAAGTGACAAAAGCTTACTTTTCTGCACACGACTTAAATATGTGGGTTTTTCTTCAGATGCAAGAAAACACACCAAAAAAATAACCCCTAAGCTGCTAAACAGAATGGATTGAAACCCCAGTAATAAAACATAAATAACATTTCCGGGTAAAACTATTTCAACCTAACTTGTAACAAAATATTTTGTAGAACYTTCTTAAGCAAAAATAGGAGGATGTACTGACATTTGTACAGTGGTTTAGTCATAGAAGAAAATAAGAGAATCTGAGAAAGTCAAAGCTGACAGAGTCAAATGGAACCAAGAGTCTCTAGTGAGAATCTAGGTGCACCTTGATGGATAGATATTCAAAAAAGCTAGAATTCACATTCTTCCTTTCTCCCTGCCTCCCCAATAACATACAGCTCAAAAAGCAAAGCAACACATCTACAGGGAGGGGAAGAAAGGGAAATAAGTTTTGTGTTCCTGATCTTCCCCTTTTTCAATAAAGAATCAACATTCTCTAGACCAACTGCCAAATGGATCTCTTTCTAGGCATCAGTAGAAGAACAGCACACTGAAGGAATTTACCCTTTTCCAAAGCGGAAAAAAGTAGTTACGCATTAATCTGCAAAGATCGTTGCATGGATTTCTTCAAATCCACAAGAAATTGCTAACAGACCAAGTGCTTGCAAATATATCAACTTGAATGCCTGGGCTGGTCAAAGGCTAGACTTAGTCAATCCTCTGTCATCCTCTTGTGAAAACATTTCAGCACCTGCCTATTCTGTCTGAAGAACAGACAGCAGCAGCAGCTGCTAAAAAGTGGACCATGTCCAGCATCTGTCCCTATTTCCTGTAATTTTCTTCTGTTGCTCCATTTGTGACAAGACCTGCACCCAGCAATAAATGGCCCATCTGTGACAGAGGCCTTCAAAATCACCATACTGCTGAAACGATCAGGCCACTTGCTCTTGCAGCACATATGACCATATGATTTTCCTTTCACCCCAAAATACCTGGATGGCTGGTCATTCTGCAGAAGAAGACTTTTTAATCATTGAAGAAGTCATTATAAAATGCAGGGACAGAGATGTCTGAGCAAGAAACAGATTTGCAAGCCAACAATGTAGGGGTCAACCTGCAGCAGCAGATTTGTCAGATGGGGAGAAACATRGTAAGACAAAGAAAGAGAAGGCAAAGGTGTGAAAGGGGCAAGGGCTGGGAGCAACCACCTGAACATGACATATTGAGAGGAAAGGAGAAATAATGAACCTCACATAGGAGGAGTCAGAACAAGTAGGGAAATGGGTAAAGATGATTGCAGACACTTCAGTTTAAAGGGGTATCATCAGAGGTGGTGGGAGTGGAGGAGGTAGGACAGGAAGCTGCTTCCGTAACAGAGATGAGAAAGGCATGGAATGAAAATTTKTACACTGTGATCAGAAAATGGAAGGCAAACCTCCATAAAGTAACCGTGGGGAGACAGAAATGCAGTGCATAGGCTCACCAGCGATGGGCCTTCATCAGAGTGATAGAGAGAGCAAAATGTAAACTATACTGAAAGGTGCATTTGGCTATGCAACAGCAGATCTTGCAGCAACGGGCTATGCTATGGCATCATCTGGAGGGTACAGGTCTTGTTATGACAAAATTGCTAAGCTGGTCATTTGGCTCCTTTATGATTTCATCACAGCTTCTTGCCACACTAGGTGACACTCTTTTAAGACATTTATCCAGTTTTTGATGAAACTCAGAAGACCCAACTGTGAGTTGAAATGTGCACTTTTAACGGCGTGTTAACAGATTCAGCCAGATGGTCTTCTCAGCCATGTGAAAATATAAAAGCAATGATGGGAAAGTATCTTTTTGAAGTCATGTGGCAAATTTTGACAATCACACAATAGCTAGAACTTACAATGAAACAGGAATTGCCTCATTCAAGAGAAAGCCATTTTTGTTTGTCATTACTGTGTTGCTCTGTGCTCATATAAAATACTGTGTCATTTCTTTTTTTACTAGCTTGTCCTGCAATCTCATACAAACAAATTTTACAGGCACTTTCCCAGGGGCATCCATATATGTCTTACACATTAATATATCATAGTTATTTGAACTTACATTCATCCACCCCAGGTTACAGACAAGCATTAATTGTTCAGGTTATAGTTATAAACTCATTCAAAATATCAAACTACAAAACTTTATTACTTGCTGCTAAWTAGTGTGCCCAGTAACAACAGAAAGAAAAAAAAAAAAAAGGATAATGTAGACAAGATCATCTGGATGTTGTACAGAGCAGAAAGAAGAGAATTCATCACCAAATTACTTCCAGAAAACTCCTAGGTATGTTATTTAGGATGCCTGCAAGCAAAATGTGCTCCAATGTTTTATGAAATCTAGTGATTCTGCCATTAAACCAAGACTGCAAGAGCTGAGTTTTCTGTCTATATCTTGCATTTCTATCCAGTGCAGCCATTTGACCTTGAAGAAGTTGTGGCAGCAACTCTCAGGCATGTTAACCCATTGATCGGTTAACAAACCATCCTCGAGAGCTGCGTGAGCGTCTGTGAGTGTGCACATCTATTTTATACCACATTGCTCTTTCTTATCTCATCACTTGAGAAGTGCTGACTCTCAGTGTTCCTGTACTGGGGCATTTTTTGACATAACTACAAAAATGTCTTTGTATCATCTCTGTTGCCTCTACACACACATAGAGGAATTCAAATGCACTAACTCTTTGTAGCAACAGTCTTATTGCTGAACTAATGTGCCTGTAACTGCAATTATACCCATAATGAATCTTACATGCGTCATTTCTTTGCATAGTCAAGCCCAGAATAAGTGTTGCAAGGGCAGACTAGTAAGTGACAAAGAAAACATTGGCTACCACAGTTCAGGGGACTTAAATACCTGAGGTAGACAGATGGCACACTGTCCTGTACTAATTCACCACTGCTTTGTTCCTTCACCATTTCTGCACAATTGTTTCTGTCTGTATGAAATGCAAGGTTAGACTAGAAGTACTTCACACCTGCTACACATGAAAGTCTTGATCGATCACCTTTCCATGTATAATGGAGCATTCATTACAATGGAAACATTAACTTCAGCTTTTAAACACTAACATCTGTTGGGTTATCTGCTTCCACAGCTGCATATTCACAGCTTACACAAATTCACAGAAAAATAGCCATGCAAAACTCAAAACCATGTTGCATAGTCATTCTATCACATCATAATTAGTATTTCATCTCCAATACAGGTAGAAGTTCTGTACTCTACAGGTTCAACATTTATTTTTCAATTGCACAAAGCTTAAAAGATTGACCAGCAAATATCCAGTGCTGGCTCTGTGCACACTGYAGGGTATTATTCTGAGCACCATTCTTCAATTGCAGATTTTATGGAAATCCTTCAGAGGCAGGTGGCAGCAGAAGGTCACTGAAGGAAAATGTCATAAAAGAAACATCAACCAGAGAGATGTAGAGATCCCATGTATGGCTTTTTGTTTTTGTGGATGTATGCTTACACAGCTTCAGGAGGAAGTTTACACAGGCACTACATAAACATTTGACAGGACACAAGGCAGTGACATAATTTCTTCTAGATTCATAAAGACAAGGGAACCAGTTTGCAGACTCAGTGCAAAATCTCACTAGCCAGGCTAGATTACAGGAAAATAAGCCACAGATCCACCCTGTAACTTCTTATTTCTATTACAAAAAGCAAAGTAGGACATGTCCTAAATGGCTTTCAGAGCTGTCATTATAAACTTGACAAAAGAAGATACCACTGTCTTCAGCTGACACCTTGCCTATTTTTTACCAGTTCAGCAATCTGCTTGAAGATGTCATCCAGCTCTCTCCTAACATGGGTATCCACCCGCTACAAAATGGATAGAGTGCATACTGCCCATCCACTTAACATGCAATCCTTTTTCTTAAGAACAGAATTGCAATTCCACACAGTGCGATAGCTCAGGTTCTGTAAGCAGTCTTGCAGACAGTGSAGCTTTGGTGCAGAGCACTGAAACTTCAGTAAATTAAAGTGCAACACTACATTGTGGAAGTTCGTGATTTTACAAGATTTTCCTTCAAATCTGCAGGAAAAATAAAACCAGACCTTGAGACTATTAAGTCAGAATGTCATCTAGTTTGTTGGTTCAGAATATTTAACAAAAAAAGAGACAGGAAAAATTTTGGGTATTGATTAAAAGATGACAACGTGCAGTTTTGTAAATCTACTGGAAAATTTTGTTTCAGAAACCTCCTGACTATTTGTGTACTTCAAAGATACTGAATACGGAAAAAATCTGCTTATTTACTATTTTTCCTTCATTAGCTAGTAACCAGAATATGGTATGCAAAGTTCTTCAAATGAAGAATGTTCACTCAAAAAACTTCTATGTTCCTTCATTTAGCTGGTGCAATAAAGCGTGAAAAGGCAGTTGACTTTGCCTTACATGTTTGTTTACAATGACCTGGAAATTACCATGAACAAGCATCCTAAACTTTCAAGGCTTCATCTACATCTGGAAGTTACACTAGGATGCAAGTAATTATTTAATTTAGTGTTCTAATTGCGCTTTTCTACCAATAAACAAAAAGTCCTAAAGATGGCATAATTATACTGAAATAGAGGGTGATGTTACCAATTATTCTGTGCTCTAGTAGATCTACTTCAGTAAACAAGTGTTTCCATATTGGTAGAACAGGATCTACATGGGAACAGAGAAAAGTGTTGCTTTGTTCTTGTGGTTAACATCACTAGAAAGCCAGAATACTTTATATAGCAGCTGCCTTTAAAGTATTAAGCACATACAAAGGACAGAACAATTTGTTTGCGAATATCTGTGCATATTATTCTCTCAATAAACATACTATTTGGAAATTAAGAATATAAATATGACCCAAAGCCAGAATATTTTAGAAAGACCCTAAACTTCACTTGGCATTTGCCTCCTTCTACATGAATTTCTGCTTCAASTAGAGACGGATTCTAGAGAATCTCCCTACTGGCTTTGTTTCATGATACACTGCATTCTTGGTGGCCAGAGACCAAATTATCTTTCAGTAATGATGCCATAAATCTAATGCAGCTTCACTGAGCACTGTGAGGTTAATCTGATATACACAAAGTTCTCAAACAGAATTTAGTTCCTAGTTCATGCATAAAAATAAGAAAAGTTTTTGAAGTTCCTATTAACAAGTGAACTTGAAAACTTTGTAATATTATCAAAGGCAGTGTTTGGAAACAAATGGTTGTGAGACATGTGGATTTGGCAAGCAGAAAGGAAGAGCATTGCCATTTATAGGAGGCAGCTGGAAATTACCCTGGAGGTAGATTTCTGCTGACTCCCTTCACGCACAAATTATGTTCTGCAAATGGACAAAGGCTARCTTACGAGACATTTTCTGCATTGTGAGAGTTGGCCTTCGCTCCACTGAAACACTGCCCCGTTGTATCATGTACCTGGGAGCCACTGTTTCCAGATGTTGTGACACAGTTCTGGGGGAAGAGGGCAAGATGTGTTAATTGTGGGACAAGGTGGGTATGGCAGCTTCAGGAGTAAATGGCTTGAGAAGATTAAGCTGGAACCTGTAAATTCCTTACCTAAATTCTTTAGGTTTAGCTGGGCCAATTCAGCCCACAATCCCAAGAAAGCTCAGTGGGACCAATTTCCCAGCCCAGGATCATCTGAAGCTGGTTTAAAATCTATGTTGCCAATTCCAGCAGACAACTGATTGACTAATTATTAGGAATGGAAATTGCAAAATAATCTTCCAGGTCAAACCACAGAAGATGGCTTGAGCCTTTCCTGTTTCCACAGAATAATCTTAGTGTGGTTTACCTGTAGATCTTKCACCACAAGAACATGAGACAACATAAAGCTACTACTTTTTCCGGTCCATTCCCTTTCTCACATTTACTACCGCTGTATTTACAGAGAAGAATCTATCCTTGTGTTCAAAATATAGATTACCAAGCTGAAAAGAAGTATTGAAATATACACTGAATCTGTTAGGTTTCCCTATATAGCATACTACTTTGTAAGATCCTTACCTATGCCTCCTTTGTGATGGTGTCATTATTGTTGCAGATTTACTCCASGAATATTGCTTGCATCTCAGAGCAACTTTCACACTTTTCATCCATCCATATCCTATTAATATGGCAATTACATATTCTATTCTAATATCAAATATTCAGGGTTTTTTCTTTAAAAAATGCTGTAAATTCATAATCAGATCATTGAGAAGAAATTACACAGAGAAAAAAAGTACATACTGTGTTTATGAGACCTCAAGGAACATAACAGAGTAGCTGCAGCCATCCAATCTGTTATTCTTAACAAAGGATCCTCAAGCCCTTGCACAGCTGATTAGCTAAATAAATATTTATATACATGTTTGTCCCAGGAAAGCAATGGCAGAGCTCCTTGAGGACTTGCACATTGCACTGTACACATATGAAACTTCATTCTCCAACAGCAATGAATACATAACATATTGCTGAGATATTCATCACAGAATTACTAAATCTTCAGGGAAACAGCAATATTGCAAAGGTAGGGCATTAATTCAGACTGTCATCAACATTAAGTTGGCATCATGAAGATCCCTGGACCAAAAAAGGTGGAGGCAGCACCAAGGGTATCCTTCAGACTAGCTCTGCCCAATGGCACATCCCATTCTGTAGTAGGCAGAGCAGAGTTTACAGCAACACGATGTGCAGTGAGCTCTCCTCCACTTTTCTATTTCTGTGTCTGCATGTTTCACAGTCCTTCACTTCCAGAAACAAGTAGGAGCATTTGCACAAGAATAAACATGTTTGCTAAGAATGAAGCAAAACCTACAGAAACATYATAATTTGTTCTGCTATGGGCTACCTAATTAATTTTCCCAGAAAGTATTTAGTAAATATGAATATGACAATTTCAGGARGATCAGAATTAGAAAAGATGAAGTTTTTTCTCCTAAAATAAGCTGCTTTAAATACAATTTCCTTAAAAAAATGAGAATGCTCCTCAGGAAGTACACTTTTCACCAAGTCACAATTGACAGAAATTTAGACAGATGAAGGTAAGTTAACCCATTGCAAAAATCCGGGGCACAAAGGCTAAACACTTCCATATGATACAGAAAGAAAAGAGATGAGGATTGAAGGCAAACAGATGCCYAAAAAGGTGAATGAAACAACAATCCTGCAGTGATCAAAGAAAGAAATAGAACTAGTTTCATAAATGGGGCAGAGGGTACAAATAGACTGCAATTGCATCAGGTCATCAAGGTGTTATAGAAAGGGTAAGACTACACAAACRCACTATACTGCTTTGCCCAAAAACATTCTCTTTTAAATAATATAGCCAGAAGAGGTCTGAATGTTTCCCAGGTTCACACATAAGCTTTAATTCCAAAACGCATTTAATAATTTTCCTGTCTCCCAAATGGAGGAAACAGAGAACCTCTTCCTAGGTCTGCTTTCAGTATCTGCCTACTCCATCACCTCTGGGGCTGAGGTATCCTCTGTTTTAGTTTGGTCACTTACAATAACTATAGGATATTGCGCTTCAGGAAATCTGAGATAAGATACGTAGTATGCATTTAAAAAGAAAGACTAACTAGACATAATAGACAAAAATTAAAATTAATCATTGTGGATGAATTAATCTGGAAATTTTAAATTTCAAAATAAACATGCAGCTTTTAAGAACTGTCTAGAGAAGATTTGGTGCTCTTTCCAGTAAAAATACACTAGGCTTTAGGACAAAGGCTTTGGTTCCTTTAAATGCATTTTTAAAATATTTCTATTGACCTGCTTTCCGAAAGAGAGCTGCCAGTTTATGTTAAGCTCCAATGCAATTAGTCATCGCTACCAAACATACTGTTTTGGAGTAGAAGCTTTTATTTACATAAGTATATGACAAATACATATTAAATATAGATAAATAATTATATAAATATAATCTAAAGACACATGTTTTTAAATTAAGGGAAAATAAAATGTTCGTTTTATAGGGGAGAACCTAAGTTAAGTGATACACATTGGTCTGCCACTAGGTAAAGAAATACGTATTCGAAGTTACAGAAGTCATTATTCAGCTGCTTGTAATAAACTTAACACCTCTGCATTGTGTGTTGATTTACCTCCAATACTTCATACCAARTACCTGATAACTTTCTGCTACAATAAGTCGAGTAGACTGAGTAGAATGCTGAGTAGAAAAAAGAGTTGTAAGACAAGTTATTATTTCTCCTTTCTTTTGGAGTTAAAAATAGGATTGTTTTGTGTGTATGTAGTTGGTTGAAGGCAGTAGCAGTCACCTAGGTAGCCAAAGAAAAATCACAACAGAGRCAGAGTTTGCTAGCATACCAGTTCTCCTTGTTACACAGTTTTAGGTACAGAATCACAGCTAACTGAAATCAGCAGACTGCAAGCACTGCAGGGATAAGATACAGGATTTTAAAGCTGCACTTCAGCCAACAACGTAGTCCTGGCTTTGTAAGTGCCAAAATTTGGTGCTTAATCATAAACATCATTCCAGTTTCAAAATCAAATTGGGATATATCTAGTATTTATATGGCTGAGATATCACCAATTAAAGGGAGACTTAAAAGTTACAGTCAGTTAATGCAACAAGTAAGATGTTACRTGTCGTTATGTGACGTTACGTCCATGTAGGGATCTTGCTAGGTCAACAGCTATTCTAATTTGTATATTTTATCTCTCTAATGTCTCACAAAACTACCTTCTAACTGAAAAGTGGTGCATAGTTAGCATAGCCAAACTTACCATTTGACCTGGATTTGTTAGGTCTTCCTAAAAGAGATCAAAGGGTGTATTCAGTGGGGTAAACCTTGATGTGCTACAGCATCCAAGCTATAATGTTCGCAAGAAGCAAACTTTTCTACCTGTCTAAATCTCAGTTCAGCAGGGTATTATAGAACATATATCTGCAAAGGTGAAAATACTCATAATCACGACGTACAGGTTGCTTGCTGGAGAATAACACATACTTACTCATGTTCATATTCAAATCCAAACGGCTCAGYGATGAAGTTGCCATATCCCAGAGAGAACTAGACCAGTGTAGGTGGGTGTAGGTGGGCTCTCCGCCACTTTACTTAAYTGGAGTTACCAATGTCCAACACCACGTCCTCTCACACCATGGCAATAGTTCGGTGCATCCAGAGCAAAAAAATACTGGTATGTGAAAGCTCCTCTGTTCCCAAGAAAAGAGGACCCTTCTTTCCCACACAGTTAGTTAGACATCCCTATTGAAAGCACTCGATTCACTTGTACATAGAGGTGAGAGAGACTTAAAAACATGGTAAACACACATCACTGCAAGACAGTGGAATCTGYATCTGCAAACACAGGTATGCCTTAGCCAAGCAGGGGTAACAAAGAAACATTTAATTTTGCACATGTTCAAAAATACCAACCTACCATCATGCATACAAAATTGACTTGTGTTCCAGCAACTGTTAAAAAAGCCAATGACAATTTGTTACAATACCTGAAGCCAGGAGAATTTGGCTTAGTTTTACGTATCGAGAATACTCTTTATGCATCTACGACCTAAAAGAAGAAAAAGACAAATATATTGTTTATCCCTGCTACAGCTCACCCACCATCTTTCCCAAGTTTACTAGCAGATGTGATGACCCAGACATCTTTTGAAAAGTATCCAGCAGGGTACCTACAAGATGTAGCATAAAAAATGAGGATATTAGTAAATGTTGATAAATAGGAAGCGTTCAATCCTCATGTTACCGAGACAGCAGATATCAAGAAACTGTTCAAAAAGTATAATGAGATCAAAAAACCAAAATGTCACACAAAGTGAGCACAGGGACAGACTGGCCAGCAAAAGAGGTAACGAAAAGCTCATTTGCAGAGGGATAACTCAAGTAACAGCATATATGATCAAAATTTTCTATTTTAATTAAAAAAAGCCAGAGGATATAAAGAGCGTATATACAATAGCAGAGAAAATGGAACAGCAAAGGTAGGACATGTGGTTTCTGTCCATCTAAGAAAGATGTTAAGTGTAACAAAACAAGATTCAATAATAAAGATGGACTAAAGAAAATGTACTCAGAGAATGCTGTTTATCTTCAGTTTTTCTGTAAGAAAGGAGCAGACTTTTTTTTAATACTCATACAATCAGTGAGATATACTTTAATGGACAACTAAACACAATTCCCAGCACTAAAAGTTGTGATCGAAAGATTTAAAATGAGACCATCAGATTTTTTTTTCCCCTCAAACCTCAACCTTATAATTAAAGCTGATTTCTACTCCCTCTTACTAGTTTCATTTCAATAAGAACACCAGCCAACAAAACAGAGCTGAACCACTATATTATGCTTGTAGGTTTTACCTCGCATCCTATCTAGCAGGAAAAAAAAAAAATCAGCAAACCCCAAACTTTTTCATATGCTTTAAATAGACTTCTGGCTTTCAGGACACAGACACAGTTTACATTTACTACCTATACCATCAAAAAAGTGGCAAAAAGTTGGGAACAGAAGGAAAARAAACAAGGGCCATAGAGAAGATGGTAGCAAGTGAAACTATCACCTTTCCGTCACAGAACAATACATTCAAAAGAATTAGGTAAATAATAACATTTAGAAACTTTAATACATAATGTTTTATGTAAACCCAGGAAATGCATGTAAATGACAATCTTAACTACTTTAAAACAATGCCTCAATGGAAGTCAGTTACATTTGCCTCAACAAGGAGTTCTAAACCCAAAGATTATATTTGAAGTGAGACTTTTCATTCTTATTTTTTACAGTGAGGGGCAGCCACGAATAGTTTCGGGGTGAAATGAGGATGGAAAATAAAATTACCGAATGTGATCTACTTACTGCTTTTATCAAAAACGCTGCAAAAAAGTTGCAAAATAGTCCTGTAGAGAAATCTAATCTCCAGATAATTTCCCAAACTCTGGGATTTATTTCTACACAAACTGTGTTTGTTGTTGCCAAGTTGTGAGCAAATAAATAAGCCACAGGGGCAATTTTTTTGTGTCAACAGATGAACATTTGTACCTCTTGGATCTCTTTTTGCTTGCAGAAATGGGGCCACAAACACAAATGTGAGGTAGAATATGCTCAAGTATAGTCTCGGAATTYCAGAACACCTTAGCTAAGATATATTAATAGCATAGAAAGCTCAAGTTCTCTATGTAGCAGCATCAAGGTGATGCGTGAGTAGGAGGAACCAAAGAAAGTAAATCACAAAATGAATGATGACACTGACCAGACCTGTAACTGGCATTCTAGTGTCTTCACCTACCCCACATCTCCGGCTTATTTGCTTGTGCAGCATTCATGTCCCTTTGTATTTGGTTATCACAAATGTTCTCAAAATTGTGTTTACTGGCATGAACGTTTGTTTTAACGACTCATGCCTCATCAGTGCCTTTCTTCAGACTTAACAGCTCTAAATTACAGCGTTCCTCCATTCTGTGGGACCGGGGCTTACAGGGGATGGCAACTGTGCCACTAGAAGTGCCTTCCACTGCAAAGTCCTTGAACTCATGCCCACTAAACTCTAGCATGTGATCACTCATTCATGTCACGTTTTTGACCATAATATTTTGTTTAGTAAGATCGTCAGAGGGAAAGGACAGTAATAGTCTCTAATAGTTTCTAATAGTCTCTAACAAGTACACAGCGTTTGCAAGCGTGCCAGTTTCTGCATAGGCACTTTTCCTTTATTTGATCTGAATTTTTGGTATACACGACAAGCATTATTAGCATCCTCAGTGTCACTGTCCATTTCAGGACAACATAAAACATTGCTGCCTTGCAGTCTTCCTGTATCTGATTACATGTCTTGTTTAACATTTTTTTGCAGTAGCGTCCATGAACTAGGGTGGTGCTTTCTAAAAAAACCTGCTGTCGGCACCAAGACAGGGGCCCTTACATGAGTAGAGGCTGGAAATAAACAGAACAACTTATCAGAACAATATTCACTATTTTCAGCTGCAACGCATCAGGCAAGGTTGCCACTGGTGCCATGTTTCTAAGAAAGCTGTCTCTCCCAAGTGTGATTGTTCACACATTTTCTAGGGCACCTATCAGAATCTCAARTGACAGTTCAAGTAGAAAATGGTTCAACACCAGTTCTTCTCTTTCAGAGTCCCTCTCCATTTAGCAGAGATCAATGTTTCATTAATGATTTTGGAAACACATAAAAAAAGGTTTCAACTTTGCTCCTTCTGCTATCAAAGACTTGTTGCATTTCTTCCTACTTCACTTACTATGCTGAAAGCAATTAGCCTAACACACACCTCTTCCAGGCTCTTCCTACAGGTAAGATTGCCAGGACAGTTTGGCATTTACAACTCTGCACTATCCAAAGCACCTTCCATATTCTCTGAAAGAGGTCTTCCCTGTTGGTGTCATGTGCCTCCTGGGGACTCATTACCCCTTTCCAGAAGACAAGAGATTTTACTTTTTTACCTGGTACTGGGTATTTTTAATGCCAATATCACAAACCATAGTTTTTCTCTCATTTGCCATATTTTTATACATTCTGATGATCTAGATTCTTTGCAGGAATAAGCTCACCTCAGTAAACCCATGAATTGCTTTACCTACTACTAAATTTTACTTCACTTTTAGTACTAGTATTTCCAACAACAAATTAATTTGCTGGATCAGTTTAAACATAGCATTTCTTTCCAGACTGAAGCATAGACCTCATCTGCTCTAATATTTTCTATTACTCCCATTCTGCTTCTGATTATGTTTGCTCAGACAAGCTGATACCATACTGGTTCCAGCAAAACCTTGCAAAAGTGATATAATCCTTTTAAATTTTCTTGCATCTTTTGTCAAATTGTTTTAGACTCAACCTTCCCTTCCACACAGAAAGGGCAAAACTCTTCATCCTTCATGAGCTTTAGGCATAAAAAGGGGTGGGATTTATATCTTCAAGCCCCAAACAACCCATGATCTACCTACTACCAAGGCTGTTTCCTCTCCTCCAGGAAATATCAGTATCTGCAGTCAGAAAACCACCTGTCCTGGTTCCAGCTGGGACAGAGTTAACTCTCTTCCCAGTAGCTGGAGGGGGTGCTGTGTTTGGGGTTTGGTAATGAAAGGAACGTTGATGGCCCATTGATGCTTTGGTTGTTGCTGGATGGTGCTTGCACCAGGACTTTTCAGCCTCCCATGCTCTGCCAGATGCAGGGAGAGCTGGGGGGGAGCATAGCCGGGGAGGTTGACCCAGCTGGCCAATGGGGTATTCTATACCATGTGACATCATGCTCAGTATAAAACTAGGGTGAGGGGGTGTTCTGGCAGTTCATCTCGCATGGGGGSTAAGCAGTTGCATTGCATTGCACGATTCCACTGCACTGGAACAGGCTGAGGCTCCGGAACACCTGCAATACATTGATGACATCATCGTGTGGGGCARCACAGCAGAAGTTTTCAAGAAAGGGGAGAGAATAATCCAAACCCTTCTGAAGGCCGGTTTTGCCRTAAAACAAAGTAGGGTCAAGGGGTCTGCACAGGAGGTCCAGTTTTTAGGAATAAAATGGCAACATGGACGTTGTCAGATCCCAATGGATGTGATCAACAAGATAACAGCCATGTCTCCACCGACCAGCAAAAAGGAAACACAAGCCTTCTTGGGTGTGGTGGGCTTTTGGAGAATGCATATTCCAGATTACAGCCT
>JASVER010000100.1:3134658-3265419 GCA_030449065.1 Oceanodroma leucorhoa
AACACCAGAATAATCAGCAGATAGATCAGGCTGCTAAGATTGAAGTGGCTGAGGTGGATCTGGACTGGCAGCATAAGGGTGAATTATTTCTAGCTCAGTGGGGCCATGATACCTCAGGCCATCAAGGAAGAGAYRCAACATATAGATGGGCTCATGATCTTGGGTGGACTTGCACAGGTTATTCATGAATGTGAAACAAGCGCTGCAATCAAGCAAGCTAAGCAGGTAAAGCCTCTTTGGTGAAATTTATTTCCACTATTAAACTGTTTTTATCTCAACCCACGGGTTTTCCTTCGTGTGCCCTCCCAATTCTCTCCCCCATCCTACTGGAGTGGGGRGGTGAGCAAGCGGCTGCGTGGTGTTTAGTTGCCGGCTGGGGTTAAACCACGATACCATCTCAGAAACATATCCCAGGCAACATATAGTTTGGAAGGCAAGGGGATGYTGAACTCGTGTTCTCGTCTTACTTATCATCTTGGCTCTGGTATTAACTGCTTCTTCCAGTCCCAGGTTGGAAGACCATGCATAAGCTGACATGTTGTAAAGCTCCTCTGTATTCTCTGCTATTTGACTGGTGGCCAAAATAGAAATAGAAGATGTTATTCAGTGTTTCATAATTTGTCTGTTATTGGGCTGTTGTGAGAAACAGTCCTAATAAACAAAATCTAACCTTGAAGTCTCAAGAATTGTTGTCCTTGAAACAGCTCGACAGAAGTATTTAACAACTTAGAACTGTATCACAGCGTTGGTTAACATTAAATTTTGATTTTTTTCTATTTTTGTCTGCAGGTTTCAGTTGTTTGAGAGTCACGACTGGAAAGGAATATGTTACAGTCTGTGAAAACAAATTCATTACCTCCTTCCCCTCATACAATTTTGGTTTTTAGTTTCAATAAGGAAGAAGTGAAAAAGCAATTGCCTTAGACTGGGACAGTAGTTTTGTTTGGAAGCTGGGACACTAAGCACTGATATAGAGAATCTACTGGTTTATTGCTGATATGTGTTTTCTGAATTCCTAGATCATTAGCATGCCAACATATCAAACATATGACTGACCGAGATAATCGCAGGGAATGTTTTGCATTCCCCTTGCATTGCACATAGATGGCAATGCCCTTCAAATAAGCTAAATACTACAAATTACAGCAATGTCAGGACAGGAAGGATCCATATTCTGTTCCAAACCAGGTTTAAGGTCCTAGAAAGCAACTCACACTAATTTTTTTTTTAATTYTAATCCTTTTTGCATGTAAAGGTAGCAACATCTGAAGCACTCAAGGAAGCACGGGAGGATAAAACCTGAAGCGCTGAGATGGTCTTCAACACCATCCTGTACAAATCAGACCATTGCAGGCAAGGAAACTGCAGTTTCACTCATCTACTCCCTCACAGTCCAGCCAGTCTAATTCTTTAGCCTTATACAAGCCCACTTTACAAAACGAACCAGTTTAGGTAACTGACAGTTGCAAGGGCACTTTCATTAAATTAATTGAATTTTCAAGGAACAGCATGTATAGGATTTAAATGTATTTTAGTCTGCTGAYGCCCTTTGAAAGATACTAATTTCTTAAAAGTCTCCCCAGTAAAAATCTCCCACCAAAGAGCCATCAGCAGCAAAAACAACACAGCAGGCTGGGTATAAGCTACTTATTTAAACACCTGTAGTAGTAACCCTCAAAACAGTGGTTCCTGTCACGTGACAGATGGAGTCTTTTGTAACCCTGAATCAGGRTGTGTGGCTGGGGACAAGAAATAAAGATCAGTCTCTTGCCAGAATCTTGACACGTTTACTGCAACCGCTCCTTACGAGCACTGTTAAGGGATCATTTTTCCATTTGTCTTTTCACACACACAATAGTTGGTCACAGCAGTGTCTGTGTCCCTAATCTGATTAGCTCAATAGTGTCTAAAAGTCTCTACTCCTACAACAGTCAATTTACAGTAAGTATCGAGCTGAAATAAAGCAACGATTGACAAAGTGAAGGTGGGTATAGATGTTTGGAAGCACAGGGGAGGAGGGGAAATGAAGTGACAGAGGTTGTAGGCTCTGCACTTCCAGGGTGCATCATTTATGCACTTTGTCTGGCCTCTCCCCTGCACAGGAACACCACATTCAGCTTTGCTGCCTAGCTTGTTTGTGCACATGGAGGATTCAACACCATAAACTGTACAAGCCCCTCTCACACAAGGCACAATGCTGTTCTTTTTAGTCAAAAGTGTTTTGKTTTTTTTGTCTGAGTATTCTCATTAGTGTGAGGAATAGAAAAATTCAGTACAACTCATGCAGCAGTCTGAAGGCAAAAACAACACCTTGCACATCCCTTTGATAAATACTCAGTTGGCTAATTTCCAATTTACTACTAAAGCACAGTTTTGTTCCTGTTCAAAACAAACTTTTTTTAAGGCGTGATGGAAAATAGTACAGGCCAGATATATAGGTAATGTTCCCAGACAAGAAAAATCTACTGAATTAAGCATAACAGTTTAATTTTAGTGTGGGTTGTTTTGGTTTGGTTTGGGTTGGGTTTTTTGAGACTGAACTTCAGAAAGCAGCTCAGAAACACTGGATTAAAACATGCAGATAAACCCCACAGAATTAGATGTATCTAAATTTTCATATTATTAATTGCCTGATAAAGGAAATTTGGGTGCTAATTTGAGAGCTACTTTGTAGTATGTTGGTGTTTTGTACATTAGCATATAAAGATTACGTGTCTGGACAGTAAACCCACATATTAAAATTTTAAAACCACACAGAAGAGTGTACTTGAAATCAGGAACCAACATTTATCTAACKCTGCTTATGATCCTGTGTGCCTCTGAGTACTGTGGGACTGAGTACTTATCAGGGTAAGTGACAATGTGACAATGGAATTAAAGAGCACGTAAAGGAGCTAGTAAAGCTACACAGGTGCGTTTCCCCTCCATTATGACCTGGATTTTGCAGCCTTAAATTTCTTTTTCAAATACATGCTGTACCTTATGTGCTTTTCATGGAAAGGAAAAAGAATTGATTGTAGTAAGGACTACATATTGAACCTGGCAATAAAACAGTTGCAGCTCCAAAGAGGGACTGGGTTACTTGTACTTGGCAGTGTCTGGAAACCCAGAGTCCCTGGGGCCTCATGATTGCCACCGCAGGACTCCAGGTGTTTGCAGCACGGGACCTCTGAGCCTGCATCAGCGGTGGCACTAGCTCGGTCTCAGTACTGAAACGCTCTGATGCTTTGAGATGTGGCCAAGCTTTGGAGGAAGAATGAAAGCACAAGTTACCATTCCCTTTGAAGTGTTCAAAGTCCAGTGAAAGTGAACTCTGGGACAGAAACACCATAAGAAGACACTTCTTTATTCCACAGCTGTTCTTCCTGCAAACCATGGCATTTCATAAAAGTGTTCACGAAGCAGTCACTACATATATTTCTATWAAGATTTCTTTTGCTTTTTATAACGCAGTGTGCCAGGAAACAAACAGAGAGATCACTACCTTTTGCCCCCAAGTTTACTCCTGTCTCTGTGTATTCACCACAGAAGGCAGCAACCTACATAACATTACTCAATAAAAGTAAATCTTCACGCTGAGAAAGTGTGAAGATTGCAAATTGAAGTACCCGAATGATAACCTCCTATTTATGCTGTAATTATACACAGTTGCCTCCAACGCCCTATTTTAATATTGTTGTTGTTGATAATATGGCTCAATCTGCCTTTCCCTCACAAGAAAGTAAGGGGTGCTGCGCTGATAGCAACTTTAGAAATTTTATTCCAGTTTCCAAATGCAAATTGGCTAAACTGATAAGACCTTTTTGCAGTTTGAGGAGCTGTGAAAACCTTGTGAACCTATATTCAAGCTAAGAATATTAACTTGACTTGAGAAATTGTGTATCCCTATGCCTTACGACTACTTTTTTTCTGCCCTCTGCCTCATATGCCTGTCAAGGGCGTAAGAAGCAGATGTCTTTATCCATGACTACACTGTAATTTGAGAGCCAGCCAAGCCACAGAAAGTGAAATAACTGGATGTTGGGCAAGGGGTGTCCCCACTGTTTCTGCAGAGGTATGAAGGGATGGGATTATTCCCTCCAAGCTTAGGACAGAAGGGACTGGAGAACTGAGAAGCACTCATGGAAGAAGGAGATCCTGGGGAAGAGAGAAACAAACAGGCTTATTGTCCTAGCAAAAATGACCTTCATTTGGCTACAGGATCAGCCAAGATAAAAGAAATCCAACTGACTGAAACACACACAAATGTGTTGTGATTCAGTAACAGTCCACAAAGAGGACACAACACTCCTAAAGCCTCTGATCACACTCCAAAGATCCTGCAGATGGGTGAGGAAATCCGCCATGGAAAGTCAGTTTAATCTAGTTCTCACCTCTAGTCACCTCTTCTGCCCAACTGAAATTAAAGGAATTTTGTATGAAGCCGTTATAAACCTGATATGTTGCCTATTCCAACTTGCATGTGTCCCTGAACATCAAAATGTCCGCAAGGTTGGTGCAGTAAGAAATGCGGTATTTAAACTAGTGGAGTATCTTGAAAGTTCAGCATTGACACAGGGAGCTTAATGCAGCCAACTAGGAGACAGTAACAGACATCTGCCAAAGAGGCTAAAATCTGGTCACAAGTGACTCCTATTCTCAACCCAAGGAATGTTTAGAGTATAGATATGCAATTCAGCTATCAACTGGAGAGCACCCCACAGGGTTGTTACCAGACTTACTCAGAATTAAAATGCTAGGCTATTTGCAACTACAGCCATGGCCTGTGCCTCACATGTAAGGGCACAGCATAATTTTTCCAAAGAGCTTGGAAAGGAAAACTAACAAAACAATCTAGTATAGTTTACTGGAGACAGAACTGTATGATCTGAATTTGGCATGCATGTGGGAATTAAATTTCTGCTCTTAAACACACAACTTTACAATCTCAAATGCAATAAGCAACCCTTAAGAAAGGCTGCAGAAATTCTGGGAGACACCAGCCCTTCCTGAGAGTGCACTCCGATGCAGTGCTCCTCTTCCTCTTCGCTCACAGGTTTTCCCCCAAGGAAATCCTTAGCACCAGTTAGCTCCTGAAATTACTACCTGAGACTACACAGCTGCTGAGCTCCCCTGATCTTCACACCCTTCCACTTCTTTATTCTTTTAGYTCCTTCATATTACACATCAGCAGCAGGAAGACAAAAAGGTGTTTTTTGCAGTTAAAAGTTGGCAGTGTCTAATGCACATGAAAGCAGGAAAGTTTAACTCTAGTCCCTAGGTTGCTGTCAAATGCATACTTCGATTAAATATAAAGAATGGAAGATATACACACTCAAATGTTAATAAAATGCTGCTTCTCCCACAGTCACCATCATCTAATAAAGGTCTTTTGATCTGTTTACAAAACAAATCATATTATTTTACACTCATGGGTAGCATTTTAGTTGTAGGAGGCAATTTCATTCTAATTTAATGGCAAAGAGGTATGCTTAACAAATACCCATTATACCCACTCTGTGGCTTCAAGGAAATTGCATATTGTGAAGGGAGGTAGACATGTCTGCACTTGTTAAACTGCTAAAATTAATGTGCTTAAACTTTATTTAGTGTACACAATTTTATCCATTCTCCCAGACTCCAGAATCTAGCATCTAACTGATGCTAGATTTTAACGAATATTTTAATATCTGTTGCAGAGGAAGTGAAACGTAGCATTCCTGATCAAAACCACAAATCCAGTCATCCCTATGAAAGCTAACTCCAACTCCCATTTATCTCTGAAGAATCCTACACCACCTCATAGTGTTTCTACCTTTAAATCCAGCTGCTGTGCTAGATTGTTATATAATTATCTATTCAAGCCTACATTTAATAATAAATTTCCTTGTAACTCTATAAATGGCATTTCATTCTTAATTGCTTGTTTTAAAGCAGTAGTTACAGAGACGCATTGAGATAATGGCCTGCTTATACTAAATGCTATTTATATACTACAACAGATATCTGAACCTAAAGAATGTATAGACGGGATCACAGGCACTGTATAGAAGCTACTATGATGGACAGTGTGATATCAGAGAACAGCATGACCTTGTATTTGTGAATACTCTTCGCTGTCTATATGTTCCTAGTAATTTCAGATAAGTAGCGTCTTTCATCGCTGTACTATTACATAACTCAGCAGAACATCCAATAGCAGTCTGCAAACTTCCTAGTTCCCCTGGAAAGCAGTCTGATGCATAAAAATGCCAAAAGCTACATTACACCAGAGTCGGTCAAAGCCAGTCAAACTGGCATCAATAAAGTTCTCCCTTTCCTTAACCAAATACCACTGTCTCAAAGTAGGAAATGCCCCATGAAGAATATACTGCCTTTGTCTACAAGGCAGGTGCTTTAAGCACGTCAAAATAATAGTGGATTAACTTAGTTAAGCAAGTATTCAGGCTCCTTCGTGTTTGCCATGAATACCTTAGTTYTGTACACAGAAGCCAGTATTTCCGGTTAGGTTTTAAAATTGGCTTATCTGATAAAGTTTTATAACACTAGCAGATCGAGAGCAAAACATTTGCCACCATCTACCTTTTATTGCTTGTTTTGGAGGCTACAAAGAGAGCAGAGGTTAATGCTAAGAAGATACACTATTTTTAGAGAAGCAGTTCTCTCCTTTGACTTAGTTTGTGTCACTCTATAGTCAAGGTAGGCTCTTAATTGGGTGCTTAAAGTTGGCCTCTGTAGACCAGCTGTCATTTCTACATGTAAAAAATATGATTTTCTTTGTCTCCTTGCATTTTTTTCTTCACGCCTATAATGCAGGAATGGGTAATGCATCCTGGCCAGCTGCAGGCAGCCCAACATCCAGTTACCACAGATTCACCTTTAACTTCCCAACAGTCTGAAGAGCTGTCATTAGGATCACAGTTTCTTCAATTGTCTTCCATGCAAACTGTGAAAGTTCCTTCCTCAAAAACATCTTCAGCCAGGAAAAAAATACATGTAATTACAAGCAAGCGACAGCTTCTCTCTGCATGTGTGTACACTGATCTAAAAGAAAATATTTTTTACTCCCTCTATAGGGCCATAAATAGTGACTTTGGTCATGGTAAAGTTTAGATTTTTACCTTCCTTGACAGGGCACATAATAGGCCAAAGATAACAGACTTGAACATAATGACATTATTAAGGGCATGCCTATGCAGCACAACAAATTTGTGTAGAGATATGCAAGCTAGATTAAGGACAAGTACCATACTTCAAGACAGGCTTCTATTCCTAGTTAATCACCTCTGTTAAGAAGCTGGCAATTAGCATGGGTGTAATGTAGAGCTAATGCAGCAACATTGTTTCCATTAATAGTGCTCAGTGTACATGAAGGTATAAGGTGGGGTGTGTGCTATTTGACATCAGCTTTGGAGACCTGGTTTACCCAGTAGCTCTTTTCCTTCTTGTGTAGTCAAATGTAATACCACAAATTTAGGTACAAAGTCAAATGTAGTGTGGAACAACCCTATGTTGCACTGTAAAGTTTTTGCAGTCCTCTCTACCCTTGAATTTATCTTGTATGCTCTTGTAGTATAGCTTGAATATTTGTTATTGGCTTCAGAATGCCATTTGCAAGAAGACTCACATTCTTTTTTGCTGTTTAACAGCAAAAATTGCTCTTGCATGTTCGTAGGTCCTCTTCCAAGCCCTCTCACTAACGAAAAAATAACATCTCAACGTTATTAAATAAACATCACATAAACATACTGTTTAAACCTACAAAATTAAGCCCTGGGAAGTGACAGAGCTCCAACTAGTTGTCAAAAAAAAAAAAAAAAAAAAAACCAGTATATTTCAATATATTCATGCTTGGGCATTATAAACTGCTTTTTTATTTAAAAAGAAAATTTCATCTTTCTAGTTAAGACAGTTTATATTAGTCTTCTGTCAGAGTCTTTTTCCCTTCCAACTTAATTTAGATTACTAGATGTTAGATAATTAGATGTTAAATTTTGTTTCCTTTCCCCCCACCCCTTCACCCCCCCAATGGGGACCTGTCTTAGGGACTTGAGGAATTTGTTCTTATACTTCTAATCACTGTCTTGCCCTTGCGAGGCTAAGTTGATAAAATCCTGTAAAGTTTACAACCATTTATCAAGAAGGAAATGATTTCTTGCTGGCTTGGTCAAGTGGGACCAGAGTAATTCGTCACAAGCTCCAGAGAGATCAAAAGCAAAAGTTCGATGCTGCAGATCAAATACAAGCAATGCTTTTCATATTCTTCCCGATTTGTGAATTCTCACTGCACTTTTCAGTCAACTCCAAAAACATGTAAATAAAAAGGTCTTCAGACTTCCTAGGCGCAGGCGGGGGACCGCACAGCAGATTAACCCCGCCTGCCACCTCCTGGCTGGGCAGCCCTTTCCGGAGAGCTCTGGCCTCAAACTCCCTCTGCACGTGCAGCTGGGAGGTCGCTCATGTAAGAGGGTAGCATCAGCTGCCACCCGCTAATACGACTCCTAAGATTACTCACGGAGCATCTGCCGAAAGTGGCATTGATTTTGTCCCAGCAAGTCTTCAAAGAAGTTATGAAGGAAAGGCATCCAAATAGAGTCAGGGGCTCTCTCACTGCTCTGGGGGAAGAAAAGTTTTCAGATTTCCTGGTGTTTGAAATGGCACGTGGGGTCCATAAGAAGCAGCACTTGAACTGCTACTGCTGTCTCCTTTCAAAGCACTTCACCTGGGAGGAAAGGTGGTCTTAGGAGAGCCAGGGCCACATTCCTGCTTAGTGGAGAGTCTGCGCTGCGGCCAGCTGAGGTTCGCTCACGTTGCTGAGCACATGCAAGTGTGCAACCCCGCTGACTTTCAGGCATCTTCATAAAAGAATGGAAAATGGCATTAGTCTTTTACTTTAAACCTTCATTTGTGCTTATTCACATTTCTGTGCCACACGTCTTTTATGAAAACACAAGCAATTGGAACAAGATTAAGCACTACTCTCTAAGGAAGGTCCTGTGCAGATAAAAAACCGCTTCTGAAGAAAATTTAGAATCCATCAGATCTGTGACTTATTTTTGCTGTTCACAGCACATTTGAAATTTCCCGAGTGTTTATGTATTCAATACAGTAAGAATTTCTTCTCAGGTTGTTTTTCTGGGTGCCCATAAAAGGCCACAATGACTACTGTATTAGTAAGTTGCTATTCTTTTATATTTAGAAAAAATAACGTGAGTAGAACAACCACTATCTTGTGTGCTGCACAAGAATTCTACCAGCACAATGAGAAAGATCAAGAGGGAACTTTTAGTTTTTAATTTTAAATTTAAATCACATTATGCAGGCAAAATAAAGTAACAATAGATCCCATAGTTATTTTTAAAAGTAAGTTTTGTAGTTCATCTGGACATAACAATACATGCTGTACAATACGGAAGTACCAGAAAATGTCCTACTTATGATGCATAATTGAAACTATGCTTACAACTACAGTCCTCCTAAGAAATTTTCCAAGTTTGGCTGTCTGGCAATCCCCCTACTCCACAAATGGAGATTATAAAGAATGCTTAAAAAGCATTTGTCCATCATGGCTTGGAGAAAGTCATTAAAAGATAAGCACCATTGGAATTCTGTGGCTGATGCTGAAGGTCTAAAAAGTACAGAGGGTTAAAGCTATCAACTTTGATTACTAAAAGCAAAATAATTATAAAAAGTATAATTACCTGTTAAGTGTCTTCATTTAAGTCACACAATAGAGTCTTTCTGGTCATGTAATTTCATGCTCATTCTATGAGAATGACAGATATTACAGATTATTTAAAATCACCCCTTCTCTTTGAAATTWAAAAAAAAATGCATCTCAATCACTCTTTGGCTTCCTAAACTCATTTGCCTCTGTTAAAGAAAATCTAGGTTGAGTCAAATTAATTTTCTTGCTCCTGCACGTTTCCTCCATTCCCTTTAAGTTAAGAACTGCTCATATAAACCTTCTGACCCTGTGCAAGGCCAGTAATGTCATTCTCCAGGTGTAGTAGAGGCAGAAGACAATCATCTCCAAAGGACAGAGCCCTGACAACTGCAACACCACTTGACAAAATGCAGTGCTCTTCATAATGTAGCCAGATGGCTGTGCAGAATACCTGTTGACAAACAACTAAAATTATCTATGACCTCTAGAATCAGTTAGTGATAAACTTCAGAAAAGAAAAAAACTATCCATGCAAACAATTGACTAATACGAGCGTGGTTTTAGTTTGTGGTCTTCAGAATGCTGGAGGTAATACAATTTTAAGGGTGTCAAATGAAGCATGATTTAGAAAAATGAGTTTGCATATGCTATGTAGCAATCCACAAGGATGTACTTTCCGAAGGGTTCACAATTTCCTTTGTAAATTATCCAAAAATCAAAAAACCACTGGCTAGATAAATCCACCGCTTTATGTATTTCATATTACAATATATTTAGCTAGTTATATTTCTGTCACAGAGCAACCATGGAAAACCTCCAATAAATTCTGATCATGTCCTATCAATTAAAATGCACCATTGACCCTGCAAGGATGAAGAATTATTGGGTCATGGAGCTAACATATTGTTAAATTTTATGGTTAATCAGATTATTGCAGACCATAAATATTCATGATAGAAATAAGCCAGTTTTCATGCACAGTCACAGRTACAAAGAGACGAAATTTGTGAATCTGTATGGACATTGTTAACATCAACACTATTAGCAGCGCTTTGAAAAGTAGGATTTGACAACTGGCTTTACAAACGTGGTCACAACAGTTACATAAGGTACCTTTATTCAAACCGTTCCTGCTCTGACGATAACTTCAGTCCATATATATGGCTATACCTAAAATATTCTAAAAACATACCATCTGCAAAACAACAGATTTGTTAAACTATACTATTCCCCTCCCTTGAGGTCTCCCAGAAATGTCAAAACAATAACTTTTGCTCTGAGTCTACAAGACTAAGTATTAGGCTATTTGGGAATTAACTTCACAAAATATTCTGTTGTTATCGCCCTTTGGACAGGAAAGAGCTACGGATGTCATCTCTCTGGACTTCTGTAAGGCCTTTGACACGGTCCCCCACAACATCCTTCTCTCTAAATTAGAGASATATAGATTTGATGCATGGGCTATTCAGTGAATAAGCAATTGGCTGGATGGTCACAAAAGTGAMAGTAGTGGTCAACAGCTCAGATGTCTGGCTGAAGATCAGTGACGAGTGGTGTCCCGCAGGAGCCCGTATTGGGACCAGTACTGTTTAGTATCTTCATCAGTGACATAGACAGTGGGATTGAGTGCACCCTCAGCAAGTTTGCAGATGACACCAAGCTGAGTGGTGCAGTTGACATGCCTGAGGGACAGGATGCCATCCAGAGGGACCTGGACAAAAACTTGAGAAGTGGGTCCGTGTGAACCTCATGAGGTTCAACAAGGCCAAGTGCAAGGTCCTGCACCTGGGTCAGGGCAACCCCTGGTATCAATACAGGCTGGGAGACTAAGGGCTTGAGGGCAGCCCAGTGGAGAAGGACTTGGGGGTACTGGTGGGTGAAAAGCTGGACATGAGCCAGCAATGTGCGCTCACAGCCCAGGTGGCCAACCATATCCTGGGCTGCATCAAAAGAAGAGTGGCCAGCAGGTCGAGGGAGGTGATTCTGYCCCTCTGCTCTGCTCTGGTGAGACCCCACCTGCAGTACTGCGTCCAGCTCTGGAGTCCCCAGCACAGGAAAGACACGGACCTGTTGGAGCAGGTCCAGAGGAGGGCCACAAAAATGATCAGAGGGATGGAACACCTCTCCTGTGAGGAAAGCCTGAGAGAGCTGGGGTTGTTCAGCCTGGAGAAGAGAAGGCTTTGGAAGACCTTATTGCGGCCTTTCAGTACTTAAAGAGGGCTTATAAGCAAGCTGAGGACAGACTTGTTAGTAGGGCCTGTAGCGATAGGACATGGGGTAATTGTTTTAAACTAAAAGAGGGTAGATTTAGACTAGATATAAGGAAGAAATTTTTTTACAATGAGGGTGGTAAAATAGTGGAACAGGTTGCCCAGAGAGGTGGTAGATGCCCCATCCCTGGAAACATTGAAGGTCAGGTTGGACAGGGCTCTGAGCAGCCTGATCTAGTTGAAGATGTCCCTGCTGACTGCAGATGGGTTCCGTTCTATGATTCTATGACAGTTACAGCTTTGAGGATGAATCCGACTTGAACATTTGTTAAACAAGACAGTTTCAGAAGAGCAACGAAGAACTAGTGGAAGACAGGAACTGGAAAATCCCAGTCTAGATGTGGCTCAAAGTTGGTCTAATCTTCAGTATTAACCATCATTCTTAGATGTGTTTTACATGTCATATGCAAGCAAGCCTCCCCTTTACAAACTGCTTGGTAATCTGCTTGAGGCAGAAAATCCTTCATCATTAACAGGCAGCTACAACACATCAGTTAAAAAAAAAATCACAGTATAAATACTGTAAACCTTAAACACTTATGAATAATTCTGAAGGTTGAAAAGTTTAAATGCAAATAAGAGGAAATGCTAATTGCTCCCGTTTTAAAAGAACTTATTTTGTACAGATGCTGATCTCCAAGTTTTAATGCTTCCTTAATTCTACTCTTGGTATGTTACAGGCTGCAGAAACAGCACCTAATTTAATCTGAGGTGCACACAACTCAGGTTGAGGCCAGACTATACTTGATGTCTCCCCTGAGCTTTATGTTCTCCAGGCTAAACAACCCCAGCTCCCTCAGMYGCTSCTCATAAGACTTGTGCTCCAGACCCTTCACCAGCCTCRTYGCCCTTCTCTGGACATGCTCCAGTGTCTCAATGTCCTTCTTGTAGTGAGGGGCCCAAAACTGAACACAATATTCGAGGTGCAGCCTCACCAGCCCCGAGCACAGGGGCACGATCACCTCCCTACTCCTGCTGGCCACACTGTTTCTGACACAGGCCAGGATGCCATTGACCTTCTTGGCCACCTGGGCACACTGCCGGCTCATGTTCAGCCGACTGTTGACCAGCATCCCCAGGTCCTTCTCCACCGGGCAGCTTTCCAGCCACTCTTCCCCAAGCCTATAGTGTTGCCTGGGGTTGTTGTGACCCAAGTGCAGGATGCAGCACTTGGTCTTGTTGAACCTCATGCATTTGGCCTGGGCCCATCCAGCTAGCCTGTCCTGACACCTATGACGGTGTGCTTCCCCTGCCCCCAACCTGACCTTTTCCCATAACCCTGCTCAAGTGATATTCATCTGTGGTAACCATGATGGATGTGTCTGGTCATGATGGATGCATCCAGCTCAAAGCCTATTCAGGGGAGACAGATAACAACACAATAGGCAATGCGTTCACCTAACCACAGTGCTGGTCAATGTCTGACTCAAGCCAAATTTGGAAAAAACTAACGTTTACGGGTGGTATGTAAATATGACTATTAGTCAATTATTTTACCCCCATAAATAGTGGACAGCCCAGGGCCTGTTGAGCTCTCCTGCACGGCAGTGGGCTGCATGGCAGGATCTCCCCTTGAGTAGGGACGCCTCTCAAGGTTACTCCTCGAGGTTGAGAGATTCCTTGCCGCAACAGATCCTCRGTAAGGGACTAATAGCATGCTGAACTTGGAAATCTTAGATAAGTGATATAAAGGATTGATTGTGCATATATAATCCTTTAGACATAAACTGTTGACCAAGTCTGGGACTAGGAGTGGATCCMGCCATACCTAGACTCCTCTCTAAGGAGGAGTTTGGAAAGCAAGGGGGTCCTTTCTGAACCTCGTGACTCAACGGGAGGGTCTCCCTGGCAGTTTTGTCTGACCCTGTCCTCCATGCAGTAAATAATCAAGTGTACMTTGCCATCGAATCTTGTTAAACCACTGTCACTTTTAATATCAAACTTTGTTAAATCGCTGTCTTACATCAATAAACATATTGCTGCTTCTCTCTTACGAGTGAAGTGCATCTCTCCCTCTCACTCCACCCGCTACAACAGTATAACCAGTTTCTTCAGATTCTAGCCATTAAACAAATTATCTGAAAACAGATAAGCTCAGCATTTCTTTCAGGTGTCACATATGTAACTGTTATGAAAGCATCCTACTAAGAGCAGTGAGTTGTCCAGCATATCTGACTGCCATTCTCTCTTCAAAGRGATAGTAATAGACTAAAGGAAAAACACACATACACATAAGAAACTTTTCAATCTGTCAGGACAACAGAGAACAAACGATTTGACCTACTGTTGTTATTGATTCCAATTTCAGACAAGTAAAGACACCTGCAGTAGAAAACACCAGCAATTGAAAAAGAATTGCTGTACTTGTAAATAAAATTCATTCCATTTAAGAGCTCCGTCTACTGGTTCTACAAAACTCAGAAAAAAAGGTTATTTCTTTTAACAGCTTCCTCTGAATCCAGACCTTTCAACAGCCTGCACAATGGTTTATAACACAGGTGGAATCCAAAAACCAGCAAGTCCCTACACCCTTTCCTAATAAAATACCTGTTCTCCCTTCTGCATCTCCCCTCAGCCCAGCCCTGAAGAAGCAAGAAACATGCTACTACTTTCTGCTAGTATAAGTCATCTCCTGCAACCCTAGTGTAAGCTGATTTTTCTATTATAGACTGTGCACCAACCCCTCCCATAGAAGTTTAATGGAGGTATGAGAGACTGACGACATCAAGGAAAGGATTAATTGTGTGGAGGAGATCTGGAGGCATGCCATAAGGGCTGCAGGAGGGAGTGCTGGAACACAAGGTCAGGGCAGTTTTCTGGGGCAAAACCTCTTTTTGGGCCTCATTCCCTACACAGACAGAACAGCTGTGCAAAGTGTGTCAAAACCTAGATTAGCACTAGCAAAATAACTAGGGTAAAATTGATTTAAATAATTAAATGAAATTATTGAAAGAGGGTTTTTACTTGCTCATGGAAGAAGAATTAACTTAAGATATTTAAATTATAATTCTGTAATTGACACGTGTATTTTTTAAAAGGGTATAATCATCTTGATGTCAGATATGCAGACTTGTGCCAAAAAAAMCAGAATAGCTTACAATTGGCACTCTCCACACAATATTTTAATGGCAAGATTAGATATCCATGTTAAATTATCAGCAGTTTTCTGCAAGAAACACAGAAATGACAAAAGTAATTTCTACACAATTATCCTTCTTCTCATATCATTTCTAGGACTTTCTTCCATGATACATGGTGTAGAGCAGCACAGTCCCCTTTCTGACTGTGAAGATCACTTTCCTATATCAGTTAGCAGTACAGTGCACCACAGACCCTTCTGAACACCTAATAGATGAGATGGCACAAACACTAGGCTTCCAGCTAACTAATTCATTACAGATGTGCTGCCTTAAAGCACAATATGCATGGAAATCAGATGCTTGTAGGCAATACCAATTTTATTACAACCATGCAAAGGCAGTATGCATGCAGTAACAGACAAGTATACACCTGAAAAAGGCACAGGATGGTCAAAGGAAAGACTGCTGGGAGCAGACTATAAGGGTAGTCTCCTCGTCCAAATATAGTCCCTATTACAAAGTACGCAAAAACTAATGGCACAGTGGTCTGCAAAAGCCTTTCAAGCAGTACTACTGTTCTGATTTTTTCAGCTACAATTCAGTGCTGTGGAAGCTACCATAAACCTAGAAATGGTAGCTTGTGGCATCAAAAACTGCAATGATACACTATCCACAGCTGTGTGTGTATGGTGGCAATGAAGTGCTCAGCTTGTCTGGGCAGATATAAATCAGTCTTGGATGGTTACAAATGCCTCTGCCTTTGAGGGCAAAGTAAAAAAGAGACAATTTTACTGGTACTTCGTGGAAGCATAGGAACATATATGTTAGAAGCGACCTCTGGAAGTCACCTGGTTCCAACAACCTGCTCAAGCCAGGTTCATCTATATCAGGTTCCTCATGAACTTTTCCAGCTGAGGTTTGAATATCTCCAAGTAGAGACATCCCAGAAAAATGTTACTCGTCACTTATCTCGAAAACCATCAGTCCTACCCAACTTTCCACCTACTTTCACATTCACTTATGTCATCAATTTGGTGAGAAGAAAACTATGGAAGATGGTGACAAGGGCCTTGCTAAAGTTGAAGTATAATACACCCGCTGCAYGCACAGTGCCGGGCACTTCATCACAGGAGAAGTTGGGTACACAGGCTGCACAGGATTTGCCTGTGCAGGTAAATCTGTGCTGGCAGCTCCCAGTCACTTTTGCCTCCTTCCTGTGGCTAGATGTGGTTTCCAGGAGGATTTGCTCCATGGCCTTCCCAGCAGAGGGGCTGATCAGCCTGTCGTTACCCGGGACCCTCTCCTTGGCCTTCTTGAAGATGGGTGCAGCATTTGCCTTTTTCCTCTTCATCAGGAACCTCCCCAGGTGCCATGACCTTTCAAAGATGGTACAGAGCTACCTCCAGCATCATGAGTCAGCTCCCACAGCACCCCTGGGTGAACCCAAGGTGCCACAGACTTGTCTGTGTCCCAGTGGATGAAATGCTCCCTAACTCCATCCCTCCTTCCCATGGGTAGTGTCATTCCCCCAGACTCTGCTGGGAGGTTCAGAGACCCAAGGGCAGGCCCTTATCAGTGAAAACAAACAAAAACAACAACAACAAAACAGTTGAGCACTTCGACCTTTTCCACTTTCTTTGTCATGAGGTCTCCTGCCCTCACGGAGCAGAAGGGCTACATTTTCTTTAACCTTTCCTTTTACTGTTGATGTACAACAGGAAAGCTTCTCTGTACCCTTCATTGCCTCACCAGTTTCAGCTGCAGCTGAGTGTTGACTTTCCTTAACCCACCCTCCACACTCAGGCAACAGGTACCCTCCTGGTGGCTCTTCCTTGTTGCAGCTTGTCTTCTATTTCCTTTACGCATTTGCGACACCCCCCAGCCTTGCAGTCCCCTGGACACCTCCGTTCTGTCCATGGAGCCCTCACTTGCGTCAGGTTATGGGAAACCTCCCCTAATTTGAAGCTCTCTTAACAAAATTAGCAAGCCTCGTTCCAAAGGAAGTCAGATGTATCCCATCTCTGTCAAGCAGTCTTCATCCTTTGAGGACGGTCCCCAAGAAACTGTATTCATTCATACAGTCATGCATGACCACATTTTAATGGCCACGAGAACATTAAGGTCAAGGGATAGGATTTCTATTTCAAACTGATGTGTAAACATCTGGATTCTTAAAATCCTCTCATCAGGCTTACTACTCAGACAGGAGGAAACTCCAATTCCATCCAAGCTGAAAATTAAGAGTGCAAAATATAGAAAGATATAAATATATAGTACATATAAACACATGTAACCACTGAACTTGCATGTTATCTTCCTGATTGATTGTAGACTGACTGACACTGCAATTAATTTTAGCAACAGAAGTATAAAACGTGCAAGTTGATTCAACACATTTCTCCAGTCTAGGAAAACTGTAATCATAGAAGAAGCTACTGCATTTTGAGCAGCTAAAAGGCACATATATAAGGAATTCTGTTGCAGGCTTCAGACCTGAGACTGGTCTGCCATTGCCTGTTTCTTGCACACTACTCTGTAGTGCTTCACGAAATTGCTTGCAGCCCACCTAAACACAGCTTCCAGAATATTTTATAAAGTCTTTGCAATGACAGTGATTTCAGGACACTGGCAATACTCTCGGTGTCTCCTCTTCTGTTCTTGTGATAGGTTTGTAATATTTCACAAYCAGGATGCAACAGGAAGCACTTTTTATCTGTGCTCCACAAACAGAAATTTTGTAAATCCTTCTGGTTTACAGATGCTTTTTGATTACAGAAAATGAGATGTAATGACCCAAATATTACTTTTTTTTTCAAATTGCTGCCAGACAGCTTTGATTATTTACAGCTTGAAACCACAACTGCTGCCTCTTCCATAACCTACTGTACCATCATAACTTAGAAAAGGATGATTTAAATAGCTTACACAATGCAAAATGCCATCCCATATTTTCCTCAAGAACATGGTACAAATAATCGCGAGAGCACTGAGAGGACAAGACTGATTGCATGAAGCAATGAGAAATCATACAATGACTAAATGTTAAACTACGAGAAGATCTGCAATGATCTCCCTCTCTTTTCAAGAGAAAATACACACCACCAACACTTGATTCCTCATGGTCTTTTAGGCAATACTGAGCTGGAGTGTCCTCTCAGTATATTCAATTCAAACACAGAATAAATATATCTTAGGTGAGAAGACTAAGTCTATCTTCAACATCCAGTTATTCCTTCCAAGCTGCATAAAAACAGCTCCAAAGAATTGTAGAGAATTAAACACATTGGAATGTTATTAACTTATTTTGGAGTAAAGTGCATCCATATACATCTCCTTTTAAGGGGAAGATTTTTATTTATCCCCTAGGTACTGGAAAAAGAGCATTAAATGTCTTGGTGTGTAAATAATTATAGTTATGGCTAACAATAGAACTGCCTCTACTATTACAAAGCACAGTAAGACAAGTAATGGAACCTGTGGGGTTCATGATTTACGAACAAAAACATGTAAGAGTTTCAAGTCCATTTGGAAACAGAACAGGAATGGAGCTTTAAAGATTTCTTGCATCTAATCCTACACCATTGTTAACGAAAAGCATTACTCACTCCCTCATCTGTATTTCTGGAATGGCCTCTTCATCAGTCTATGAATTCAGATGTAAAGCTGTCCATCACTGTACAGAAATGTTCTACAACAGCTTCTTTTACCAATAAAAAAAAATTTAAAAAAAAAAATCAAAGCAGCAGCTGAGACTTGGTAAGCATTTAAGGAAAGATATTGCAGCAAAAGCACAAACATGACCACTTTCCTGGAGATTAAAAGCAAAAATAGCATGCAGTGCTAATTTACAATTTTACCTCACATATTTGCAGGGAACRTTTACCAATTAAATTATAAGGATCAACAGCCTTACACCAACAAGGCAATTGAAATGCCACTGTGAAGAAATTTTCAACTGCAAACTTCTTCCCAATTTACATTCTTACAGTGAAAAAAATAACAAATTGGTCAGTAAAGCAGAGCAATGGAGTAGACAAAAATGGTTTTAAATTGCCTCTTGAAGCACAATTTGTCTTCTTGGAGGGTTCTCAGCCATTCCAATGGCTAACGCACTGGAATAAGAAGATTTTCAGATGGTTTGTTTCCCCGCATGACCTTGAACAACTGTTTTCACCTCATCTGTGCCTCAGTTTCCCACCACACAGAGAAGACAGAATGAACAAAAAGTTATGCAAGCTGAGCTGAAACACTGAATGGAAAGTATTCCTTGAACACAAGTGACAGCAGTCATATAATCTAGTCCATGCCTTTTCTTAATGTAGTCCCTGCCACCTTTAATGCTTAACAAAATAAATGGCCTACTTGGCTGATTTTGTTGATAAAATGAGGCACTTTGCAAACACTTAGTCAAAGACATTTTGTATTTGCATCCTAAGCCTGTTCCAGCAGCAATGCCGATTTCCTCCTCAGAAGCTCCCAAGCTTAAAGTCAGATCTAGGTATAGAAGAGAGTGTAGGAGTTAGTTCCTTCCTACACCTCCTATACCACCTACTGCTGGTGATTTACTGACAATTAACAACTGCATATGCAATCTTTTCTGAAACAGCCTCTCCAGTCACCTGAATATATACTGTATTGTCTATTTGTTCTTAAAAAGAGGCTTAAAGTCAATGCAAAATAAGCACTCGCATGACTAATTTCAGTATATGTGACTGACTACTGTATACTCCTTTAAAACATTGACTTGAACTAGTAAGTTAAACGCTTGGCCCCTTGGCCCTCAAGGGTTAGCTAGCTTGTACAGTGTAAGGGGGAAAAATAAAAATGAAATCAGCAAAAGTTGATCACACAGGTTGTTTTGATTTTGTACTTAGGCTGAACCGGTACTTTTAAATTCTAAATACCATTAGGAGTCCCAACACTGCTCAAACTGTTTTATATATACACCATGTGTATATCATTTCAGTGAATTTTAATACAAATTTTAGTTTCAAAAGCTTTACATTCTATAAACAATTTTAGCTCAACTTTAATTACTACTAACATATAAAGACACAAAAAGTTTCTAACAATATAGCTTGCATATATATTCCTTAGAGAATCTTTCAATTTCCCTCCATGCCATTAGCCCCTGTTGACAACAGGAGAAAACTACAAAAACTGTGATAATCTCAGTTTCATTTTCTGTAAAGGCTGCAGTGCTTATAACACAGGAGCACACATGCAAACAAATCAGTAAGTTCCACTTCAGATAAAAATAAAACATTTCTGTAGTCCTGTGCCCTAAATTCTGCCTTAACATAAGCTGACCAAGAGGGCCAAAAGTCATGTCACAAAAATCTTGAAAAAAGAGTTGATGCCATCTCCTGTTCTCTTCCCTTTCCTATATAAACGTAAACACAATTTATCTTTGTGTCACACATGCTCATCGCCACACACAGGAAATTAGCCTCCCTTAGAATTCATATTTGAGAGTCATCAGAAATGCAAGAGTTCAGAGACATCAGTAAATTACATCTCAAACTGTACAGAGACCAACATGGGATGTAGGAAGACAAAATGGCTCAAGTATCTTGACTAAGTTGTAAACTGTTCATAACATTTCAAAAGGCTTCTTTCACTGATGTGTGATGTTTTAATCTAGAAAAGTCAGCAACTGTTCCCAGTCAAAAGCACTTCTTTTTTTTCTCCCCTATGGGAATATTTTGGCGACTGGAGTAAATGCTAAGAATAGGTGTGTGAAGCCCCCATGCTGCTGGCAGCTCTCCATGGATGGAGCTGCCCCTCACAAGGCCCTCATGGGTCCTACCACACCCATCCCGGACACTCAAAACATGTCTTCAGATGCTGATTATGGAGCACCATGAAAATTAAACTTTTCTAGTTGACAGCTGAGAAAGACTGTGCCATTAACACTAGCATGTTTCCCCAGTTCCCAAACAGCCTGTCCAGGGAAGGAATAAAAACTAGGCAACATCACCATTTCTGGAGCAGAGCAATTCCTGAAATAGAAACCAATAATTCCCACCTTAACATTACAAGTTTTACTCGCACAGAACAACCACAGAAACAGCAGAATGCCACTGCAAACATGTGTTTAAGAGCCATAGATCATGAGCAGGGTTACAAGCCTCTAAATGAGTCATGGGCAGTGCCTGTGGGGTTCCAGCACCTAAGGTGGAAAGTACAATACCTAAAAAAGTCAGATTCAGGGTTTGGGGTTTTTTTTTCCCCCTCCTCATCTTTTAAAGTCACTGTTTTTCAGAGATATTCCTACATTAAAATGGACTTTCCACAGAGAAAGACAGTAAGACTATGAGCTTGGCTAAGTCATTCATTTATACATTTTCTTCCCTCTGTCACTCACTTTTTGTAGGTGAGCCTTTAACAAATGCTAGCAAGGTTTCTTGTTTTGACTACACAAGGGAAAACAAAGCCCCTGGCGACAGAACTTCAATCACTTTGTAAACACTGTGGTAAGAAAACCAGAACATAGCCCATATCTCATGACTTTCTAAAAACCTTGTATCTGGAGGGCACTGAYCTTCAAAATGTAGTTCACTTAAAAAGATTCCTACATTTCCTACATGAGAACATGAATGTATATTCCATTTCAATCCACTTAATGTCTGAAACAAACCAAAGCTTCAGAAAAGGTAGTATGTACAACAGTATGATATTCACCAAAATGCCTTTTTTTTTTTTAAGCAGCAAGTGCAACAACTGATTTGCTTCTAGACAAATGTTATATTTCTAGCTGAATTATTTTAAAGGTATCTAAATTGCTCTTTTATGGAAAGATTTTTTTTTTTTATTTTAAGGCAAAAGCACCAGATTTGCTTTTTTCCTAAAATACCCACAATTGTTTCTTGAACCAAACCAAGCTTTTACTTCTGCATCATTTTAAGTATATCTTCTTCAAATATTGAAATAAAGCAACATTTTATGTCTGAAAACATATTTCAATAAATCTAAGTTTTTGGAAGTTGGCCTAGACACTCCAGTCTCCACAGAYGACCATGGAAAATGCAGGAAGTGTGCAAATAATGACTGTTTTCTGACCAAATATATGTAAACCAGAGGATGCATGACATTACAGTGCTCTGATTTATGAAAAGACGGCTAAGTTTTCTCAAACTGGTCAGGGTATGAAATGATAGGGATGGGCAATTTGACCCAGTCCACTGAGTTACCTGTGGGAATCCTGCTTGGTCGCTTGTATTGTTATTGGTAAGATTAAACAATTAACAGAAAAGCCAAATCAGAAGTTTTCTGTACTAAACACTGAAACCCATCATGACCTGCTTTTGGGTGGTTGGATTCCCTTGACAAAAGGACTGACAGGTCAAGAGTAATACTATGCTCTTTTATTAGCACAATGGCAGGCATAGGATAACACTTTAAAGTCAAGCCTTTTGTCTCCAGAAATACCAACACTGGCTACACCTAATATTGCTAATAAAAATTTTATTGTCCAGAGAAGCGGTGGCTTTTTTGGTCATTCTTATTCTTGGAGTAGCTCACTGAGGTTATCTGAAGAGTTTCAATAGATTCAAATGACACTTTGCCCACCATATACACAAAACCTCCAAATTTTTCTTAGAGAAAGTAATACAAAAATTTGGAGAACCTACAACAGGATACATAAATACATATATAGGTACATAGGATTTCCTTCAGCCTTGTTTCTGCAGAGCAAAACCTCTTCTTTGTGAACTTAAGGGAGTGTTTCAGACATGATTTATCGGTCTCATTTACTTATAACTATGGGAGTAAGTATTCCTTCTCCCACTTCTCCACCCTCAACCAAACACACACATTAACTAATTATGTGAGAAGTAGATGCGCTGGATTTAAGTATCTTCTTAGATCCCAGCATGCAAAAGGAACCACTGGCATTTCAGGACAGCAGAAGAAAGCTGTATTGGGAGACAGTACCCTATTCTTGCATTACAGTGGTCAGATATGATCCCATAGCAATCAAATTTCTCATCATTTACTGTTTTGTACAATAAATTTTGCACAATAAATTATTCAGTTGTTCATAAAGAAAATCTTTGGTGTTACGGATTTAAATACGTATTCAGTACAATTACAAAAATTGTCTTCAATTGATTATGCAAAGTCAACTACTGCAGAATACACAATCAGCATAGACACATTGAAGGAGAATGGACAGGACTGAGTTTGATTGCCCTTTAGAATAGTGTACGCTTCTGATCTGAGAAATGCTAGAGGTGCTCCCAAGTTTCAGATACCAGTGGGTTACTTAGCTTTAATACAACAAGGTCAAAGCATTTGGTGAAAATGAAACTTCACATGCACACATGTGCATACACCAGCTGTAAAAAACACTTTGGTTAGCATGAGTTCTGCACCAGCATGTGTGGGATACATTTGCTGTATTAGGAAACAGGCTTTTTTCCCCACTCCAGGAGTGAGTCTGAATAATTTATGTACTTTGCACAGCTGGACAAGCGTGTGAAAAACAGTACTTGTTGCAGCCTACGCGCATGCTGATTGGCACAGTCTGCTAGGGAGACAAGTGGCTACAGCCTCTGGGATACTTGTTAAACAGAGAACAGCACTTCACCAGATCACTTCCTTCCATCAGGACTCCTCCCGCTATACAGTACCAYCTGGAAAAATCTTAACAATCCACACCAGAGTAACTTTGAATTATGATCGGAGATTCCCTTTAAGAAAGAAAACAGAAACCTCCTTCCTCAGACTGAGCCACTGACGAAGCAGGTCTGCTCTGCTCCAGCTCACGGCCCGACCAGGGACACCCAGATGTCATACGGGAGCTGCCTCCCCTCCCGGGTCAGTCACCTGTGTGGCAGCCACAAAAACCAGGGGGACCGCCCCAATTCGAGTCCAGCTGGCATGCCAGAGACAATGTCCATACAGGCATGCATGTTTGTGAAGCATTTAAGTGCCAAAGCACCCTAATAACGCCTACCGCTAAAGAGCGCCGGCAGCTAGAATATGCCTCTCTGCATCTGCTCCATCGTAGCAGAATACAGCAAACTGGGGCCACAGGTCTGTCCCTCACTTCAGCCACAGCCTGTTTCCCTTGTTTAAACTGTGATTGCCTTTATGTGAGTGAAATTGACAGTTATGGTGATGAGTAGTGACAATGCCATTAATAAGCTTAAATCTCTCTATTAAACATAGGCTCTCATAGAGGCAGAGGCTATGATGTCAGTTTAACAAAAGCTGACTCATGTATTAATGAGAGAGACTCATTAGCAAAATTAGATTTGCTGTTCAGCAAGGGCTGACAGTATCACCCTATTTGCGTTAGAAGTGCGCACGTTGGCACCCAGGATTTCCAGCAGAAGACATGAGGATAAATGCTAACCCTTCTCTCCACAGCACAGCAGCTCTGATTCAAATGTGCTACAGCAAGTGAAAGAACTCAGCATTTGGCTGACAATTAGCAAATACTTTCTGCTGGTAGTGGGCCCCCTGCAATGCATATGTTTAAGAAGAAAGCTTTAAGCATGAATGATAGACTCTGTGTCTGACTCTGCGTGCCACTGCTATGTCTGCTAACAGTGCATTTGGCTAGTGTCCCCTTGTCACTTTTCTCAAACACCAACAAAGAAAACACAGATCCTTTGGGCAAATGAAGTAGAAGTACAAATTGCAGCCATATCTCCCCGTCTCGTTGCAGTATCACTTCTTGTCTCCATAAACAACACAGACTCGCTTGCCTACTCATGGCAAATAGCCACAGTTCATGCTTGCAAGAGGGATCAGTCACAACACATTGCCATCAYGCTACACGGTAAGAGACAAGCTTCTACATAGGAGGAAAAAAGGAGGGACCTCAACTTTGTTATGGATCTGGATTTGGTGCTATTCTCCTGAAAAGGTCTCCTCCCTTATGCCTACCATGACCAACAGTGGCCTGTGTTCTGTAGGGGGAGAGACTGCCTTGCTACAAGTGGTGGTCAAGTATCTCTGACAGCTTATTGTAGGTTATGCTATGATCCAAGGAAAGAAGCTGCTGTTTACAGAAGGGGTAGATGCAGCTTCTGCTAAATTAAACCTCCTGAGGGGAGAAAAAAAGAAAACCACAGGAAGAAGAGCACTTGGACATAAGAGGTCAAGTCAAGTTGACTTTGAAGTGCTTACTGAAGCGTTCACAAAACACCCACAATCTCCCTCCCTACTTTCCTCCCACCCCCTAAAGTCACTGCAATGACAATTTTGGCTGGCATAAGACACATTTTTGCAAACCAGGGAAGTTAATGATGCAGTGCTATATAGACGCAAGGAGTCTTGGAGGTCTGAACACTTTACTTTGAACATTTAACTTTGATTGTATTTGCAGTTATAAAAGCTTGAAAATGTAAAATTGATGTGAGAAGTTCACATTTGAGCTTACCTCAATGTTAAAGAAAATATTTAGCTTTAAAGGGGACTACTTTATAGTAGTATATATATGGTATAGACTACTCCCTACTAACTATAATCAGATCTACTACTGATTATATTTAATTTACATCTAGATTATAATAATTGCTTAGCAATAAAAAGATCTTCAATCATGCTTTGTTGGATAAATCTTGAAACATACCATGTACCACCCTAGTACTGACAGGATTTATATTTTTTTATTTGTTTGTCATGCAGAGAAAAAAATATTTCATAGCCACTAACTGTCTCTATTCCAGAAATGTCTAATACAGAATATATGAAGCCAGATTAGCACTAGTGCTGCGTGAATATGGCCTATTCTTTGGAAAAATATCAGATGTAGAGAACTTCAATTTACCACACAGTACTGGTGGACATGAAATTACTTCGGCCTCAGAAGCCTCAAAAATGAAATTTGAGATGAATGAAACTCCCTTTTTTTCATTCTCCATAAAATTAACAATGTCTCCTCATGGATTTTCATTAGAAGATGTAACATTAAACATAAAAAGCAGAAGCACTGAAGAATTACATTTAAGAAGAGGAAGTGCAGAACAGAGATGCAAAATAGGGAAAAAATATCAATCCCCCAAGAAAAATCCATATAACATTTTGCATGAGCAAAATAGAGGAACAGGCATCCTGAAGTCCAGGGGCAGTTCCTGGAAAACCCTAGTGGAATATGAGATACATACCTTTAAGTGGTAATTCACTTGCCAGCAGCAGAGACTACTACTAAAACAAATCTTTAGCCTGGACCAGTGTCTTGTCCAAAGTATGCTTGTTGAACAAAAAGATGAAAAAATTTCTTGGACTTTGGTTCTCAGAAGCAGATTTTCCAGCAATCTTAGACAACTCAGACGCTTACTTGCTAATTACTAGTGAACGCGGCCATATAGGAGATGTCCTGAGTAACTAACTGTACATGAAACAGGAAGTAGAATCCATACCTGTGGCTCTTCAGCAGTGGTCTTTCTGGCATTTATTCTCCTGTGCTTATTAGTTCCTAGACACACTCTGGTTAAGTGACKGGGAATGCAAACTACTGTGATCAGAAGAGAAATGGAAGCTCTAGAATCATGATCCCTTTCAGTGTTACTGGTCAGTATGTATCTTGAAAGAAAAGGTCATAGCAGCCAAAATTAAAATGCAGTAAATTTTGAAGAAATTAGCTGTAGTACTTTTTTCTTGTGTATTGTGAAATGCTTGTACAGACCTCAAACAAGTGGCATTGCTTTCCTCATCTTGATGAGGAAAGTCACTCCTTCCAAAAACTGGAACCTGTATAAAATGCTTTATTTTACAGCACAATAAAGTTTGCTTTGTATTTTACAGAATAATATGGTAATACCACTTTCAAGGATAACCCATACTTTCATTTACATCGTACTCTTTGTAGATATTTTTGTTATGTAAGCAAGCAGATATGTATAAACAATTATCGTCTGTGTGAGCAAAGATAGCTTCTGCTCCTTATGCATCATCTTCCAAATGTTTCTTTAATGAAGACAAACCACTTCTTGCTGAGATTGCAGACCTTTTTAAGGTATACATTAATATTTCCAGAGCTTATTAAAACTACACCTTCTAAATTTTTAAACATTTAGCTATTACAACTGTCACAATTTCAAGGCAGAAAGGAGAGATGAATTACAACATGTTACTGTACATGCAATGATTGAGCATAGCCATAGTTTTGTAACCAACAGACTTTTAAAAAGCCAGAAGAAAATCACCCATTAGCTTCCCATTTCTATATAAATTATTATGCATTTTAATGCAGGACATCTGAAGCTAATAATTTTATGAACGCCTCCATACTTTCTCCTCAGTATTCTTCAGTCTCAAACCCCAAAAGGTTAGTATTTTCTCCAAGATCATTCCACATACATTGTCTGTCTTTCCTTTTGAAATTATCTGAAGTATTTTGTCAACAGAAATGCAAATGAGAGCTTTTCCGGGAAAATTCATGTCTCACAAAATTTAAGATGTTATGCTTTAAAGAACTTTCATACTGATAAGATTTAAGATATTGTCTCCATCAAGACAAATATTTTAGAATTTTAAGTTATTTGACCAGACATCAGGATAGGAAAGCTACTGCAACTGCCCTATTTAAAGAAACAAATGAAACCAGCCATGTTTCAACCAAGTGCTTAAATTTTGCTGGTTTGCTAGTGAGTTAATGAGGTTCCTTTCCCAGACAAGGATAAAAATGAAAGTACTAAAAGAATCAAAGGTGCAACGCCACCAGTTCTTTTCAAATACTTGAAGAGCATGAAGACTTCTCAACTTGGGTGCTCTCCCACGTTTTGAAAGGAGCTGGCAGTTACATTAAATCTGAATAGCTAAAGAAGTTATTATGGATTCACACAATATGATAATTCCTCAAAGACAACTCAATATGAAGCAAACTATAGAAATTCAAGGTAGAATTTTCGTGTTGCTTGTATGAATAACCCGCAAGGGAAACTCAGTTTCCTACATGGTATCTTGTCGCAGTTAGCTGCTGCAAAGCAACAGGGTCATGAACAGTACGTAGGTTTGCGTGTTTTCTGAACCAGATATATGCACACTGATATCAAACATCAGGAGACTAAAGCTATGGCTTTCTATTAGCTCTGTTTTCCAACCCTGCAGGAAAAAAACCCACCAACTGATGCTCATGTTTGCCTCATTCCAGGTGAGAAATAGCCACATCTATCACTGTAGAAAAGAGTTTAATATACAAACGTCTTTCTATACACACAAGGGAAAAAGGAGATGCTGTGATGCAACTGTTTACCTGGCCTGGTGGGCATTTAGGGGTTTTTCTGTCAAAACTGTACATCCTCCAGATGTACAGACAAAAAACCCTAGGAAATTCACACAGGTCAATCTGGTTGTTTGTTGTGGGTTTTTTTTGGTGGTTTTTTTTTTTTTTTTTTTTAACATGCACCAATTAAATTAAAAGCATAAATTTATCTAATTTCTTTCAGTGGACCCACCAATTGCCAAAAGCACTCCCTGATGTAAACTACTCCAGAGGCTCAGTGGTTTCCAAACAGAACCTAAATGTACACTGTCATGGTTTAACCCCAGCCAGCAACTGAGCCCCACACAGCCGCTCACTCACTCCCGCCGGGTGGGATGGGGGAGAGAATCAGAAGAGTAAAAGTAAGAAAACTTGTGGGTTGACACAAAGACAGTTTAATAACTAAAGCAAAAGCTGCACGTGCAAGCAAAGCAATACAAGGAGTTCATTTGCTACTTCCCATCACCAGGCGGGTGTTCAGCCATCTCCAGGAAAGCAGGGCTCCATCACGCGTAACAATTACTTGGGAAGACAAACACCATCGCTCCGAACATCCCCTCCTTCCTTCTTCTTCCCCCAGCTTTATATGCTGAGCATGACGTCATATGGTGTGGGATATCCCTTTGGTCAGTTGGGGTCAGCTGTCTCAGCTGTGTCCCCTCCCAACTTCTTGTGTACCCCCAGCCTACTCGCTGGTGGGGTGGGGTGAGGAGCAGAAAAGGCCTTGACTCTCTGTAAGCACTGCTCAGCAATAAYGAAAACATCCCTGTGTTCTCAGCACTGTTTTCAGCACAAATCCAAAACATAGCCCCATACTAGCTACTATGGAGAAAATTAACTCTACTCCAACCAAAACCAGTACACACACAAAGCCTTGATAATCTCTGCTGGAGCTCAGAGTATCTAACAGCTGCAAGTGTCTGCTCTAGCTAATTACTCCCAGCAACAAAAAGAATAAACAATCACTACAGGAAGAAGGCTCTCTGCCAGTGAAATATTAATGCATTTTTGGGCAGCTGCTGCTTGCCCTGAATCTTGGTTCAAGTTTTCTCAAAGGTAAAACTCCTTCTGTAAGTTGCTGTTCCTCTACCTGTTTTTACAGATTAGCAAGAAGAGTAGCATGTTCTACAAAAGATTTCAGGAAAATTTCAGCACTTACTTTTTCAGTCAAAGTTCATTATAGGAAACAGCTTTATGTTTTTCCTGTTTCAGGGAGTACTGCTTACCTAAGACTATCTACTCTGTAGACCACCTGTTAATAGAAATATTTTACAGCGTACCCTAAACTTGGTTAAACTTTGCATTCTCTTGTTTCCTATAGAAGTCGGTTCATAATTATAATTTCTTAAGAATTGCTCTTCACTGTGCTTGTGAGCGCATTTTCCACATCATGATGGTGTGCCTCATCCTAGATGAATGCAGCTGCTTTAGTGATTCTTCAGCACAGATTTGTTCTTTAGCAGTCACTGATCAGGCATTTCAAAGCAGAGGCACCTACATCACGCAAACTGGTACAGCAATCTGAAGGCACTAGCAAGGATGCAGCATAAGCCATGAAGAATAGCATACAATTATGCACAAAATCATACATTACTGTATGTCTCCAGCTAAGTGAATACAGGGGTGTAGCCCAGCAGTGAAGCAAATACGGAATCACTGTAGCCAGGCCCTTGTTCATAGACTGGACAAAGTATCTGAAGCAAGTTTAAGGCAGTATTTTTAGATTTTTCATGCCACTTCAATGGATCAGTTCTAATGTTAAGAGCTTTTTAAGTAGGGATTATTCCTACCAATGGAAGCAAATTCTTCAAAAGCATTTTCCTTTTGACCAACATTTACTATAGTACTGCTTGAGTTCAAATTGAACCAAATACTCTTCACTTAAGAACTGTTTCAAAGCAGCCTTTCAAAGCAACAGCACTTACAGCTGAATCAATGATAAAATGCGTTGGACCTAGCCACAGTCATGGTATGGCAAGTGTACTAAAAATAATGGTTGTAATAAGTTCCTCTACAGTGATTAATACACATGAAGGTCAGGGGAAATCAGCTTTTCTGAGGGGGARGAGTGATTACAATGCTCAGCATTTCAGGGGCTCATTGCTGTTCTGCACATATGCAAGGGCTTCATGACCCTCCCACCCCCCTCGCACCCCTCCCCCCCCMAAAAAAAGGCAACAGGAATCCACTCTCACATGCATGGAGCCTTTGCTTCTGACCACGTCCATGGGATGCCACTGGGGTCAGTGCTGTGCTGTGGCATTATCTGAACTATCATGGCTGATCAGTGTCTTGATCAGGAAATGGAGTCAGATGGCTTTCTGAGAACACAATTTTCCAAAAAGCCTGGAAAATCCGTTTGTTTTCAAGCATCATTTCCACTAATGGGTAGGCCTGTAGTTGCTTTTAGCAATCTGCCTCTGTTTCATGCAATAGGTCCATTTTCCAGTGAATCTTGGAAAGAACAAATCTGTTTGGAATGGCATATACCTCGATAAAGAGTTCATTTTCTTAACGTCTTTGTTCCTTTTCTCCTCCCTCCTGTTGGTTTTACACAGAGTATTTGCTGTAGTGTCCCCAGACTACAGAATTTAGCATCAAACTCAACTGATTGTCTCAGCTGATTACCCAGCTCATCATATAACATCTCTTGCTATGCACAAAACTACTGTTTTGACAGCATAGAACTGGAAGGCTCATTTTGCCTTTGATCTTGCAATTCCAGCAAAACTGTGTATAGATTTACCTGCCAGTGGTACAGCGGAAATCAGTGTGAAGTCTGGTGTTCCTCTCCACGGTGACAATGTGCAATAAAGAAATCATTAGAAGTGGAATTTATGTAACAGAGCCCAAACTAAATGGTGATTTGGTTTTGCACAGTTTMTTTTCCTCCAGTAGACAGGGTCAAAATATTTCCTCCCTTGACTATACCAGGAAAAAGGGAATCCTCTTACCTCTACTGAACAGAACAATTGATAACCATTCTCACTGAAAGGCAATGAATTATTAGTATTTCCAAATGCCTAGTACTGAACAAATGCAGCTCCACCTGATCCAGGGTCTTGGGGAAAGAGAAAGCATTTTCATGGATACAGGCCTTTAAAGACTAGTTTAACTTTAAGCATTTTTCTATATACATTTTTTTGTGAAAATCAGCTTCTTAATTTCACAAGGGGCTCTATGCTTCATTAACTTCTTAGAAAAATCTTGAACACCAGGAGAACACACCACCACACAGGCTAGTAGTTTCATTAATCAGAGATKTGACCTTAACCCTTCAGATACAATTTCTAACATCCTCACTGAAACACAGTAAGTGGCCTACTTTCAGGAAAAATAATCACCTAGCAGCTTCCAAAAATTTAGAYATATTTACAAACTCAATTTGAAATGTAGAGAGGAGCATGAATAGCTGCAGAAAAAAGGGTTAACAAGATCACAGCGAAAAATGACCATTATTAGAATTATTTCTGTTCTAGAAGAAATAAAGCAATTCTATCCCAGTGCCATTTTTCTCTTTTGAACTCATCATTCTCGCATAATTTTCTACTTTTCACAGTGAATTTCTGAAATTTCCTAGCACAAAAAAAAAAAACTAAAAGAAGACATCCCAGTAAGTTGTATTAACATTTATCATCTATTTAAACATCAGTTTCCCAAAAAACCTTTAACAGCTTTCTGAAGGAGTAGCTGTCCATAAACATTTAAGGCTAGGCCTGCCTTATTGCTAAGATATGCACCGGATAGTGAACTACTGTAAGTGCAATAGCCCTGTGGGCAGAGAGAAGCCATGTCAGGATACACTGTGTCCTCCAGCACCAGCTTGACCCTGTACATACAGTCCTTGCGCTGAAGAGAACAAGCAAGCTATGGACCATCAACAGAGATGCCTGTGCTCCCACACTACATCTGAAGTCCGGTTTTGTCTTGCCTCCACTGCGGCTCTGAGGAAAGGCGGGGACAAGGGGTGACAGGTTCCTTAAACAAGACTGCCAGACGAGATACCCAACACAACATCCTACCTCTCACACACAAAGAACAAGAGCCCTGTTTCACTCTTCCCGCGTAGCTATTCTTGTATATCTTTAGCACTCGATGATAGTTTGATTTCTTGACATGTGCTTTTAGGGAGCTGTTACAGCTGTGAACAATTTAGCACGTTTGGAACCTACTCCTGTTAAAAATTCACAATATTATTTACAAGAGCATACATGCCAGAAATACATTTTCAGGGAAGAGCGCCATGAAAAATGCCATGCTTACCTGGGAATATAAGTGCTGTTCACACACGCAAAAGTACATGGTGGATTTGCCTACCTTACGAGAGATCTCTACCTCTGTAAGCTAAACATGCAGAAGCATCAGTGCTACGTTTGATATTAAAACTACTTGGGTTGTTTGTCCTACACTCCTCCCAAATCTTCCTTTCAACTCTGGAGTAGTGAAAAGATTGTGCTTAAATGCACAGAAAGAAAAAGATTACGCTGAAGTCATGAACGATGCAATCTTTTCCTACCTGTAAAGACCTCTGCTGGCAGGGAAATGAAGATGAGCTTCCAATTGCTCAAGAAAATGTCTTTCTACCCTCCTCAGTCAACAAAGTGGTTGGATCTTCTTTCTTTAGGTCTCCTCCCTACCAGCACCTTGAACAGATGCATCTTGACAATTGCACCCACACGTCTTGCAGCAATAGAAAAAGCATGTTCAGTCTAAAGTAAAGAAAAAAGAAGTCAGTATTTACACATCAAGGTACCTCTCATTCCCTCCTAAAACCTCYCCCCATGAATTGCTCCCTCATGTTTGGGGAGATTTATTTTTATTTTGCGTATCTACTGAAGCCACGGTAGTTCCAGAGCACCCGATTTCTTTCATAACTTAATTTGTAGTAGTGGGAATTTATGATCTTCTGACTGCATCAGTAATACATGCAGTAAGGCGCTGCTGTAATTTTAGGACAGAAAAGAATTAAGAATACATAGTTGTTTGAGCTGAATGCTGCATTTCAGTCCACACAGTAGGAAATAGCACAGCCTCGGTGAAAAATGCTTAGCTTGCAAGCTCATGTTAGTAGCCAAAGGAGAGAAAAACATACCCGTGTTCAAAATGAAATGACACTCCCATATCCTTCTGCTCCCCTCTTTTCTCCAGAGCCTGAAAACATCATGCTGGCAATACTGATATACTAACATTAATAAATTTGAGTGTGAAGCAACGCTCCTTCCATAAAGCATTATGCACAAAATATCAGGCCGAAGCTGGCAGTGACAAYACATGGGCAGCTATGGCTGAGAGATGAAAAAAAAAAAGCCCTCCCCCAAACCAGCTTTGCTTCATTTACTGTGAAAAGCAGATTCTTAAGAGGGTTGATAGAGCTCAGCTGGTGAGCAGCTGTCTGGATTTAGAAAGAACAGTTCAGAATCTGTAAGGTTTGCCAATATCAGAAGACATTTAAGGGGACCTAATGAGACACAAAAACTCCTTGGCCTTCAAAGTGAAGTGCCATTCACCATGAACGTGACACACCTGCTCATCTACTGGCAAAGGAGCCTGAACAGACAACAAGAATTAAACTACATAGATCCCAGGTGATATTTCTATGGCAGCCTGGAGTTACTCAAGGTGGAGAGATGACCGTACCAACATGAAGAAAAACGTAGCTGTCTTCACAAAGCTCTGGTGTCCAAGCAGGTTCATTTAGGTAAAGAACAGCACGTCAGCAAGTCTGATGGAAGATTCATATTGGATGTCTCCAACAGACTCCATCTCCTCGCCTCCACAGCCATGCTGAGCTGTTTAAGAAGCTGAAGTCCATCTCTTCTGGCTAAATAGGCTCCTACAACCAAGAGCAGAGATGCTCACTTCATCCCATTTGTTAGTCACTTTGGTGACTTCCACTGCATAGTGTATGCATTGCTGGAGGAACACTAAAGAAGTTCAAAGCAGCTTTCTGAACCCAGAGTCTCAACTCTTAATTTTCCACCTGTCTTGGTGGCTAAGTGAAACCAGATTATGATAGGAACAGGGTATCTCCCAGAGCCTGACACTACTTTCTCCCAGTGTGTGGACACTTGGAGAAGACTGCTTTGCTCAAAAMCACACAGAATCTCAAATGAGCTTCCAGTCCAAATACCTGCTGGTACCTTTTACCGTCACTACTGCTGGATTCTGCCAAACAGCTTTGAATTTGCAAGTTTACCTAACTCTTCAAAGCCCCTTCTGCTGAAGGGATACTTGACACAGGGTAGACCCACCAGATTACAGGGTTGTTTTCCTAAACAGGGTATTTGGAAAAAGCTAAAGATCAGAATGTGAGGAGGAATATTTTGTGACATCTGTCACAACACTGCCATACTACTGAATGACCTTTCATATTTAGGAATCATCTAAGAAGAAAATACTGTCAAATAGTAGCAAACATGGTCACATAATGCCTTGACAAGACTCCCTGAAATCATGTACCATGTATTCCCTGGATTAAACCTTGTAAGGTTTGTTTATAGTTCAAAGTTTATAAAAGTAAAAGATTAAGAACTAGACAATGCTATAAGATGATCTCTTAGTACCCTGAAGTGAAACAAAAACATTCCCACCTAGAAAATTTTACTAAATTGATTGTCACCAATGGAAGAAAGTACCTGCTAGTTCTCAGACACAAGAGGCAAAAGAAAGGTTTTGAGGCAGCATCTTCAGGAACTTTAGTGGAGAAGTATCAACTTTTTCCAAGAAAACTGAGTTTGCCTTTAAGTGCCTGGTATGGCCCAATTCCTCCATTGTCCTATAGAAATCCTCATCTAGAGCTGCTGCTAAGGAAAAATGACGGTCTCTGGAACAGAGAACAAAGTAAGTTATTATTAGATACATCTAATAATTACTTCAAATTCCATAATCAGGAAGGAAATTTGGTCAACTCTTCACTTCATTTTCTAGRCAATAGTTACAGAATTTTGTTGTGAACAGATGCTTAAAGCAGGGGATCTCAAAGTCTTTTCAAAGATTTACCATGACCAGGTGAGGTCCTCAAGAAACAAAACATTTCACAGGTGGCAATTCTGTCAACTGAAGGGGACATTCACTTCTAATTCATTTTATTAGAATTTTATTTTATTATAATTTCACTTCTAATTGTTTAGTTTACCCTTAATTTAATTTTTTCTGCTCTCCATGCTTTGCATAGATTTCAAAGCCCACTATCAACTGACAGAACTGCTGAAATCTGGTGTCAAAATTTGAAAGCTCTTTTTCAGGTTTCTGCTGCCTTTGCTTTTAGTTTTTTCACATCCTTTTTTGCTTTTCTTCTGCTTTTCTGGAAAAGCTATCCTGGTAGCCAGAAATGAAATAGCCATTTTCCCAGAGAAAGCAAGAACAAGCCAAAGGACTAAAGAGGGTAATCTTTGAAACAAAAGAAGTCTTGATGAATCTCAGACATAACCTGAATTTTCAACAACTTTAACTTTCCTTTCTGGTCAAGACTTGACCATTTTGGGGTTCCCTCCTCTCATCCCCCGATTTTTCTGAGGGATGGCCATATAAATTCATAAAGCATCAGCTTCAGGGTTATAGCAAATATTATTAAGCTATCTAAAATGTGGAAAACCCTGTTTTCAATCAGGAAAGTAAGCAGTAGCATCCAGGAATGAGTTCTCACTAGAAAGTAAGTTGTTAATCAGCTGTGGATCAGTTTATGTAAGTCCTGTATAGGCAACCTTAATGGAACTAATCTGAAGATTAATTGTGCCCTTTCTGGTCTTCCTTGAACATAGCCTACATTCTTGTTGTTAAGCTTTTCCTCTGTTACTTGCACAAATCTATTTGCATGGCTTGGATGCACAATGAATGGGTTGGTTAATAACAGATCAGAGAGGTGGGATGGGGCACAACACACATGTGGCTGTTGAGWGTTAGCACAGCGAACAGGAATCTGAGGAAGCCTAAACCCACTACTAAGTATTTTGCCTATACAAAAAAAGCCCACCATCAGTGGGCATCATTTATGGCAAGCATTACAGTTTACTTTCAAAATTCAGATTTTTAACATATCTGAGTTTGTGGCAATAGAAATGGATACTGCAGCTGTTTGCCATGAATATGCAACACACAGTTCAAGAAACAAGTCATTCAACCAGGAAGCCTCTGGAGTCATAACTTCTCAGAAAACATGAACAGTTGAACAGGGAAGACAGGCAGCTTGAAGTGAAGGGTACAACTGAACTGTATTGGATCCATCAGAATAGCGCCGTCGTTAATCAAGGACAGAAAAAACAGTCTGCCACCACACTTTTGTTTGTTGTATTTTGTATAATGGCACAAAGCAGATAGAAGTAGGAAAGAAATGTTTGACTTTGACCTATCTCCACCTTCCTTCTGACAGAACAGCCTGCTACAGAATACCTTTCATTTCTAACAGTTAATATCAAACCTTTGAAACAGGTAGACATCAAGAAGTAGTGGATTTTCAGGGCTATTTAATTTTTTATTAGAGAATATTGTCTTTCATAAGTGTTGGCAAATAGCCCTGTTGTATCAGCAGCTGAGTGACCTGCAGAAGCTTTTATCAGCAGAACATTCATGTAAGCACTTGAAACTAAGAACATTCTCACACTCAAAGCAACCAAAATACATGTGCTGGACTAAGCAAGCGTCCTACTGCATAAATGAGAATAATTTAATGAGAGTTGCTTCAAATTAAAATTCAGTTCCTATGTTTTTGTAAAGTATGCAATGTTTGTAATTAATACTCTGCTAGCAGTTGTAGCAACTTTCCTTACAGTATTACAGGGTCACTAAAAATGTCATGTTGACTTAAATTCACTTATGTCTAGGAGTCACATGATATAGTACATAAAATAAGAAATCAGATGTTTTATTAACTTTCTGCAGTTATGCTTGGTTTTTAGAGTGGCCTTAGAAGTACAGAAAAATTAGTAAGTTTTCCTTGTTCCCATTTATGTCTCAGAGCAGATTGTTGGTCAAAAACAGAAAATAGGAGTAGTTACAAGACAGTAATGCATCAGACTTGATAGCGTAAAGTTAGGCAACCTCTTAAACCCACTGAAGTCACTCATGTTGCTTTGAAGGTGCCTGAAAGTTTACATTGCTTCCTCAATTTTTGTTAGTTACTAAAAGTGTGGGCAACAAGTCGAGCTTTTCAGATTAAACCTGCTCTTTACCCCAACGGCRGATGTCCCACATGTTATCACAGTGTACCTGTTCCACCTCCTCCCACCAAAAGACCCAATCTCTCCCCCAGCTTTGTTTTAAGCTGCTTGGCCCAGATGACCTCTGATGTCTTAGCACAACTGCTGGCCCAAAGCATTAGTCACTACAGCAGTAGTTTTGAGGCAGATGCCTCTACAGCGAGTTTAATCAGGAAAATTTGAGTGTAAAAATAGGTGCATTCTTCTTGGTTGAGACATTGAAATGTTGAAATCCAAATGCCACAACTGGGTAGACAAAGCCCAAGGGAAAAGAAGGTGCAAGCACAGTTGGATCAGGGATGAAATAGCACAATCCCAGGCTATTATTTTAACCACGATGGCACATAACTCAAATTGTGTTCATTTCTCAAACTGTTAGTTAGTAAAAAAAACCCAAGATAACCTCTGCTAGTCGTAACATAAAGCCACAAATTTTTTGATAGTAAATCCTAACTAGTTGCTGTTTTTCAAGATTTAACTTAAGTCACCATTCCTATACATTTAGTCACCTTCACGCAGTGTGTTTGAAGTGACAATAGGAAGGGAAATAGATTTTAAACATCAGTCAGGCCTGCTCAGCAGTACAGGTTACAGTATCCCAGACTTACCAGTACTTGACAACCCTTGGGTGTTATGCAAGGAATACACACCATGTACAACCCCAGTGGACAGCATCCGCTTTAAAAAAATGCACCTTTTTCATTCACATTGGGAAAATCCTCTCTTGCCAAAGGAGGGCTCTTCTAGATGCAGGTGGGAAATTCTCCTGTCACAGTTGATTTCATTGCATACATCTTTTGCAGAAGAGGCCACACAAGCCCCAAGCATTTTTCTGCAGTAACAAAGCCCTTCCACAAGYGCCCCAGCTAACACTCATGTCCCCCAGTTACAGCTCACCCTCTGTCAGGGTCATGCTTCCAGCTTGTCTTACCTACCACTGTTAATCTGACACAGATGTTTATAGACATTACCGGAACCCTTACTATTTAGGTACAACAGGAACTACTACTCCTCCACCATATCACATGAAGAAGTTTCACATCATCTTCCTTAGCTTTGTCATAGAACTTTAATATAGTAATTAAAGTACTACCTCTGTATAAATTTGCATCAGGTTCCCTTACTCACGAGCTCTGACTACCCAGAGGTGCTCAGCTACATATAATCAAACTTGTATTTTTCAGCACTGACCTTTCCTCTGGGCAACTGCTCTTATAACTTAAATTTTAGTGTTGCTCCTTAACTGCCTGCTTATCTGCAGCTAACTCTCAAAATATAAGCAGTTTTGATTTTAAATTGAAGGCAATTACATAAATACATTTTGTCCTCATTTCCATATAACAAAATAATTCAACTGTGGCTAGTTACATTGTACTCAAACTGGTTTAAGTTGAGAACTAAAACTATCCTTCTGTGAAAGAGCGCAAGCTGAACACACAGATGTCCCTGCTGGAATACAAACCCCAACTATAGCTCCTCATTTGCGGCCAAGCACTGTGTCTTCCATCCTTTTATTACTCTAGCAACCAAAGAACATAAACCCACATAAAAAGTCGCAGTACACACTATAAGTAAATATAGAGTCAGTTTGTTAACACTGGTTATGACTGACATCTCARGGAACAACAACTACATGTGTTGTTCACAGACTTATGACCCCATCATCTAAGTAAACTTGACTCCATCGCACTGTAGTGATGGAAGATGCTCCACACTACAACACATGCTACAAGCTGTTGTATCAAAAAAAAAATCTCACAGTAAAGATGTAAAATAGAAGGTGAAAGAAAACAGTAAAAATAAACGCTATACTGCATAAGCCACTTTTGGAATTGTATTCTCACTGGTGGAAATTCACTCTCATTCAATTGAGCAAAGCAAATGAATTTAGGAGTACTTTAGGAGGGCAGAGACAGCTGACTAGTTTTTAAAGAATTTCTTCAGGAGCTGGGAAGGGAAAAGAACAGCAAACTAAGGTTAACTGAATATCCACTCAATTAATGGACCCCAGAAATTAATGCAGCAATTACACAGCAAATAGACATTTCAATAAAGAGTAAATCCTTCCCTTTCCTCTATATTTATCCTAACACACTACGGCATTGACTTAGCTACACTGAATAGCAGTCTGCTAGTAAATGAGGGTCATCAAACACATCCGGTAAAAATTAATTTGTTGTCTATCAGCCTACGTATTGAGTAGTTCATATAAAACTGAAGTGAAAAGACACAACACTAATTCTAATGCAACAGAACTAGTATGTAGCCCCACTGTCTTACCTCCTTGTTGGTAACTAGGATCCTAAGCTAAGTTAAAAAGAGCTCGAGAGCTTTGTGGAAACCTTTCATGCAGACTGCTTACCCATTAAAGCAAAGGACAGTGTGGTAAAGGACCTCCTCGTGACACTGTTTTCCCTTCAACTTTGTTTATTGATGTACTGAACATGAAAAAGTACAAAGGATCCAAACACAAAAGAAAACATGTACAACCTTTTAAATACTCAACGGAATATATTTTCTATTCCAACAGATGTGGATTAAGTCATACTATACAACTTCAAATAAATACCAGCCTTATATTTTACTATGTGCTCTGATAAACACTGTAAAGTGAAGCCCAATTTACATGCCTTCTCATCAATGCCGTTAGTTGCTACAGTAGTATAGGAAAGAAGCATGTAGCTACTGTTTTCCCCACATTGGAAAGTTTGTGATTTCTATAGTATATACAATTTTTAATGCAGAGGATATGCCTTAACAATCTAAATGCTCCTAAGAATGAGGAAGTGCTCAGAAAGCCAATTGATTTTTGAATAGCATTGAGTGGGTCAGCATGAAAACTCGCTTATTCACTTTAGCACGCGCTTCACAGTATATGTACTGTACTATACTGAAAAATTCGTAACTACAGTTTAAAAGAATAAGAACCAAAAGCAACTGCAAAGATAGTGTACAACTATGTTATGCATAGAACATTGCTTTTTCTAAGGGGAAGCATATGAGCATCTAATTTTATACAAAAAGCAGGACATAACTACACAGTTGTCAGTGCATCCTGGTGAAGGCATCGAACCCTCAGCTTTTTTTTTTAAATTTAATTATGAGCTAGATGCTAATCAGAAAATATTCTGTATTTTTTTTCTTAAATTTCTTCAATGGTAAACGTGGTAAAGACTTTTTCTATTTCCCCAAATAGTGATTTAAGCATCATACAAAGTTAAATTTCAATAGCATACAGGTATTTATGGGTTTTGTATGAAAAATGTAAGGAAATTTGTTCAAAACCTATGATTATACTTGTTTTTTACCACAAACATATTTATAAACAAAAATGTAGCATCACCATAAACAGCTGAAGCTAGACTATCTACAGACAAAAATAGCAACAGATCTGATGCACTGTAAATTCAAGTCCTCAGGACAACAAAAATGAATAAGCAGACCTCAAGTAACAATGTTAATGCCATTTACAAAGAAAAAAGTCATACAAAAACATTCAAAATCGACCATCACTTGGCATGTAACTTAAAAAATAAACTAAAATCAAAATTATCTGAAAAGTTCATAACTCAAGGTCTTATTTACATTACACAAAGCTCAGGTGTGTTAGCCTTGAACATAACTTTCAAAATACCTCCAAGTATACCCAACCCATGCCACTTCTGCTGATTTGCTACTGTGCAAACCACACTCAATGTCTTTTCTTAAGACAAAACAATTCGTCAAACAATAGCAAGTACATCACTAAACACCATGAGCTCTATCTGAAGGGAATTCTTTAGGAAGAACAGATTTTTTCCCCCATTTCTCAGTATTTTAAGTTTCCTGCTTGCTCTTATATTCTTTTTTTAAATTTTCATGTTTCAAAATCACAAATTAATGTGAACCACCTATCACTTAATAACCAGGATGATCAAAGACTCCACTGATGATTACAAAAATGAAACCAACAGTGCATCCCATTGACTCTACTTCTTAATACAAAGGTCTCAAAAGTATTTCTACATCATAAATCTTTCTAACTTTTCCCCAACAACTGCAAATTTCCTGGTAAGTTTTAACTAGGTGTCATATGAAGAGATTTCTCAAAGTATTCAAGTCAAAATATTTGTTCCAGGACCAGTAAAAAGTTTCTCCAAATTTTTTTTTTTTTTTTGTTTTTTACAAAAATAGATGCTTTTTTAAACCCACATCAAAGAGGCTCTTATCTCTTTGGCAAGGTACTGCTTTACGAAAAGTTCTCCAGTATTCTTACAATAAGCTTTTATAATGTGTTCCCATTTCCCAACCCAAATGATAATTACAAAATAAATACTGCTTATAACTTTATAAATAAAATGTAAGCTTCAAATACTTTTCTTGAACAACAAAACAACAATGCATTAACATGTAAATTAAACACAAGGCAAATAAAGTAATAAGCAAAAAACAACTTAAGTATAACACAAAGCCTCAATATTTACTCATAGGTTAAAGGCAGTCATGTAAAAAGAAAAACTTCTTCCCTTAACTGAAACATTTGAAAAGGTCCACCTTCTTCAAAGAAGGCAATAGAATATGCATTGTGACAGGTAAAAACCCTGTACCTCTTGTCAATACTCAAACACAAAAGATATTTGAGAAGTTTTAATTCAAATATTAGCAATAAAAAATCTCACATATTCTTAGGATGCAAAGTAGTCATTTTATCCCCATTTCCACACTGGCATACAACAAAGGTATTTACTAACGCATAAAGCTTCTTGTAAATTGCCTTTGTTGTATAGTTTTCATGTATTAATGCACTGAGAATAACTTGTTAGGCTTTGTGTGTTTTGTTTGTTTTGAAGGAGACCTGCAATACTCTGTCCCCGAGGCGGTATCCATTCAGGCTGGCTATTGCCATAGCTGCCTCATCATAGTTTGTCATAGTCACAAATCCAAAACCTTTGCACTTGTTGGTGTTGAAGTCACGGATGACCTTCACATTGGTTACTGCTCCGAAGGGTCCAAACATTTGCCAGAGGATACTCTCATCAGCATCAGGGGCCAAGTTGTACACAAAAATGCACCATCCAGTTCCTGCATGTCCAGGGATATTAATTCCAGCCAAACTGGTCATTCCATCAATGGTCATTGGAGGAAACCTGCTAAAGAATGGGGGAGACAAAATAGAATCATAAAGTAGCGGTTCACAGAAAATCCCAGCAAAGAAATTTCAAAATAAAAAAGAAAATGATACAGGGCTTTTCACAGCACGAACAAGTTTGCCATACTAATAAGGTCACATTGCAAATATTTTTTCCCCAACCGCACAAACACTATGTACAATACTATACACAAGTACAGAAACAGTGCTAAGTCTGTGTGAAATGAAGTAACATAGACAAACAAAGGAAAAGCATGCTRTAAGACCACTGAGGATTAGTAAGTAATTTGAAAGAGGAATTCCATGGAACTGCTACAAAAGGTTTGTTTCCTTCATGCAGAATGCACCATAATGAACAATTTCAGCTGAAGTCTCAACATGCAAAAATCAAACGTAAGTCTAACTGAAAAAGTCAGACCACGCAAARCACCTAACATTAATTTGGTTATTATGAACCTAATAGTCCTTTATTACCTCTTTACTCCATAAGCCATGTTGAGCAGATTGTCCAACCTGCAAAACATTTAGCAAAGTGTTCAGTCTTCAGACTTTTCCACGCTTTAATCTTAAGGAAACTTGGTGTATTACTGCCATGTCCCTTGCACTGTACAGAACCTCATGCAAAGTTAAAAGTATCACCACTCAAAGAGCTGTGGCCATTATTACAGTGCATACACCTGATACAGTTAGTGAATACAAAATAAATATCCACAACCATAAATAGTTCAGCTCAGAAAGTGCACCACTACCACAAATTCAGCCTAAGCCAAAGACTGTTAGCATAAAGGTACAGCCAGTGACCACCTCAGTGAAGTTTTCCAGATTACTAACTTGTTTGGGATGAAGACTTCACTGAGGCTTCTGACAGACATGAATACCCAGACAGACACAGGGTTTTGGAGCAGTACCAAATGATAGAATATGAAGAATATGAACTGTAAAAAAGATTTTTCATTTTCCTACTCTTCTCCAAAATAAGTGTTTTTAGAATATATACACACACCTATTAGACTGTCAGTTTTCTCCATGTATTTCTTCCCTCACCCTCCCCCAAGCTAAACTGTAGTATGCAATCACAAATCTAAAGCCTCTGGAATTACCTAGCCAATATCCAGAACATGCAGTGCCCACCAATCCTACTAATCTTACTCCTGAAGTCCCTTAAAGTGCTTTTCTAAGAAAGTGTCTGCCCTAAAGAAGCTCTGGTTTCTTCATGGCAAAGACCAGAGATCTGAAGAGAAAGTCTTGTTAAAGGTACTCTTCAGGACTCCACAAAACATGAGCTTAGGTAAAAAAGGTACATTTAATTTAGTTTTTAGCTTACAGATCTGTACTTTATTGTCATTTCTCTCCAGTAATGAGCTATAGGATTTAAGAACCATTACTGGCATACAGAATCCAAACTCAAGTGCTGCAGTAGCGTAAGTACACTTACGCAGAAAAAAATTGAAAAAAAATACTTGGTCTTGTTTGCAGCTAAGTAAAGGTCTCAAACTACAGAGCATTATGATTCTGCAGTGAGCAGGGGTTTATGGGACACACTGACAAGAAAGCAAGCCACTGAACCCCTAACAAGAGCAGAAAAGAGGAAATTAAAAAATGCCTGACTACTATCAGTAGACTTAGTGTGGATGACAGAGGTCTACTGTCATTAACATTTGGGGGTGGAGAGGAAGGTGAAGAGTTCCAGAAACACCACCACTTACATGTCCTCGCTGTAGAGCAAGTGGCTGAGGGCTTCATACGGTATCACCATAACAGTTTTCATCAGTTACCCGCACAACTTAAAAATATTCTGCAAAAATTCTCAGGGGCATTCACTGGACAATTTTTAAAGATGCTTGAAGTTACACATCCTACAGAAACTGAGGAACAATTTATATATAGCTTCTTCTGAAAGTCCAGCTCAAGATTTTTCTTAATAATAACAAAAGAAACATTGTAGTGATCCAATTGTTCTTCACTACTAAAGTTTATGCTGACTCTGTTTTCAGGCCTCTGTCAACCATTAACAGAGACAGGGCAACTGCATCAGGTTATCCTGTSTGAAACGTCAACAGCTGAGATTTCTTGCATGTTACACTTAGTATATCTCAGAAAAAAACACCTTCCAGCGAAACTTAGATGAGCATTCATAAAAATATATTTCCTTTTTAAAAAAAAAATTACAAACAATCAAATAAAATTTTTAAGGTTCAAAGCCTAATGTTGCAGGACTATTGAAATTACTTAACTACAAAGAACTTTAGGTCCTATCCAAAAAAAAAACTCCAGAAGTTGGAGAATTTTTACAAATCATGATAGATCTACCTGGAGTATCAGTTAAATACAGACGGTATCCCAGCCAATATCAGAGTAATACCAAACCCAGTCGAGTAMCTTAGAATAAGCATACTCAGAAGAACTCAAGGAGTCAGCAGACCAGACTTGCCGGAATATGTTGAATGCTGTAACACACAGGCTGTACAACAGCTCCCTCCTAATCTTACGTCACATAATGCACCTGGGTCCATCCTGCAAGTGCAACCTTTGCCCCTATGCTCTCCCTATGGAACATGGCAAGCCTACTTTTAATCAATATTCAGCACACTATTTAAATGAACCCTTTTCTTCCCTAAGAAATGGTAAGAAAATCAACCAAATAATGAATAAAATTCGTTATCCCTTCCCTTAGGGCAGAAAGCCAACTCTAGTGCTGACTTTCACACCTATGAGACACTTGCAACACAAGGCTTAAAAGCTGAAGAAAAGAAGAATTCAGAAGTTCTGCCAGAAGTGCAGCCCATGAACTCTGAATGTCTGGCCTAAAAGCAAGGGTAGCCAATGCAGAACTTTTGACATTTGGTATATTCTCTTTGAAGCAAACTGCCAGCTGATTTTATTTCTTGAAAAATAAAACAGAAACTGAGTATATTACTGTTTAACACATTCTAGTCACATAGTCCAGGGGCAGAGAGTGGGAAGAAGTGATCAAAATCACTGAGAAAAATCTGAGGTACTCATGAATGTAGATAATACAATATTTGTTTCACTTTGTTCTCACCATCTGACACTAAAAATCACAAGGAACTGTATGGCTGTAGTTTCAACATGATAGGAACATATATCCGCAAAAAACACATGCAGAAAATATTTGAATAATCTTCATTACAGAAGTTTGTAATAAGAGAGGACAAAGTGTGGCATGCAGGATTTAGACAACTGTGACTAGGAAAAAAACTGAAAGCCAGAATGGGRAGGAAAGATAGTGAGTGGGGAGGAGGAAGCTGGCATGCCATATGGCTAAGAAGAAATTGAATTGCCTGGGTCAATGGTTAATTGAATCAACTTGCACATTAAYCAACAATAATCTAGGAAATTAAAAATAACCTTTAAAAAGGGATTTTTTTTTAGTGACCGTGTAGAAGAAAAAGATGTCATCTCGGTTTAACTCTAAGTAGGTTTATTAGATACTGAAATGCTATCAATAGCATGGAAGGCATTTTTGCTTTTAGCTGTATTKTAGGAGCATAGTTGAATTTCAACATTTTCATGTGTTTCCTTCACACAGAGAAATCACACAAGCAGGGAAGGGAAAGAGTGGAGGGGAAAAAAACAGGTCCATGGGAACATGTGGCTTCCAGCACAGTGGCATACAAGTATGTATTTGACTTACCTAAAACGTTGAGCCTGCTGAGCTATAGGTGCCGGATACCTTCTGTTTGGAGAATGGTACAGCTGGGAAAGGATGGCCTGACTCGTTTTTTGGCTTGGATTGTTAGCAAACTTTACAGTGATGGGCTCTATGGCACCTGGAGGTTTCTGGCCATTCAAGCCCTTGATAGCTTCTTCTGCTTCAATTCGCTTGTCAAACCGGATAAACCCCACTCCCCTTGATATCCCTGCACAGGGTGAAAGAAGCATATAATAATTAATTCAGAGACTCTGGAATATTAGATGTTAACATTTGATTTTCATAGCCAGTTGCAATGTTAACGGCCAATTGCTGTGAACACATGATAATTTTGATCTCATTAGAACTGAGCTTTTGCTCAAAGCAAGACTTTTCAACTGTAATTTATTTTTTTTTTTTTTTTAACTGACATACAATACATTGTGTAGAAAGCTTGGAAGATTGAGGGAAAACACAGTGGACACAACTTAAACATAGAGAGCCAAAGGGTAATTCTGAAACAAAGCAATTTTGGGGGGGATGGAGGTGAACCCAGAACCAGCTGCACTGTAACCTCTGTTCAGTTCATGCTACTCTATAGTATCTAAATTCACAGAAATTATGTAAATAGCTTAGTCATCTGCTCCCTAGCAGCAAGAAATGGCTTATGCTCTCCTGCAGCACCCCTAGAAGTTCCCTTCAGAGCAAATATGCTGAGAGGACAAAAAAAGGAATGCAGGTTCTAGATTGCAGTAATGTGAATTTGGCCCTGTTTTAACAGTCCATGGTTACGTCTAAGTGAAAGATTCAGCTGCAGCATACCATCATACTTTTGTAGGTGTTATTTTTGAAGGGAACTCTTCTTGGGCTATATATTTTTCCTTGGTATAGGAAAGTCAAAGACAACATGCAACGGGATCTGCAAGCATTTATGGAAGGTCTTAGGAACATTGCACCTCAAAAATTTATACTGTAGTTTAAATATAAACACACTGAGGTGTCAATACTTAAACCAATTAACATTAAAGCTACTACATCTAATACTAGTTAGTTGCATTCTTTGCTGTAATATTCCTAAATCCATTCAGAGGCCCCTTATATTTTGGTTCATGGATAAACAGACAAGTTAGACACTTGCCCTCACTTGAGAAAGACATTAATGACAGGAAATGTATTCTRTTCATAAACAATGACAATTTAAACCATCAAAATGACAATGTCTCTTTAAAGCTTTCTTACGCCTGCTCAAACGTCACAGCTTCAACTTTGCATTTTTCATCTGTCAGTGTATCACCTTATTATTCATATCATTGAGTCTACCTTTTCCAAATTACTAAGAAGGAGGAGGGAAGAAAGCTTAAACCTGAACAACAGTCTATGCCAGAGAACTACTGTGCACATACTAGGATTTATGAGTACTTAGAATGACAGTACACATTTAAAAGTTTAATTACATTTACTTATTTGTCCCATTTGTCAAATCCCACCATTTCTAYGCATGAATATACAGGAACATACTGTAAACAGCTATTTATTGCACAAAGACTGGAAATCTGACCCGCAAATCCGCTGCTTCTGCAAGTCACTATTTGGCCTTCAACTTCCCTTTCCCTGCCTCTCTACACTCTCACCAGCTCACACTATTTAAAACACTCCGTAAGTATTATGTGTCAATATTGAGATTTCTGTTAACATAATGGAATTGCAAAGTAGTACATACGAGGTCCTCTACAGGTCAGCCAAGTGTCAAACACTGGCACACACAAACCTTTCAAAGAAAGACCATTTGAAAACTTTATGACCTCCTACAGCTGAAAGCTGTTTGTCACCCACGATGACATGCAAGTATGAAAAAGTACAACTATTAAAAAAATCCAAGCTAGCTTATTCTTCCATCCCACACCCCTACTTCTTTGGAAAGATGAGAACTTGGAGAGCCCTGCTCCTTTATATTTTGCTTTGCACACTCAGTACTTCTGTCATGTACTGGGCATTTCATTTGATCGCTTATGTTTGGAACAGGCCTGCTGGAAGCAGGTGAGGCAGCAAATTACAAAGCTCCTCAAGATCAGCCATTTGAGCCAGCAAACACACATGCATTACTGTCCAAGTCTGACAGAGTGTCACTGACACCCACTCACTGGTTAAGACACATACTGTAACAATRCAACTAACCTGCTAGAGCTTAGTTCTTTAAGGCACTGCTAAGCACAGAACTTACCTGCTCCTGAGGAACCCAGAGTTCATGTTCTTCAGCATGCCCAAAGTTAATGAGCCAACCTTGAAAACAGTCTTAACAGCAATTACCAGTCTGGGTCTTTTGTAATCCTAGCCTCTGAGAACCAGCTGTGCATTTCTGCATAAAATTTTATTTTTATAAAAAAAGCGTTCAGTAGCATTTCATAAGGCGTATAGGGACTATTTCACACAGCAGCTTGGAAAGGAAGATTATAGCAGCTGTAAATTTATCACAAGCCATAAAACAGGCTTCAAACCAGCACCTTCAGGTTGGAAATTACTCAAGCTGGCTCAGTACACTCCACAATCTATTTTTGTCCATGCATATTTATGAACAATTCCAGCAGAAAATTGCATTTTCTGGCCTACATACACCTTTCATACATTCTAGATACAAGACTATTGTACTGAAAGGTGAAAAATTTCTTAACTGCCAGTCCAAAAGTGAGAGGAAGTGCAAAACTGCCTACTTACCACTGACTTGGTCAATCAAAATACGAGAAGTAATAATGCGTCCATATTGAGAAAAGAGGTGTTCCAGTTCTTTCTGGGTCATTGTTTTTGGAAGTCCACTAACATACAAATTTGCATCTCTGATAGAAGCCGAACTTGGCCGCGCATAGGAAACCTTAGGAAAAAGAAAGTAAAAAAAGAACAGAAATCAAACACTTCAAAAACAGCTGAAGTAGGACAGTGTCATTTGTTCTGAGACATTGAAACATCTTTAAGGGCAGCCAGAAAAGTTGTAAGCCAGAAAAGCCTTGTAAAGCCAGTTAAGTGGTTTTTTGGGTGCTGGTTTCTGTGAAAACACGAAGGAATGCAACATAGACCACACACCAGAGGCTGACTACATGAACTCATATATAGTTTAAGGAGTACTTTCAATTAAAGGAGAAAAGCTAGGTACACACTTCTGCAAGCCTTGGTGGAGAAGTGTTCTCAGTTAGCTTACAATAGATTAAAAAGACAAATTCAAGAAGGTCCAAGAACGTTTTCCTTTTAATTATCATTAAAAAGCATTAAAAAATACAAGGAATAAAGATTTCACTTCGATACCTAGGTCAAAACATAGAAAGACAGCCCAAAGCACCTAGAGGTTTGCAACTGTTTTTCAAGTGCTGTGCCCTTTGTACATGTGTTGGGCTTGATAGTAAGTGACACAGAATCATTCATGAGGTCAAGATAAACTCTGCTACATCACTTTTATAGGCCTAAGAATGAATGGCAGAAGTAGGAACGCAACTTGCATTTTGGCCATTCAGAAGCTTGCCAATTTCTGCAACACAGAGGTCTTACAACCAAATGCCAAGTAACAGTGAGCTTCTCAGGTCCTCTGACAGAAGTTTTTACCTGCTGCCTCAAAGTGCCGGTCAGAAATATTTTAAGACTATCAATTAGATTCTTCAACCCTTAGACACAAGCTGCAAAAACGGCATGTTGAAGAGTTCAGTACCTCCCACTGAAGTTTGTACAAGTGGTTTATTCTTATTACAGGGAAGATTAGAACAGAACATCCATGCTTGTGGAACGGGACAGGACAAAATACTTCATTTGGGGTTTTCACTGTACAAAAAAAGGTAAAAAGGAGCCTCAAGAAGTGGTCAGATTTATCTCCTTTCCTCCCCTCCCTGCAATGCACGATCAGCCAAATCTGGGCAGCTGGAACTTAACTCTAATGTATCTTTTCCCTAATTCTTTGACATTTATTTTCAAATCCCCCTGTCTCATTTCCATGCAGATCAGACTCTTAAGACTCCTGTGGAAGCAAAACAAAGAAGACAATTGAGATCGAACACTCCGGAGACTAAACAAGCAGTACCCTGAACACTGCTGTGATCGTTCAACATTCTACCCAGAGGCTTTGTGCAAGGTATCTTCCAAAGCTGGCTGAAGAGGGCTGACCTAYAGAACTGGTAAAGATAACACACTATCCAATACAGAGCCCTGCGAGCTCTTTTAACGTGAGAGCCACACAAGAGCTGAAGACCTGTGTTCAAAGTGCTTGTCTTCTGATCTCCCACACAGGCAGCTGGGAATAACMTCAGCCTTTTCTTCTAGTTTACTTTTTTTGTGAAGACGTGCAAATTTAATTGTAATAGAAAAGCTGCCAGTGTCCAGTTTTACAGCAGGAATGACAGAAATTCCCGGTTTCCATACAGTTTGTTCCAACTCCAGTAAAGCTGCACTGAAGAACAGTTTATTTTCCACTGGAGCTGAGCCCACTGAACTAAAGGTTATTTAGTCCTCTTTCTTCTACATGCCCCCTCACTTTTTTATATTATTAGAAATATGCACTAGGGAACTATCCACAGAAGAGCTCATGAAAATTACCACCATCAAGGTGCCAGGTAGAAAGCCACAGACTCTTTAGCAAAAATGGATTAAGAGTCTATGATGCCAAGTGTTAAACAACCCACCAAATACTAAAAAAAATATTCCTGACACCTGGTCAGGCAATGAATCTGCTATGTGACTCTGGACAAATCCTTGCACCTCAGCTTCCCATGCCACAGGGGCCTCTTCTATAATCCAGTCACATACACTGACAATATGTATTTTCCACTAAGTTAAAAGTTTTCTTTTTTCTTCAAAAATGTCTTTGATATCTCTTGTGATTTTTTCAAGATACAGTGTGAACAGAAAGTAGTAGTTCATTTTGTAGACCAGCTGGGAATTGATAGATTAGCTTTTCTATTTTGACTCAATTCTTGCCATTTAAGAAAGTCAACATAGGATTACTCCTAAAAGACAGTAATCAACAGTATCAACTACTAGCTAGAGTCAGATTCACACAGCAAGAGTGTTCAGGACTTAAGTGCCTGTAACCTGCCATAGGAAGCCTCTCTAATTATCAGAATAGTAGTAAAAAGTGATTATGGCCACTTTGCAACATYGTAAGTAATTTAGCCATGTACTATGCAGCACCACTTTAAATTACAGCAATGATGGAATCTTGTAAATTACTGGAAACAAGACACCAGATAATAGATGTTACAAGAACAGCAGTCATGTTCCTGCACATGAAAGAGTCCTTGATTCTCAAGAGCCTTTCACAAGGTAGATGAGAAATGTAACAGGTCCTTCAGGAAAGGCAAATACATAATTCTTATTTCTTAGAACTTGCTAGAGTAGATTCAATACTCCAGTCCAAATCTCGTCAGCAACATTAGCTCTTTCAGAGGAAGAAAGGAGAGACCCTACAGTTGTACCATTTCACTGTTTTTGTTTAACTAACCATGCCCTTTCTTCAGATGAGTATTTGCAAAGTCAAGGACAACCAGTACCAGTGGAACTACATAAAGATGAGGGGAAAGCACAGTCTTGCCAGTCAGACAAAGAGAAGAGGAATCAGACTTAAGCTACCAGCTGTATGGCAGATTCTGATGCAGCTGGGTCAAGTGACTGATTTTGCCAGTTCTGTGCTGAAGGATTTAACATTGAAGTTTTGTAAAATACTTTTTTGAAGTGGTAAATCTGCTACCATTATACAGCTGTGCAGCCAAAGCCCCATACTTGCAAGTTGTTTGAAACCATATTCTTTTTTTTTATTCTGCATATTCAACCCTCACACTACACCCATATTTGAAAGAACAGTTTCTAGATGTTGAGTTATTCTCCTACTCCTCTACAGGCAAAAGTATACACCTATGATATTCCCAGGTGCAGACAGTCTGAGAGGTAAGCTGCATCAGAGACAGGAAAACGGAGTAAAGCTTGCCTGCATTCAGCCAAAAAAGCAAGGACAAGCAAGTTTTCTACACAGGAGGTAGAAAAAAATACACCAGCTAAGGAATGAAAGAACTTGCCCACTTGGTATGAGCTTCTTTAAGAAATAAAGCTCCATGCCACACTTGGCAGGATGATCTTAAGGAGACCCAAGGCCAGAGAATGGATACAGACTGCCTAGGGGACAAGACTAGACACAAAATCTGAATTATCAAAAAACAAGCAGTTCTGAACAGCTAAGTAAATGTTTGTTTTCAAAAGGAACCCTTCCACTCCTCCAAGTTTAACTCTACATGGTAGGAAGGCACAACAAAGTCCATTTTGTAACTGAACACAATGAGCTATTTTTAATGTAAAGTTTGACACCAACAGACACAGGGGAGGACAGGCACTACTTATAGATAAACTAGATGTATAGCTGCATGCATCACTGGTACATCTCAATTTTATCTGTCAGTTTTTAGTTCTCTCTGGAATTGAGATATACTGAAAACTGTTCTATCCAGTCCTATTTAAGCTGTCAGACGCTATTTTTTCTTTCCATATGCATTTGGTCAGGTCCTCTGAAGAGAAGTCAGAATTCCTGGGTGTGACCATCAGCTAAGGAAGGAAGAAAAAATAATAACTTATCTTTATATTTAACAAGAAACCTATGCAACTGCTGGTGAAACATTTCACTGAGAAACTAGAAAAAACCCCATGGTTTGCTGAAGATTAAGGAGGTATTGTGGRCTTTACCTGAGCTTTGAACTCAGATAAATACCTGTAACTAAGCTGTTTTATAAGCATGTATACTTGCAAGCACTCAGAACAAAGGCTGCAGAATGTAAGCCTCACAAACACCTTTCAAACAGGATAAAAGAAGTCTGTATGAATAGAAGGTACCAAAGGCCTGCCAAAACCCCTAAGTTGTATTTTATGGTGSTACTGTTTTCTCAGTCTCCAAACTATCTAGACTTTGCTCTAGGTTCTATAGATGTTGCTAGATTAAATAGCTCCATTTTCCAAGCAATCTAATGCAGTAATTGGACTTTCCCTCCAGCTGCCCACTGCTAACTGTCAAAGTCATTCTGATTGGACACTGAGGAAGTACAATGTAAGCAGAAATAAGAAAGTTGAGKTCTTTATGAAGAGAGAAGAACAAATAAAAAGCAAAGAAAAACGTTAAGTCAAATAAGTGACTTGCGAGGCAATGCTTAATACGTAGAATTTCCTTCCCTCCGGGTCAGTGACACTAAGATAGGCTAGAAGCAAATAACTAATTCACAAGGTCTGCCTGATCTGCAGTTCAGTAGTGCTGAGAACGAAATTAAAATTCTCCCTTCTTACCCATACCTCACACTGATGGGCCTCCCTGGTGATTACCACAGCCCAGCAGCACTGGTGTGGATACCACAGTTCTTACAAAGCAAGCTGCTACAACAGCTTTACAGGCCTGGAAACCATGTTGCTGTCCCTGCTCACCATCTCCAGTGACTGAAGGATCACCTCCAAGCCAAAGGTCCATCCTAGCAAGTATGAAATCAAGCAAAGGTGTCTGGGGGCCTGCTTGGATGAACAAGGGGTTAAACTCCAACATAAACCCAATGTGTACAGGATGTGAAAGCAGGAACATATAAATGGTGTTCAATCTTGCATGGATGAGGTTAAGAAAGCAAAAGCCCACCTGGATTTGAATTTGGCAAGAGATTTGAAGGGCAACAAAAAAGATCTGTACAAATACATTGGCAGCAAAAGGAAGACTGGGGAAAACATGAGCCCACTGCTGAACAGGGCAGGGAAACTGCTGACCAGGGACAGGATACTGAGTACTTTCCTTGCCTCAGTCTTTACCAGTACAACTGGCCTTCAGGGATGCCAGGCCTGCGAGACAGTAGAAAGTCTGGAACAAGCAATACTTACTCTTAGTGGAGGAGGATCACGCTGAGAAGTGCTGAAACTGCACAGACAAAAGTCCATGGGCCCTGAAAAGTTGCACCCATAAGTGCTGAAGGAGCTGATGGATGTCATTGCAAGGCCACTCTTGGTTGTCTTTGAAAGGTCATGGGGAACAGGGGAGGTTTCTGAGGAGTGGGAGGAAGGAAGTATCACCCATCTTCAAGAGTGGCAAGAAACACTCTTGCTCTCTGAGCAACTACAGGCAGTCAATCTCAACTCAATCCTTGTTCCCAAGGTGATCGAGCAAATAATCATGAAGATCTCCTCCAGTCACATAAATGACAAGAAGGTAACTGGAAGTAGTCAGCATGGATTTATAAAGGGGAAATCATGTCTGACCAACCCAAGTCTTTTACAATGACATGACTGACTTGGTTGACAAGGAGAGAACAGTGGATGTTGCTTAACTCAACTTTAGTAAGACTTGACACTCTCTCCCATAATATCCTCACAAAGTGCACATTAAGTACACTTACGAGTACTTAAGTACATACTAGTTAAGTATTAAATACATACTAGTGGRAGTGGGACAGTGACATAGACTGAAAACTGGCAGAACTGCCAGGCCCAATGGGCTGTGATCAGCAGCATGAAGTCCAGCTGGAAGCTAGTCACTGGTCTCCATCAATACTGGATCCAATATTGGTTAACATCTTGACTAGTGACCTGGATGATGGGGCAGTGTACCCTCAGAAAATTCACAGATGACGTAAAACTTGGACGAGTGGCTGATAGGCCAGAAGAACCTCAACAGACCAGAGAATTAGGCAAACAGGAACATCAAAGAAGTTCAGCACAGGAAAAGCAGAGTCTTTGCCCTGGGGAGGAATAAACCCATGTACCAGTACATGCTGGGAGCCAACTGGCTGAAAAGCAGCTTGGCAGAGAACCTTGGAGTCCTGATAGACACCAAGTTGATCATGAGCCAGCAGAATGTACCCTTGCGACAAAGATGGCCAACAGTCACCTGGGCTGCATTAGTAGAAGCATTACCAGCAGGTCAAGAGAGGTGATYCTTCCTCACTGCTCAGCATCGGTGAGACACTTCTGGAGGGCYGTCTCCAGCCCTGGGTTCCCCAATACAAGACAGATATTTACAACKAGAGTGAGTCCAGTAAAAGGCCACAAAAGTGATTAAGGGACAGKAGCATCTCTGATGCAAGGAAAGGCTGAGAGAGCAGGGATTGCTCAGTCTGGAGAAAAGGCAGCTCAACAGGATCTTAGCCATAAAAATCTGATGAAGGGAGAAAAGAAGATGGAGCCAGACTCTTCTCTGTAGTATCAAGTGGCAGGACAAGAGACAATGGGCACAAACTGAAACAGAGAAAAGTTCATTTGGAAATTCCATATAGAATTCAAGCCATAAGAAAACACCTTTTCATGGTAAAGTGTGGTCAAGCATTGGAAGAAGTTACTCAGATTGTAGAGTCTAACTCTGGAGATGTTCAAAACCCAGCTGGACACAGGCCTGAGCAACCTGCTTATGGTGAACCTGCTCTGAGCAGGGAGTTGGACTAGAGGCCTCCAGAGGTGCCTCCAAACTTAGCCATTTTGTGATTCTGCAACAACACATAACAAATCTTAAGGAAATACTTTGAAATGGACTTCTACCCAGACTCTGGAAGTAACCTGAATCAAGTGAAGGTAACAAAGCCAAGACAGAGGACTCCCTCTCAGCTTTTTGTATAAAATCAGTGATACAGTCATTTTCCCCCTATTCCTTCCCAGAGGAATTCAAAATAGAGACAGTCTTCCAAAGGGGAATTCATACTGCTAGACATGTGCTGTCACGTATCAAGGATATAAACTCACTCTGAGCCCCTCGGAAGAGGGGAAATCCACAAAAAATGTTTGYGAATTTACTGCAAGCTTACCGTATGCTACAGAACTGGTATCTGTCAAGATATAAAACAGTATCTGCAAAACTCCTCCTGCTTGTCCTCTGTCAAATGACTATGAATTCTTTCACAGTGACAGTTGATCCAGTGATGTTTATTGCCCATGCCCTAGCTGGTAAATGCTATTTGGAATAGAGTTTGACATAGCAGTCAAAGCCTACACTGAATACAATTTAAAGCAAGCAAGTAAATGAAAGCAATAAGCTCTAACCAGTAAACACTACCATTGCAAGTTCAGTTTCAGCATCACTCCCTTTAAATCCTTGAAGTGTGTTTACAAGGTATTTTTCATATCGAAGAACATATGCCGATCACAGATTACTCTACGTGGAAAGTATCCCAGTGACTACTCCCATATTTTGACTGATGCATACTGGATTCTGGGCAGATTAGTCACAGGAGGAACATACAAACTGAAATCAGTACTTAATTACCAATATTCAAACGCTATCTCTAGTCATCTTGCTAAGCACCAGAAATTATGGCCAGGTAGGAAACCTGAAAGAAACATAGAACTTCAGAAACCCAATGTAATTGAAGTTTGACTTTCTTAAACAAAACATTACCAGTGATCTGTGATTTCTGCAGGTCAGCATCACTAGAGAAAAACAAGGACACCACAAAATATTACTGGTACGAGGGAACTAATTCCAATGAAAAAGAAGCTTGTCTGGAGTATGGGATATACAGTTTCTATTCATTATTGATATCAAAGTCTAGTTATTTCACTTGTGATACAGATTTAAAGCAGTGACTCTGCAGATTCATCTCCCTACCTGTATCCTGTCAGTTTGCTTGTTCAGTAATTACTTGCCAATACTTCTAGATTCAACATCTTCAAACAATATACATATGCACTGAATTAATAGCTGTGTTAAAATATTACTTCCACAGCTACTTCAACAGGTGAATATTTAATGGATAAATAAACATTAAGGTTATGCAATGTCAAACCCACTGAACACAATGCAAGTCAAGAAGCAGCCAGAAAGCCTACAGTTTTAAATATTTAATGATGACACACACTGTACAACACTGAACACAGCCACTCTAGAGACACCAATTTAAAAAGTTTTACCGGAATTTTCCATTGCAGGTAGCAGGAAAGACACTTGTTTCTAGAAATGCAAACATTACAACACCACATCAAAGTATTTTCACTGCTTTAATATTTAATTTCATAACATCAAGATGAACTGATTTACAATTTTCAAGTAAAAACTGTGAAAGTTAACAGGTTAAACAAAGAAGTTGCCAAAAAGAATAAAGAGACCAGGTCCTTACAAATGTTTCAGCTTCTTACTATCCACTACCACCTTTGCACACCTYGCACCATACTTCCATCTTTTTTATCTTATAGCTTATGAGTAGTGTAGAGGGCAAACAGAGCATTTGTATTACCTGCAAGAACTTTAGGAACACCTCTACTTAAGGTATTCTTGCAAGTCTTTAAATCTGAAATCTTTAAATGTTAAAATCAGGATTTCAGTAAATGTTTGCATTCAATAACTTCCAGTCTAAACTTTCAGCTTAGAACACTGCCTTATGGATAGTATCCGGTTCTCTTAAAAATGCATGTTTTGGTGGAAAAAAATCCAGCAAAAAAAAATCCAAATAAATCACCATGCAATCTGTGCAGATGAAAATGGGTTAAGCAAACCAGACAGATTTATACTGGGAAGAGGAATACATTAGGAATACACAAGCCCCCTTGGCAAGCACAATAAAAACAAGGACATATTTCTTTGGTTTTGTTACAGCAATGTTTGAGACCATTGTGCCAGGCAAGTGTTCTTAACTTGCACTTAAATTAGTATATGACACGCCATGACTCAAGAACTCTTCTTCTTAATTTGATTTCTAGCAACAAGATGCTGCAGCACATAGCAGAGACCAGGTCTCAGCTGTCACTAGCCAGTGATAGGTTGTTGTCTGAAACAGGAGAGTATATTGCTGTATATTCATCAAGTTTACTTTCCATCTCCCCTCAAACGAAAGATAGTTCCATTGCAAACAAAGCTTGAAGGCCACTTTTCCCAGTATACACAAGACTGCCTTGTTAAACATGTACATGCTGTGCTGAGTTTAAGTTCATGGTGCAAGCTTGCAGCAGCATTTGCTTCTGTGAGCAAAGCAAACTGGAAACACAATAGACTTCCCTCTGTAAAGGCAATTTAGACTCAACTCTGTGGAACTACAAAAACATACTACTCAACCCAGCTTCACTTATGTGTGTAGATTGAGCTAATAAATGTAACCATATCCCATACAGGCTTTGCTTTTACAGCCTGCCCTGCAATAGGTAACACGTTCAAAAAATGGACATGAAAGTAACAGCCTTTCAGCACCACCACCAAAAGAGGTTTTGCTATTTCAGTCCATGTGCATGGAGAGTGCCAGCTCTGACAGCTACAACCAGTGCCAGAGTTGSAGCCCTGAGGTCAGCCATGGAGTCCACGTCTGTTCTGCCCACATAACTGAGGGCATGAACAGACCAACCTGACAGTTTGYTCCTCCACAAAACAGACACAATTAAAACCAGATCTGCCCATGAAGCAGTAACTGGTGGGGGGTYATGATAAGCTACAGTTCAGAGACAAATGGCTCACCAATACACTGCCTTGATATCAGAGTTTTCTCTTCAAGGATTACACGGAACAGGGTATATTTATAAGGGACCTGTAAAGTCAGTAATTGTCTCAGGATATTGCAGCGCAGAGTAATTATGTCAGTTGCTACATGCACTCTTGACAAAGGATCCCCTAAAACCCTRGCACACAAGGAGAGCTACACTGACCAGTGTACTGTAATGGCTACAGCCATTTCCATGTCCAAATCAACAGCCCAGCTAGAACAATGTTGAAGCTCCAGTTCCTTTGCAAGCTTCTTATACAAGCAGGCCTAAAATATGATGTTCAAATTGACTACTGATGGGCATAGTAGTTCACATGAGCATGACTACCCAACATGGGAGTACCTGCATTTTATAAAGCTCCTCCTTTGAACTAGAATAATTTTACCTAGATAATATGGATTTGCCAAAGAGTTGTAGGCTAAAAATACCACACCTACTAATACTCACAAATACGAACGCAACATGGTTTTTGAGTTGGGGGAAAAAAAATAACACAGGGATATGTCTTTCAAAACTAAGGAATGACCTCTCTGCAGGTAACTTCCACTGAAATAAAGTGAAGTCTCCTTACAGATGTAGTCTTTTGCAGCTTTTGGTAAGTGACTGCTCATAGGAAAGTCTTCCACCTTTACGTATTTACCACCTCCACTCTTAAGCATGTCAGTGCACAGTATGGACACTGGATAAGGTCTCCAGCATCTGAGGCTTCCACCAATTTTTCAGACTATTTACTGGACAGAGAGGAGCATCGCTGACACAACAATGAGTGCTGGAGCTCAGAAAGATTTTTTTTTTTTTAACCTTCATTCCTCTTTGACTATGTTTCTGTATTTGACTCTTGTCAGTCAGGAACCAACAACCACAGCCACCTGCGCTATTCACCTGCAGCACAGCCCACGYTCACCTTGCTTTCCAGCAGACAGTTGGGTCAAAAGCCCTAGCTCCACAACAAAGATAGGAAACTGAGCTACCCACTCAGGTTATTTGGATCAGCATTAAACCCAAGGAACCTGGAAAAATTCTGGCTGTAAATCCCAGCTCAGCATTTTAATCCACTCCTCCCTCTCACCTTTACAATTTCCTCAGAATGGGATATGATTTAATCATTATTAAAGCACAGGCAGCAGCAAGTTCAGCACAGCAAAGCAAGTTTTAAGAGGAACTCAGACCATGAGCAGGTCTCGTCTGGATGAGAAAACTGATGAAGGCCTCGGACAGCAGTGAAACATTAAAGACAATCAGACTGAAAGTGGAGAAAGCCCATAATTAATTCTTCTTGAGGTGCAATATTCTGTAAGAAAGCACGGGGTTCTCCAGTCTGGGAAGCATTTTTTCCCAGTACTATTCCCAAGGTTATCTTGAAATGAAGTACCGAAATACCTCCTTTTGAAGCCAAGATATTTTCCCATATGCTGAAGACTCGCTGTGTAAAGCATCTGAGCACTCATGTTGACATAGGTAAGGTGAACCTTTGGTCTTTCATCAGTAAGTAATAAACTCATCATCATCAAGCCAACCATTATGCCGTGAGTTTTCTAATAAAATATGGCCAGTTCTCATCACTAGGCAGGAGCAATACTGATCAATAATGCTATTAAATTCAATACACATAGCAATAACAGGCCTGATCAGAGCTACAGTTTCAAAAGAGACTTTAATGGGCCCTTGCCCTCCTCCACCCTATACTGAGAGTACCCAGCTAGATGGATGCCCTTTGCTTTGGATTTAAGAAGCCTTGATCCTAGCTCAGTCTAACACTGAGTTATCCAAGAGAATCATCTTTCATTTGGAAAAGCAGCAGTCATGCTGTTGGAAGGTGACATCCTTGTGGGATTTCCGGCATCACTCTATGTAGTGGTTCCCAGCAGCTAAACCTGCTCCAGAAGGATTTACACCCTTGATTCTCTTACAAGCCAGACAAAACTAGCAACTAGAGCTCACTGCATGTCTGACAAGGCTGTCTGCAAGGAACAGAAGGTTTCTTTGGGTAGTGGAGGTGCTTCAATTAGACCAGCAGGCCTGTTCTGACTTTCAGTAGCTACCAGAAAACTATCCCTTGTTCCACAATTCTCAGGAGGAACATGGCTTCTAAAAGAAGTTTCTTCCAACTTGAGAAAAAATTTTCTGCAGGCAACTATTTCAGAGGTATGTGAATTTACTTCATGTAGGAGTGATAAATTTGTGACTCAGCAAGCAAGGACAAATCAAGTCGATCTTGCTTAAGAAATGCACTATCCTGGTATCTTGTATGTTTGTATAGTTCCACTACCTCTCTGAAAACATTCCTCAGAAACACCAGCAACATATATTAAGAATATGCCTTAAGAGTCTTAAAGCACAACACCTCTAAGTCCTTACAATTTTTCATGGCCAGACTTTGAAAAGAGTCAAAGCCATGGCCAAAGTTCATGAAAGGACCTTTACAGAGCACGTCACAATACCAGATGAGGACTTTCCAACATTACAGAAAAAAGCAGTCTTCCTAAATTTGTTTTTGGACTTGCTTAGGCTAAGAGCTGAGTGCAAAATGGTAGCACAATGTATTCTGAATACATTCAGCTTATGCAAAAGCGGCATTTGTGTTCTCAGAGAGGCAGCGTGAGAGAGAAAGAGCAACCAAGTCAGAGGACACCTCTGAGCAATAATGGTTACCATGTCCTGAAAGGATGGCTCAATGAATTTTAGATTGTGTCCACAGAGATTGACTTTGCAAAGGGTGAACTGGCTTTCCTTCCGTTTCCTGCTATAAGCGTTGACAAAGACAAAAGGGGCTGTTTGCTGCAAAGGTTAAGATCAGAAASGATAGGTATGATGACCAGGTTGGAGGGGCTCTAAACTGCATTGTTTCTATCAGAATTTAAATTAATGCTGTAATCTTCAGGTAATTCTAAACACATGTATTCTACTGTAAGAAAAGAGTGAATGAGGAGAATAACTGAAATACAGAATTCACCGCTTTTGTTGGTGAGCTCTTCTCCAACTTTAATTTGACACTGCACTTCAACTCCAGTCAGCAGCTTCGGTTCCTAGCTCTTGACTGTGTTCCTTTTTTCTGTGTTGTTTCTGGTTTTTGTGTGGTTTTTTCCCTCTTCTGTTTCTCTTTACTAGATTCACAGGCTCTTTACTAGATTCACACATTTCCATTATGCTAGCATCCTCTTACAACCGCCTTCTTCCAGGATGAATTTAGACTTAAGACCAGTCTTTATATGACTAAGAGAAAAAGGACCAACAGCCTTCCTTAGGATATAACTGATTACAGACAGCACACTGCTCAGAGAGGAAGACCTTGTAAAACTGCTACTGTATCTACCACAAAGGAACACCAGAAATAGGCTTTCACAAGAGACTTGGTCTGAAGTGGATACGTGAGACCCAAAATGCCATTTAGTGAACAGAAGCAAATGCAATAGTACATACATGTTAACAACAGAAACCAACTGGAAATTCTGTTACAGATGAAAACAGAACCAGAGGTTTTCCCAGAAGTGCTCGAGATAGTACAACAGCTTACCTATATAATCAGAAGTTTATCATGCTACTTTCAAAGACAGACAATAATTAAGTTCACTGATCTCTTTCTACACTAAAACAGGATACGGGAATTATGCACTACAATCACAGAATAGTGATTCTGCTGTTTTGCCTTTAAAAGGAGTAATAGAGAACATTTTAAAATTTGCAGTTGTAATAATCATTGTCTCTTTAAAAATAAAAAATACTTAACTTAGAATTTCAATACAAAGAAAAGAAGAGCAACAAAAGGAGATCCGATCTCCAAACATTTTCAATTTTACTTCTCACTTTCCAATAGTCTCAAAGTCCTTCCTCCATACTTTGCATTCCTGATTCTGATCTGATGAGCATTCCCTCCTCACTCATGCCCAACCAGTGAGTATGAGCATCACAAATTTCAGACACTTCCAATAAAAAAGCCATATCATTTCACACTTTAGAGGACAAGAGTACACAGGATGATACCCAGCCCTCCACAGGAATAACATGAACAGGAACAAAAACTCAAAACAGCAGACCCCAATTGTTGTCCTGTTTTTTGAGGCTGAGGTGAATCTGTTCACAAGTTTTCCCTCCTTCTGAAGGAAACAAGTATACTTCAGCTTCTCAATGTTTGTGTCTAGGGAGCTGCTGCTGCCCACAGACACTGGCAAGCATATCCCTTGGGTCTCCTTTGCATTATTCATTCCACAGACACACCTTATAGAAATGCACAAAACACAYCCATTGACACTTACAATTTACTGGAATATCTTACAGCCTTTCAGGAAAAACTATTACTGCATGGATGAAAGACACCCAAACTACATAGATGAAAGACATCCAGAGTCAGTATTTAATCAATATGGCAAAAGCCTTGAAAGCCACTAGCTTAGAGGTCAATTTGTCTCAAGACTTCCATAATTTCAAAAATGAGTGCAGCCGTATTTTACAATAGTAAAAGCATTCTTATGGCATAAACAACTATTTAGATTTTTTAAAAAAAAAAAAAAAAAAACAAACCAAAAACAAAAAACAGACCTCCATGCCTGGCATTTGCAGCATTTTGGACCCATGCACAAAGCCATATCCTACTTAAAGAACTTTGCATAGCATGTGGAGGGCAGAGGACAGGAAGATGCATCATCGATCTCAGCAGTAACAAGCAGGTTTTTTTGGTTTTGTTGGCTTTTTTTGCTTGGTTAGAGCTTGGCTTTTGAGCAATGCTTACAGTCTTCCTTCAGCTCCATACAATACTGTTGGTCCCTTCTAACATCTCCATTTCTGCATCAGAAACCCCCTATATGCAGCCTCAGAAAGGACCTTGCTGCACCACTGAGGTTTTTGGCTGCAAACCTGCTCAGCAGCCTTAGGGTGAGCTGCATTGGCCTAAGGACCCTCTGCCCCAGGGAAAGCAGGGACAGACTCCTGCAAGAAACTCTAATCAGCTGCAACACAGCACTTGGGGTCCAAACAGAAAACAAGCTATGTAGTTGCTGAAGGTGAGATTAGCACATTTTGTACTTCAGTCTGACACGCTGTGTAATTTTCCTCAGAGTGGTTAGGCATTAATGAAAAACTGTGTGGCTGTAATGTGGTTTACAGGAACTGACAGCAGTATCCATTCAGAAGTGAATCCTCCTCTCAATATTATTCAGCAACATGAAAAACAAGCAGCCAGCTTAAACTGGTTAAGTAACATTCAGAGTCTGAGGGGATTTGAATTTCAGTGAAGAACAAATTTTACCTGGGGGTGAAAAGGCATGTGTGGGGTGGGGAGGGGGTTTAAAATGGAAATGCTGTCAAAGCTTTAACTGTAACATAGCTAAAAGACTGTATAATTACCATTTATGTAACTCCTGCAGAAATTTAAGGGAAAAAAACACCTTTACCTTTGTTCCAAGACGAATTGTTCTTCTGCTTCAGATCTGCTAGAGCACTTCAATTTTTACCTTGAGAATACAGTCCTGAGGTATTTAATTTCCCTGTCAAGACCATTAAATGGTCTGGCACCATGCCCCCCCCCAATCTTTGCTGATTGATAGCATCAGTAAAACTCACTAGCTTTAATTAAACCTCCAAATAGGATCCCCTTTTGCTACTCACTAGATCAATGTTCTTTAGTGCTTCAAGAAAAAAAAAAATCAAGAAGGTAAGGAGGGTTTCTCTCACCTTCACAGCTCACTTGCCTCTGTTATTTTAATAGACTTTTTACACAACTCATGTTTCCTTGCTCCCCAGGGACATTAGTTAATGAAAAAATTACTACAAAAAGTGACACCACCAAAATTTTCCTCTACAAGTATCAATGGTGAAGACAGGAACAATCTCAATCTTTTATCTGCTGCACTAACTCAGAAGTCAAACTAGCATGGGTTTTTTTTTTCAGCATTTTGTTATTTTCCATTAAGTGTACACAGTGTTTTCAAGAGTACTATCATAGGTAGAAGTTAATAAGGGTGGAGATCTTAAGCAGTTAAGTTAGAGGATAATTCCTTTAAAATTAATCTTATTGTAAATCTAAGTAATGGTTCAAGGCACCAATTGAAACTGCATTGCATAATACCAAGTTTTAAGGACACTGTCTCAGAGGACACTAATGAAGTTGTGGCACATCCCTCACTTCAAGTCTTCCCTTCCTGCACTGCACAACTTTGGGCATTTGTAAAGCTGATAGTTCAGTATTCACTCTTCAGCTGAAGTCACAACTAGCTCTTCTCATTACACAGCTTTCTACAGTAGGGCAGTTAACCAGGTGATGATGGTGATCTGTGCTTGTAGCCAAAGAATGTGTCAAACTTCATTCCAACAGGAAGTTGGCAGAATGTTACTGTTAAGCCTGATATTTTTTTTTTTAATATATGCAAAACTATAAAGGAGTGGGAAGAAAACCTACAGATTTAATACTTAAGATGAAATATTTCTTAAATCTCTATTCCCCTGACAGGTGGTAATTACCCATGTAAACACCCTAATAGTCCAAAAATTTTAAAAAAGGAGGAAACCTTATTGAATCTGATTTTTAAAAAGCACTAGAGCTAGGTAAAATACAGCAAGATAATCAAACCTATCTTACAAAAGAGGACAACTCCTAGGGCTCTAGCCTGGACAAACTATTTTCCTTCCCCTTTCCAATGCATATTTGCATACGTGTCTATGCACATATCACCAGCATTAATGAGTAAGAAAACCATCTGCCCTCTCCTGCATGCAGAGGATCTGCCACTTCAGGCCCTCTCACACTGGAGAGCTGGGGATAGGACAGCAGGAAGCTCCTCAGCGCCAGTTCACCTTGTGAGGGAGGAACAAGCACTGCATTATTGCCATCTGCAGTGTCCCCTTGGCAGCCACGATCCGCAAAAGACCACGTCCATCATTCAAGCAGTCTAGCATCCACAAAGAAAAGCCAGAGATTTTCCTGTGTCTTCCTGCTACCCCTAAAAATCTAGGTAAAAAGTCGYCTCCTATTCATCATCTTAAACAGCTCTATGCCAGTTCAAGGATAGGCCTTTTATTTGCCCACTCCTCTTCAGACCAAGAATCTTACTACACTTTCTTATTACTGTAGAAGTCTCTCACACCACACTCAGAGATTCCTATTTAGATAATCTCACAATAAATTCACCTGTCTTTTTTTTTTGAAGGAGTTTTCCCAGGAGCAAGGGGAGGGGAAGCCACTGAGGATTACCCCTCTCCCAAGCAGAAGCCAAGCCAACAAAACATACACTGAATTTTCTTATCACTATGTTCAAGTCAGTGACTTATATGCTGTTTGCTCCTCCGAGTTTTCCATGTTTTGGCAGAACTGATCTTTCCAGGACAACCCAAATGAAAAAAGTCATGGACAAGCAAGTGGGTAAGCAGAAAAATCACTCCAGGCACAGAAATCCACTTTTTCACTGGCTCTTAAATAGAACAAAGCCGAAGTGCTTCCCAGGAGCAATCTTCTTCCAAAAGAGCAGTCACAGAAAATGTTTTACCTTTAAGGTACTGGTTTTCACAGTAAAGTTGAATAATTAAACAAAGCTCAAACTTCACAGGCTACCTACAATACAAATAAGTCTTTTCACACTGCAAATAAACCATAAATTATGCCACAGAGGGCACCATCTAATATGTGTAGGTATATTGCCTAGCAGAGTGGGGTTCATGGGCCTTTAACATCAATGCATACCCACCCCACAGTTTTAATATTCAGGTCAAATCAGAAGGCAACACAATTGGTACCAGGTTAGACAAGACTAAGACTGCTATGACTTGCTTTGGAGGTATGGATCTGAAATTTGGTAAAGATACTTTGCAAATAGTTGAATAAAGTTATTCCATAAAGCATTCCACAGGATGTTCTTCTATTTAAAAAAGATATCAGGTAACAGGTTTTAATATTGTTACCCATACAGAAAAACTTAAGCCAGCATTTTGCAAATCCACCTTTTCGATATATTTTATTTCAAGAAAATAGTAGGTGGCATCCCCTTTTAAGTATCAGAGAAATATATCCAATGACTAACAGGCTAGTACAGAAGCAGTGGATCAGGGGTATGTGTCATGGCCCCAGTCTAGAACATCACACATCAGGATCAGGACAATTCCCTCTGAGTGGGAACGCTCTCAGTTCAGCCACAATGTGAGGATCCATCACATAACCAACAAGGTTTCTTCCAGTTTTGCAGACTAACAGGAAACAAACACTTTCAACCATCAATCTAGAGAACTACTTAAACATTTCTACAGAAGTCCCAAAAATGTAAAGAGAGAACAAGCATCTAATTTTTTTCTTTTGAAGTCAAAATATCCACTCACACTATCCTATGCCAACATTTTTCATATGAAGGTATATATAAAAATCTCAATGATATCAATTTTTTAAAGCTGAAAGTAAATCTAAGGGTTGAATTCTGAGTTTGCTCAACAGATTATTTTTTTTTAATTGAAGTATCAACTCTGAACAACTATATACCACAGAACACTGGTCTATAAACTGTAAGTAGTCTCTGCAAAGGTCCTGGCATTTATGAGATCTCAGAAATTACTTCCTCCACCCCAGTTCTTGCCCCCAGAGGCAGCAAAGGCCTCAGACATCAACTTTACCTCTGCTCAGTATTGCCTTCAGGCTGATCTGGTGAATATATGAATTACAAAGTGATTCACAGTAGGCTGGGAATTTCTGTTGGTTCACAGATAAAGGCAGATGATCTTGGTAAGTCTCCTTTCAAGTCACTRCCACACAGACATCCTTTTAATGGGAGAAGCAACTGTCCAATGTATAAATGCCTTAGTCTTAAAACATATTAGGGATCCCCCTTGCCTCTGCCCATTCTGCAGTGTGGAAGGGGGTAAAACCAACCTCTTTAAACAGCATCTTGGGAGAATCCAGTCATGAAAACTTGGTCTGAAATCCATCTTGTGTCCAAGAAGGACAAAGAGTAAAGGCAGTAAAGCAGTTTCTCCTCTCAAGCCATGCACACTAACACTGAAAGATGCTGCTTAAGTTAAACAGGGCTGAATGTGGGTAGAGTCAGAATGTAACATGAAAAAGCAACATTTATAGATACTTTTGTTCTAACTAAACAGAGATTTTCTTTATTTTGGTGAAGAGATCATCATTTTGGCTTCTGACAACTCAAATGTTTCAGATTTTCTTTAGCTAAGGACATCTAAGGCACAAATCCCTGAAAATTCACACATAAGCTTTAGTCTCACTATCTGGTATTGTTTACAACCTACAATTCTACTTTCATGTCCTGGGAAGGCAGAAAAGGAAAAGCACCASTGTCATCACCCACATCCGTCCACTCCGTTTTTGCTTTTTTCCCCAGACTTCTTTTACAATCCATTTTTAGTTGCAGAAATACAGTGACTGTTAGCATTAATCACTTAGTAAGGTGAAAGAGGATTAGGAATTCGTATACTCGCAGCATAAAGTAAGTCACCCCCGTATCATTTTGACTCGGGAGACCTGACTTCATTTTCTATAACACCACCTTTTTTTGCCTGGCTATATAGTCACCAGAACTTCCAACTTATCACCCTGGACACATGCATCTTTTATTCGTCCAATCCAAGACATTACATGCAAAGATACAGCGTACCTGCAATACTTCTGGAATGCAAACCCATTCCCTTTCTTAACACCACCCAAAAGACAGCTTCAAAAAACCTGAAGCACGAAATGACTTTCCTCAATTTTGCCCCAAAGCAGAAAATGGGAGAGACTGCCTGTGGGCAAGAAGTCTGCCAGAAGCACATATGCAGCTTTCTGCAGCAAAGCATCTATCCATGTCTTTCATCCATTGTTACTGTGAGCCATGATTCACCATTTGTTAAACAGCGGTATTTTTAAGTTTCAAATAGTGTAATCCACCATTAAGTCTTATGAATCCAGAACAGGTAGGGCATTCTAATCATAATTATTGCCATCTTATTTCTGTCTCAGTCATCTTTAAATGGCTCTGCATTGCTCTTTAAGTTCAAACCTTTTTAGAGGTAAGCTTTACCTTATGGTTCAAACAAGATCCTAGTTAAAGGGCAGTCACTATCCAAGTGGTCAGCTAGCAAACCCTGCTGTTTAATGAGGAAGAATGGGCTGATTGGAACATGGGTTGCCTTCAGGCACCAACACCTGGGAAACATGTTCAAAAGTCTGCATTCCCCTTGATAAATTTTATTTCATCTCCTCTCTCAAGATTTCAGAGCCCAAACAATTGCTGAAATGAATATCCTCACTCTTCTGATAATGGAATAAGACAGTAGATGAGAAAAAGTAACCTTACAACTTCTGCTTCTAGAAATTCAAGAAACTGAATTTAGTAAACAAGAAGTGCAGGAGTTAGAAACCAAATGAAAACCCAGGAATCCCAAACATTACAGACCTAGAGACTAGAGCCCTAGGAGTCCAGTAATTCATTGATAACCAAAATAGTTGTTTCAGCATTTCATTTTAAGGATTTGTAAGAGAAACAAGATACTAGTAACCTAAAAAAAGGAGTATTAATAAGCAAGTCATACCATCTTCTTTGAGAAAGTAAGGAGGAAGCACGTAGTGCAGTGTTCAGACTATATGCAGTAATGCAATTCTGCAACTAAAGCACACAACACAATTTCTCAGTCAAAAAAATCAAGCTCGCATCTAAAATGTTATCAAGTGCATAAAAAAATCAAAATTTTCTATACTTAATCATAATCTACCTCTCTAGATCTAAACAGATTACAAAGGACTAACCATCTGCTACATGGTGAAATCGTAGTCTATTCTACTGACATTAGCAGAATACTTAAGTTACACTTGGAAAGGGAAAACAAAACATGCATTTGACCAAAAAGAAGTCAAAACACTTCAGTTTTTTAAAATCATAATTAACAACACGTACTTTTATGGTTTTAGTTTGAAGTCTCAATCCATTCAGAGTGTTGATAGCTTTTTCGGCATCCTTGGGGTCAACGTAGTTCACAAAACCATAACCCAAGCTCTGTCCTGATTAAAAAAAAGAAGAGTGATCATTAGTACTGCAGTGCTACGCAATGGATAACTAACRGTGTTTAAAACCTATATAGACACGCTGAGCAAAAATTGCTTATATTGAAGAACAGTATCTGCCTCAGATAAAAGCTTCAAAGACTCACAACACCTAATTTTTCCAGTAAGGTTAGTGTTTTTTAACTAGCTTCCTCTGTTCCCATGGACTGCCCTAAGTTCAATGCAGATATGGCTACAGTTAGTTTAATGAGACTTAAAAATTGCTATGCAAACTAGGTTCAGGGGTTTGTTATGATCTGTTAGACTAAAGGAATTCCAGGAGCTTCAAGGTTAAGATGACATCAAATATCCACTACTCACTTTTGAACTTTTTAATTGAACATAGAAAGTATAGTGACAAAATATCGGACCAGTGCTTGAAAATGAGTGTTTCAAATATACCTCAATATCAGAATTTGAGCCAAATTTGAAGCTGAACATTTCTACAGATGTTATTCACACACTCAATAGAGCCTCTCAGTAACAAGAAGTTTAAAGGCTCATTTTGTTCCTATATTCAAAACAACTGGTACAAGTACCTGCTCATGAGCTAAATATCATCCAGAGATGCAACATTTGCAGGTTTTTAGCACTGGTAATTCATATGATAGATGGACATAAAGCATTTTTAATTAGCTCTTAATCATTGAACCACAGCCCATTTCTTACCATGTATTCTGTCTAAGCACTTCTTATTAAACACTTAAGAGTTCAGCAATAGTCATCTCTTGACAACTTCAAAACCCGAAGTATACCATCCTTAACTAGCTGCCTTCAGCATATTTAAAAATATTTAGTGCATAAGAATGGAAATAGGCAGAAAAATTTAACATAGCAAAAGGATACCACTCAGTAAGAATGCTATCCTTCATTAGCACAGAACTTGACAGAAACTCTCTCATGCTCCTTCACCATTTCTTTTTTTTCTTTTTTTTTTTTGAGAAACTAAAGAGAGGTCCAAATACCAGCCAACAAGCCAAGGGGAAGCATCCAATATATGTAATTCACAAAACGCTAGTTTGAAAGATTAGCTTGGAGATACAACAATATAAAAGGATAAACAGTATTACACAAAGCACAAATTGCAAATTCATTTATTGCCAGGAAATACATTAAAGACCCCATGCTGCATCAAGTTCTTGTATGGTATCTATATGCCAAGTATTAAACAGTAAATAAAGGAAAAAACTGATGGGAAGTTYGTAATTGATTAAATAAGACAAGAAAGGGTTTAGTAACAAGCCCACCACTGGTGGTATTCATAATTTTGTACAAATTAGTCTACCATAGCACCAGAAGTGAGAGGATACCAGCACTACCCCATACCCTCAAGCTACCCCCAATCTTTCCAATCTCCTACCCAAAACAGCATACACAAATAAAGTGGCTAGATGAAGTCATGAACATGTTATGTATGCAAAGTTATTAATAAAACACATCCAAAACCCAACTGGACAAAGTCCTGAGCAACCTGCTCTAGGCAATCCTGCTCTCAGCAGGAGGTTGGACTCCAAAGTGCCTCCAACCTCAGCAATTCTGTTTCTGTAACAAACAATATGGAAATATGCAGAAGCATTTCTGTATTCATTTACAGCTCTACCTAGAYGTAGCTAAGTTCCTTATGTAGAAGTGCCTTTTTCCTTGTTAGTCTGATTATGGTAGAGCAATTTCTACACTTGTCACCTCCCTCACTCCCACTGTCTGCAGAAACTCTTCCCAGCAGCATCTCCAAAAAAGAGCAACTTAAAGGAATGTCTCTTTTTGCACACAGCTTTTATTTTAGTCTTATCTCGTAACACAGAAATGCTGATTTTTGGTGCTATTATTAATCTCCTAGGAAGGAACCCATTTAGAATCATAAAGGTTGGAAAAGACCTCTAAGATCATCAAGTCCAACCGTCAACCCAACACAACCATGCCTACTAAACCATGTCCCAAAGTGCCACATCTACACGTCTTTTAAATACCTCCTGGGACGGTGACTCCACCACTTCCCTGGGCAGCCTATTCCAATGCTTCACTACTCTTTTGGTGAAGAAATTTTTCCTAATGTCCAATCTAAACTTCCCCTGGTGCAACTTGAGGCCACTTCCTCTCGTCCTATCACTTGCTACTTGGGAGAAGAGACCAACACCCACCTCAATACAGCCTCCTTTCAGGTAGTTGTAGAGAGCAATAAGGTCTCCCCTCAGCCTCCTCTTCTCCAGGCTAAACAACCCCAGCTCCCTCAGACACTCCTCGTAAGACCTGTGCTCCAGACCCTTCACCAGCCTCGTCGCCCTTCTCTGGACACGCTCCAGCACCTCAATGTCCTCCTGAGGGGCCCAAAACTGAACACASTATTCGAGGKGCGGCCTCACCAGTGCCGAGCACAGGGGCACAATCACCTCCCTCCGCCTACTGGTCACACTATTCCTGAYACAGGCCAGGATGCCATTGGCCTTCTTGGCAACCTGGGCACACTGCCRGCTCATGTTCAGCCGGCYGTCGACCAGCACCCCCAGGTCCTTTTCCACCRGGCAGCTTTCCAGCCACTCTTCCCCAAGCCTGGAGCGTGGCCTGGGGTTGTTGTGACCCAAGTGCAGGACCCGATACTTGGCCTTGTTGAACCTCATGCAATTGTCCTCGGCCCATCGATCCAGCCTGTCCAGATCCCTCTGCAGAGCCTTCCTACCCTCAGGCAGATCAACACGCCCACCCAACTTGGTGTCATCTGAAACTTACTGAGGGAGCAGTCAACCCCCTCATCCAGATCATTGATAAAGCTATATTTATAAATATGAAGATATAACAASACCAGCCCCAACACTGAGCCCTGGGGAACACCACTCATGACCGGCCGCCAACTGGATTTAACTCCATTCACCACAACTCCCTGGGCTCTGGGCACAACTGGCCCAGCCAGTTTTTTACCCAGCGGAAGAGTACACCCGTCTAAGCCATGAGCCGCCAGCTTACCTTCCCCTCATCCACTAGGCGGGTCACCTGGTCATAGAAGGAGATCAGGTTGGTCAAGCAGGACCTGCCCTTCATGAACCYGTGCTGGCTGGGCCCAATCCCCTGGTTGTCCTGCACCTGCCTTGTGAGCGCCCTCAAGATGAACCGCCCCAGCACCGAGGTCAGGCTGACAGGCCTGTAGTTCCCTGGATACTCCCTCCGGCCCTTCTTGTAAATGGGCATCCCATTGGCAAGCCTCCAGTCATCCGGGACCTCCCCTGTTAACCAGGACCGGTGATAAATGGAGAGTGGCTTGGCAAGCTCCTCCGCCAGCTCCCTCAGTACTCTCGGGTGAATCCCATCCAGCCCATAGACTTGGGAGTGTCCAGCTGACGTAAGCAGGTCATCAACTGCTTCCTCTGGGATTATGGGGGGTGTATTCTGCTCTCCATCCCTGTCTTCCAGCTCGGAGGGCTGAACACCCTGAGGATCACCGGTCTGACTACTAAAGACTGAGCAAAGAAGGCATTAAGTACCTCAGCCTTTTCCTCATCCTTGGTGGCAATGTTCCCCCCTCGCATCCAATAAAGGATGGAGATTCTCCTTGGCTCTCTTTTTGTCATTACTGTGTTTGTAAAAACATTTTTTGTTGTCCCTGACRACAGTGGCCAGATTGAGTTCTAGCTGGGCTTTTGCCACTCTAATTTTCTCTCTGCATGACCTAATGAGATCCCTGTACTCTTCCTGAGTTGCCTGTCCCTTCCTCCAACAGCAGTAGACTCTCCTTTTTTCCCTGAGTCCCAGCAAAATCTTCCTGTTCAGCCAGGCCAGTCGTCTTCCCTGCCAGCTCTTCTTGCGGCACAAGGGGACAGCCTGCTCCTACGCCTTTAAGACTTCCTCCTTGAAGAACGTCCAGCCTTCCTGGACCCCTCTGCCCTTCAGGACTGCCTCAACCAGTGTCCTGAACAGGCCAAAGTCTGCCCTCCGGAAGTCCATGGTAGTGGTTTTCCTGACCCCCCTCCTTACTTCACCAAGAACCGAGAATTCTATCATTTCATGGTTGCTAAGCCCAAGATGGCCTCTGACCACCACATCTCCCACCGGTCCTTCTCTGTTGGTAAACAGCAGGTCAAGCGAGGCACCTCCCTTGGTAGGCTTACTTACCAGCTGCGTCAGGTAGTTCTCTTCCACACACTCCAGGAACCTCCTCGACTGTTTCCTCTCTGCTGTGTTGTATTTCCAGCAGACACCAGGTAAGTTGAAGTCCCCCACGAGGACAAGGGCTAGCGATCGCCAGACTTCTGCCAGCCACTTGTAGAATGCTTCATCAGCCTCTTCATCCTGGTTGGGTGGTCTATAAYAGACTCCCAGCAGGATATCTGCCTTGTTGGCCTTCCCCCTCGACCTGATCATCACAGTCATCGAGCTCTGTACAATCAAAACACTCCCTAACATACAGAGCCACCCCACCACCTCTCCTTCCTCGCCTGTCCCTTCTGAAGAGCTTATAGCCATCCATCGCAGCACTCCAGTCATGACAGTCATCCCACCATGTTTCTGTGATGGCGACTAAGTCATATCTGAACAATGGCTTCCAGCTCCTCCTGTTTGCCGCCCATGCTGCGTGTATTGGTGTAGATGCAATTGAGCTGGGCTATTGATCTCACCCCCGACATTGGCATGCCACCCCTAGGCTCATCTCTAGCGAGCCTGGTTTTATCCCCTTCCCCCTTCAAACCTAGTTTAAAGCCCTCTCGATGAGCCCCGCCAACTCATGGGCGAGAATCCTTTTCCCCTTTGAGACAGCTGAACTCCACCCGTTGCCAGCAGGCCCAGTGCCGTGTAAACCTCCCCATGATCAGAAAAGCCAAAATTCCACTGATGGCACCAGCCTCTGAGCCACATGTTAATCAGGTGTGTTTTCCTGTTGATTTCAGTACTCTTCCCTGCCACTGACGGGATTGAGGAGAACACCACCTGTGCTCCTGATCCTGCAACCAATCGGCCCAGTGCCCTGAAGTCCCTTTTGATCGCTTTGGGACTTCTCTCCGCAACCTCGTCACTGCCAACCAGCACAACCAACAGTGGGTAATGGTCAGAGGGCCGCACCAGACCAGGGAGTTCCTAGTGACGCCTCTAACCCGGGCCTTAGGGAGGCAGCAGACTTCCCTGTGGGATGCGTCCGGTCAGCAGATTGGGCCCTCTGTTCCCCTCAGAACCACAACCTTAAAAGAAGTTAAAATCTCTAAGAGAAAGCTATTTCATGTAAGACATTCCCCACACAATAGTCACTAACTGCAGAGTGAATAGAAAAAGATGTGCAGAAATTATTTCTACTACCCCTCTGTTCATGTGATCCATTTTTCACATTAAAACCACCCAGACCACCGAAGGCAGAGAGCATACCCAGCTGTTACAAAGGATATCATTCATGACCAGTTCTTCTGGCAACATTCTGTTTGTTAAGCTTAATGAATATTAGTAGACTAACCAACGAAGCTACACAAACAAAATCCAATGATTTATTCAGGAGAAGCTTGAACTAATTTCTGCAGGTTTATTCTGCAATTGAAAAAAGCTTTCACTGTGAGGGTGGTGAAACACTGAAGCAGGTCACCCAGAGGGGTTGTGAAGTCTCCATTCCTGGARATATTCGAAGTCTGACTGGACATGGTCCTGGGCAACCTGCTTGAGGAAGGGGAGTTGACTAGATTATGTCCAGGAGTCCCTTTCACCCTCAATGATTCTGTGAATGATTTCTTTTATTTAATTCAGTTTTGTTTAATTTGGGCTATCATCTAAAATTCAAAGGTGCTCAGATCTGACATTCCAAAGGCCTTATATATTTGAAAAGGTTAAACTTCTTAAACAGATTGAAATTTTGCCTGAAGATTAGTGGTTCAGTTACACATTATCAATAATTCAGAGTCAAAAATCACTTTCTTCAYGGAAGCACATAAGAAAGATGAATCCTGGCTCTCAACAAGCAATATAAATAATTGGAAATTGAACCTGATTTCTGGAATCAGATGCTTGAGGGACCGCTCTTAAGTATTCCTGCTTGTGTTACAGGAAAATGTTTAAGAGGTTTGCCAGTTCATATACACATGGCTGAGTTTTAGAAAATCCAGACAAGCATTTCACAAAATGCAGTAGAAGCAGGTATTTCAAATGACCCATCAGATATCCCAATTATTGCAAAGTATGTCTGACAGTTGGTGGTATTTCTCACTTGGTGGGGAAGTGCCAGCTAGGTTACAGGAAGAACTGAGCTTCTAAGTTCTTAAGTGTTTCACTGATGCACAGGACTTCAGTCCAAACTTATGCTAGTACCACTGCAGCTGTACAAGCCAGAGAGAAGTCCCATCTGATTGTGGATTTCAGATAGAGAAAGAGCAGCATACCCATTGCACACAAAAAATTAGAAATACCGGTCCAGGATAATTCTAACAAGTTCTCCTTCTGTGCAGCTTTTCTCCCCTCCTCAATGCCTAAACTTTTTGCTTTCAAGACAAACCACATAGAAGCTAGATGCACTTAAACAAAATCAGCCATCACTTAGAATATTTACAAAGAGGAACTTCATTATTTAATAATTGTAATTACTAATTTGTATTGCCTGAAGCCAAAGATTTAACTGAACACTGACAGAACACAGCTCTGGACTCTTCCATCTGTGCCTCTTCTACACCAAACTCCACACACCAAGACAGAAATCTCCTGCAGAACACACACTTGTTTGCAAGTCTAGTAACACACTTAAAGTAGCTTGCGTGTCTGAGTCCACAACAGGGTGATGGAAGACAGAAGGTACATCTATAGTTGTCCACAAGTTAAATAATCCTCAGATTTAAACGTACATCAAAAAGCAGCTTAGTGTCCTACTGTTTTAAGACAGRGTCAGCTTCATCTGGCTCTTGCCAGATTTGTTTTTCCAACTTGTGCTTAGTGACACAGTCTGAAAAACCTCTGACACCTCTCCAAGTGAGCTGTCCTGGTGCTCTGTCTACCATTGTTTTTTTAGGTATTCTAAATATCCAGTTCAGCCTTTTCTAGATCTTCAAAATTATGGCCTACTCAATCTCAACACAGACAAGAGACTACCTGTGCACATCAGCTGATTCAGACCTATAAACAGTATAAAGTCTAGCTTAACCTAAAGAAAGGAATGACTGAGTTTCTTATTTTTGTGAGTTATTACTTGCAATAAGTAAGAAAGCATTCACCACCTTCAAGCTGAATACTCTGCTCATTTGCAGAAGTGAGCAATACTTCAACAGTTACATGCTCGAACTATCAGTTGAGCTTCTCATCAATAGTTCTTGTGGCTATTTCACAGCACTGTTTAAAGCTGTTTCTGTACACTTTCTACTAGATTTTGTGCTTGAGATGCTATGAATATTAGACCATGTGGTATAGAATAAAAAAAGTTAGCTAAATGATTGGTAAAAACAGAAATCACCTGAAGCACAAAAAGTCAAAATGACAAAATAATCTGGAAGTAATGAGAAAAAAGCAGTTTGACTTGAATTTTGCTTCAAGAAAATTGGATTAAAAGAAAACCAAAACCCACACAGCAGTAGAAGTGCATCTCACAGGGGACCTAAGACAGCAAAGGACTTAAAACAAAGGTTATGATTTGAAAGTTCATATTAATTACATTTTATGTTTTATGTTGTCCATTCTTATGTTCTGTTTTTAAAAGTAGCAGCACTATTCCTTAAAGCAGAATAGAGACATTTTAATATAATTAGTAAAACAACATTCTCCTCCTTTTGACAACAAAAACATTCAACTTTCTGAAAAGGAATAATCTCACTCTAGAACTCTACTTCTGTGAAAGGACTCCTTGGTTATTTCCAGCAACTGCTTCAACATTTTTAAGGAGACAGATTATAGCAGAGTCCTGTTACAAGAACTGAATTTTAGAAGTAAAAACCATGACGAAGACTTAGGTTGGACTACTGGAGATGTGACGCAAGTGAAGAAGTGACAAAAAGATTGAGAAACTTAACTAGTTGTTTAGCAAAATCCAAGCCAAGTCTATTTTTTTCTTCAGGTAGCTCAGTAGGATTGTGGGATAAAAAAAGTGCATCACTGCACTGTACATTTCCATGAGGCACAACAATTGACACCATCTAAGAAGTTACTGCTGAATTACTAAATGCTCAAAAGCAATTACAAGCCAGCTCACTTCACTTGATCATCGCTAATTACTTATGCAAAGCTCTCTCGTGAACCTGGGGAGGAAGAGGAGATCTAGAGACAAGGCAATTTCTCCTATTGCCCTGTTACTACCCAAATTGTTCACAATGAAGAGACAAGCAAAAGAATTGGTGACATGAAAGAAAAAAAAAATCAGTACTGAAGCTGTCTGAACACTGATGTAATCTTACTACCTAGAAAAGTCCTCTGCTGGAGAAGTGTTCATGCATGAAACACTTGGTTGCATGAAACAGCCTAGGGTATCCTGAGGAATCCCCCAGTTCAGTGTTGGGAGACTAGCTAGTGATATCTGTCATATAAGAATAAAGACTGCTCTAGATAGGACAACTAATAGGATATTACGAAGTAATAGCACAGAGCAACAGGTCACCTATTTTCCTGCTGGTTGCTGTAGTCTAAAGGTTTCACCTGAAGTCTGCTTCCACAGTAAATATAGCTCATCTCCTCCATTCAAAGGGGGAACCTGACATCACTTGTTTGGCAGCAGACACTGCAAGATTCTCAGTTGCATATACACCCCCCTCTACTTTGTTATCAATTTAGAGATAATATATTCTGATTATAAGATGAGGCACAATTCTTTTTCTAGATTCAAATGAAGTGTTTGCACTCTAAAAGCTGGTGGTGTCTCCTCGCTATCATCTGTCTAATGACAGTTTTAAGGGCTAGAATGCTAGTGGTGATTGCCTGTCCAAGGCAGCAATTTATGTCTCAACTGGACAGGGCAGCACCTGTGAACAGTAATGAACGGTTATAAAAATGCAGGATAACATGACAAAGGTTTTACTCTCCCTAGATAATCCATATGTAATTACCACCTCTTAGTGGTTTGTTCTTCTCAAATAATTTCTGTTGTGTCTTCTAAGCTTCCTGTTTCTTTGGGAAATCCAGAACTTGTTTCCAAAGAGTAATTCAGCTACACTGGAATGCAAGAAAAACTGAAAGACATTCTAAACTAAATTATCTACTCCCACCAAGCCTGTTTTCTTCTTTCCAACAAACCTACATTAAGATTCTACTGTTATGTTAAGGACTTAAACAGCTGAACCAGGCTATTTAGCCCAGCCTCACCAGAGCAGCAATTAAGATGTTTTACAGCCTCTCCTATCAACCTCCCTGGGAAGTGGCCTGCCTGACAACTTTTTCTTGCAAGAAAAACTATACTCGCCAACCTTCATTTCCTTCCTTTTTCTCTTTAGAAGCAGCTGCAACAGCCACAAACAGTGGCTTGTCTTCTAAAGCTTTAATATAMCTGCCACATAATTAAATTCCTCCATGCTGCGCTTCCAAAAAGGACAGAAAGGACAAGAGCCTTCAGAGCAGACAGCTTCCTTGAAGGCCAAGTTAAAGAGATCCTCTCCCTTTTGACTACTATACCTGTAAACCTGGAAAACAGGTGAAAGTAAATAAAAAAGTGGGACCACAGCATGTAACAAGAGAAAACTTCTGTAACTAGACAGACATGCAGGAATGTCTTTGTGTAGCTGCTCCCTTCTGCAGTGGCCAAAGGATGACAGTCTATTTTATAACAGACCTTGGAGTGCAGATTGGCTGTAAAATGCTTCTGTTACGTTTTCAACCTACGAGCTATCACTCAGATGCAGGAGGAACATTCCCTAAAGCCTGTAGGGACCTCAGAACCAAGAAGAAATACTATTTCAGACACAAGTGCCAAAGGCAGCATATTCAAGAGCTCTTCACTCAATGCTACTGGGCTGAATACATAGTATGAGAGTTCAGTCATCTGAACTATGCAGTCCTGTTAACAAGAGTTTGCCTGAAAGTGCTCAAGTGTCATTTACAATCTGTTACACCTTAAAAGAAAGGCTAGAAAGGTAGACAAGTATGAGCTTTAACTTAACAGATGTTAAGTAAGTCCTTTCAAAAGCTACTTCTGAAATACTGCAAGATCTGTATCACACAGGAAAAGTCCCTGTGAGGTTACAAAACCAAAGAAATCTCAAGTGCTGCATTTTTAGTAGCCTTGCAACATTTTATCACTCCTAAAGAATGCATATTGTTTTCTCCGTAACATCATGATTAGAGAGCAGCTGATTAGTATGGTAGTTTTATTTCATGACTGATTGTCATGGTTTAACCCCAGCTGGCAACTAAGCCCCACACAGCCGCTCACTCACTCCTCCCCAGTGGGATGGGGGAGAGAATCGGAAGGGTAAAAGTGAGAAAACTTCCRGGTTGAGATAAAGACAGTTTAATAGGTAAAGCAAAAGCTGCACACACAAGCAAAGCAAAACAAGGAATTCATCCACTCCTTCCCATCGGCAGGCAGGTGTTCAGCTATCTCCAGGAAAGCMGGGCTCCATCACGCGTAACAGTTACTTGAAGACAAACGCCATCACTCTGAATGTCCCCTCCTTCCTTCTTCCCCCAGTTTTATATCCCCAGCATGAYGTCATATGGTATGCAATACCCCGTTGGCCATTTGAGTTAGCTGTTCTGGCTATGCTCTCTCCCAGCTTCTTGTGCACCTGGCAAATCGTGAGCAGCTGCAAAGTGTAAACACTACTCAGCAACAACTAAAACATCAGTGTGTTATCAACATTATCCTCATACTAAATCCAAAACATAACACTATACCAGAAAATTAACTCTATCCCAGCCAAAACCAGGACACTAATTAGAGCATCTTGGCAAATTACTAGGTCTTCTCTGAATGTTTTTTGAGCAGAAACATGAAGTCTGACCCCAGAAATTTCTGGGCAATATCAAGCCTACTTATCTTCTGCTCTTGAAGTCTCCTGCTGTCCAGTTGACTACTGAATCTGTGTCCTCATGATTCTCCTCTCTAAATAGCTACTGCTGACAAAATCCAGAGCCAATATTTTAGAACTTTATCTTTGCTTGAGCACACAGCTGGTATTTTTTTTTCAGCACTGTTCCATTAGTAGTATACAACAGTATTATTACCAGATGACTAACAGGTGCTGAAAAAACAGCAACTTCAGTACTACAAAAAGTTTCTACTGCTGCATTTCTTCCCAGGATCAACTACTTGTATTACTTCAACATGCTCTCACTACTCRCATGAACCAAAACACTCGCCTTTTAACAATATGGCAAGATGCCTTTGAGAGCTTGGCACACCCACCACACGAGGGAGCCCTTGGCTGCTATTTCCCATCAGATCTATCAAATACCCAATGCAAAGGCTGAGCAAGCTACCTTTTGGAAGTAATTGTTGATTAAATTACCAGAGTACCCCACTAATCCTGCACCTTGTCTGGAATTCTTAAACATTCCTGTAATGTCTGCAGACCAAACGGAATAGAGCATCAAGAATTTCAGGTAATCCCTTTTTCCACAAAAAAAAAMCTAGCACCAAAACAAATACTACAATCAGCTGAGCTCTCAAAACCTTTTCAGTATGTACTCAACTTCTTATAAGGTAAGACTGAATGAGTTCTATGAAACAAACTGGTTCATTTTAAGGAGCAGGCAGAGATAAGTTTCTAAGTTCCACCTCCCCTCCTCCACTTACTGATCACCTTAACAGGTAAAGTTAATGTAAGAAAGAGTAGCCCCACTAATTGAGTGCTATCAATGCTAATTCTTAGAAAGAAAAACCCAAAACTATCATTCAATTTCAAATGATCATCCTGATACACATATTAAATAAAAAGCAAAAAACCCAGAACACCACTTACATTTGGTTAACAATACATCTGAAAACTAATACATACCACCAAGCTATAAAACTAATTTCATGGCCTAGTGCAAAAATTTACCATAAGCACACACTAATCATACTCCGGAAAATTAAAAATCTCAGTAGTAAATAATACATATTCATGCATTTAACCTTCCACAGAGGGCAATCAAAAAATTTTTAAGATAAGCAGGCATTTGAAAAAATAGGATTTTTCTACAATACAGTCATTGATTTCAGTATAGTGACATTTCAGTCATTTGAGGCTCTTTCAACTTCTGCAAAAAAGATCTTCTTCCAAAGTAATGAATTAAAGGAATATAACCAGCAAGAACTACAGTAGCACACGGAAGAAATGTTAAAAAAAGCCTATCTTCTGAAAAAATTACATATTATTTGGATCACTATGACAGTGAAGAACATACTTCTGAGGTTAAGTCATAAAGTCTAGGAGCTGAAACTCAATGTCTGTAAGTCTACAGAAAAAAAAAAAAGTAAGAATTCTAGCAGACTGGGGACTATTTCTTTTATAATTTAACTGCAGATACGTATGCTGCCTTCAGTGCTTTACTCCTTGAAGATCTGTCAGCCAGTCCTTGACTGAAAGAGAATAGTTCATTTCCTAGTGAACATTAATACATTTTCTGCCACAGCCATGCAAGTGTTCATTTTACATCAAACACTATTTTCAAAAACTAAGAATAACTTTGTTTAAAGCTGTAAATTTCTGTCTCTGTGTATGAAGTTAATTGGTAAAGATCCACAAAAATACTGTAAGAACAAGTCAGCTTCCTATCTTTGTAAACAGGATCAAGACTTCAGAGCAACTTGACATTAGGCTTTATTCTGCCTTTCATCACTCCTGAAGTTGCACACACTGGTGGAAGAATGCTGTTAAAAGAAACATACATGACAACATTACAAGCCTATATACAAAGTCTCTCATTTGAATTCATCTCATGGACCCATATAATTTTTCACAAGTCTCCCAAAATTTCAGAGTGGAGGTGTGCTCCCTGACCAGAACAAAAAAGCAGAAGTACACTGCAGAAGAGACACAGCATTATGTTAAGATCAACCTAAAAACTGCAAGTAGTCACAGCCTATGATGTCCTGAAGGCAAGCCAGTGTGACCACAGGAAAGATCAACAGCACTTCTGGCCTGTAGTCCAACTTCAGGAGTGTGAGAACTTTGATAAAGAGCTTCAGATATAGGAGTAAGAAACACTCAAACCTTTTGTTTGCCTGGATTTGCAATTCAAGACATCAGAATGCTCCAAAATATGCTAGGGTGATGCTCCTCAGAGACAAGCCCACAGAGCACTGGTGGACCAAGACAGGGGTATCATTCAGCTGTTACCAGCTCTTTTTCAGAAAAGGTACCGCATCTTCATAAGTCACCACTGTCAACTGTCTGATTTAAGCCAGAAATTACCACAGTATTATTTTGACACTGAATAAGGCCAGAAGCACACACCCAGAAACGAAGTTCACTTAACTGCAGAACTGTACCTACTACCTACACAGCTATGGTCTCTCTAACAAGAAGGGCTAAAGGAATAAACACAATACCATCACTGTTGCTTTCTTCCCATTTACTTTTAAYATAAATTGTACAAATTTCACAGTCCTTTGAAGTTTGAATTAAGGCTTGAACTGCATTTCAAAAGCAGCTTCAGCAAAATGAGGGAAACTGCAGTCCCTAGTTTAACTGCAGTTTGCTTATAGTTCCAGCAGATGGATTCTATTTACTGAATACTCAACTCATACCACTGAGCTAGCAAGCTAGGGAGCGTGCAAGAAGACACCTGTAAACCGTGATCACTATTAGAATTGAATATTTGATACTTTGATGCCTCTTTCTCCCAAACCCAGTTTCTCAGCTACTGTTCTTATTCTGGAAAAAGAGAAGTTGAAGACTGAATTAAAAGGATGAAACACTAATCAAAGCACCTGACAGTTTATCCTGCCATACAGTAAGAAGATTATGTCTGTAATTAAACAGCTATTAACAGAGCTGTAAGTTACCCTAAAAATGAGAATTTTTCAGGAAGAGAAACTGAAGTTTCATCTCAGCCAGGTTCAGCTCTACCCTTTTATTAACTTAGTGCCATCCTCTTGCCCTACATCTTGCATGGTTCTTCACATGTGAGGAACATCATTATCTGCTGCTTCATCAACACAAGGTCGTTGACATCAGATACGAAAATGAGGGTGCAGCTCTGGTTCTTCCCCACAGCAGACAAAGAAAGTCAAGGGAGAGTCAAAGGCATCTCAGGTGGATGCTGAGATTTACATGAATCTGATCAAAGCTGTACAGTAAGCCAGAAGAGACATTAACTGAGAGCTACCAACAGATACACCATGTCCAAATAGGAAATCTCAGCCCCCAAAAAAGTTGTAAGCAGGGACTGTGTGGGAAGATGTATGCTTTTGCACAAGCAGAAGTAACAGGGCATTTGCTTATGGACACTACAGGAGGTTGAACACTGACAGTCTCACCTGTTACAGCCTCTCGTGTTCAAACATAACTAGTGACAACCATGAACTGCTTGAAATAACAATGACTGATCTAGGGAACATGCTTTCTTACAGACTAGCTTGTCATATTACAAGTAGAAGCTCCTTACTATGCTAAGGTGAAAGTATACAAAATTTGCTAAATCAGTTACTTTTTTGAAAGCTGGCTTTACCCTTTAATTTTTACCACTACTAGTAGTAATGTGTTCTGTGCAGCTAAGAAGTTTTATCTTTTGCAGTCGATTTATTCCCCATCAGGAATACAGCCAGCAGTGTTAAATATTCTGCCCTACTGTACCACCTAGTCACCTTAAATAATAAGCAGATGGATAAAGCATCTTGTTCTACTGCTGAGGTGTTTAGAAGAATGCAGTAATTCGTGCATCCAAGTAAAAAAGTAGCATAACACTTGAACATAAATTCTTTTCCCAAATAAGAAGACGTAAAAACAAAGTACCTGAAACAACTGGTCTATAGTGTAGAAAGCTTAAAGATAACAAGGCTGTGCCTTTGATAACTCTCTGGGAGTTGACAGGTTTACAGAAACTGTTGAAGGAATCATAAAACAAAATGCAGATCTGAGCTGCATTTGTGTCAGTTATTTTCCCTTTACATGTGGATTAAAGCATTATGTCACTAAAACTAGAGGCTTGCACATTTTCTCACTTCCAAGAGACACGCAAAGTGCAATAAATTATGCAGTTTACTATGAAAAAAGCACAGTAGTAAGTCATTTTCAATAACATTAAATAGCAATATGCATAATCAGAGAAGAGTAACCATAGAATACCACATTAACAGGCTTAAGACAAGTCTCCATTAATAGTGCTCTGGATCCACACATAAGGCTTGTTTGAAAACATAACTCCTTCAGGATTATTCCTGCAGTCCAGTCAATAGGACAGTACTCCAATCACCAGCTAAGGAGGCCAACGCTCTGTTGTTGCGCTTTCTTCCAACAAGCACACAAAGTTCAAAATTACTTTATTTTTACCTTTGTGCTACAATACATTGAGTCCCTAGGCCACATCAGAGACTGCATTTTAACAGCTGCAGAGTTCAAAACATGGACTTTCTTGAAAATTAAGAAGCTGATGTTAAGAACAACCCTCCCCTTCACACCCACCTCCCAGAAAATCTATGCTTCAAGGTCTTAAGCAAGTTGCTCCAGAGAAGGGATCAAACAGTCACCATATATAAACATAGATTTGCCTCCAATCCCATTGGGTTTTTATTCTTGATTTCACATTTTAGTCAAGGTCTGCACAAGTCATCCTGCTTGCAAGATACAGTTTGCCAGGTAATACCTTTTGTCCACAACCCTGCCCAAATCAGAAATTGTCAGGCTGCCAGAACTCATTCCTTACCTCAGCACACCACTAAGCAGCAGCTAGGAAGAACCCCTGCCTCTCAGCACACCACAGAAGAGCATTCAGCTTCAGCTAGCTCCTTCTTTAGCTGCCAAACTACTCTACTCTCCCACCACCACTGCACTCAAAACCTTGCAGAAACATCTGACAGATTAGAGTGGTATAGGACTGCAAATATCACACACATTGGGAGTAAAGGCTGAAACGGAAAAAGAGCTGGGGAGTTTCACAAAAATAGCAAACCTCTTTTGGAAAGTGGCAAAGTTGTAGTTGTCTGTTTATTCATGTGGTCCTCCCTGTATCAGGCACTTGTGCTATATAAGCAAATACCTGGAATTCTAGCTACTCACTGCCCTACCATCCTCAAAATTTATTTTTTTTTTGTCATGGGAGTGTTTAAAGCTTTGTACGCTGTAGATAAAATAGTCACTTTGCAGACTAAGCCACTCCACAGATACGCCATATTTGTCTCCTCTTGCTTCCTCTGGGACATGAAGAAAAAAAGAAAACAAGTTGTCCAGTTTGTCTCCTACTTCATCTCTACATACAGTACTTCCAAGGCAGCAACAAGTCTAGAGTCTCAGATTAAGGCATAAGTATATGACCACACTTTCTTCCCATATTCCTGTAAGGTTAGTTTAGATGCCCTAGAATTAGTCTTGTATTAAGGTAAGGGAAAGATTTAGGGTTGAAGAGTAAGCTAACACTGTTCAAAGCAACAGTGACAAGAGACATGAAAAACTGCCAGCCTAGGCTCAACCGAACCATGAGATCACTCTGAAACTTAAAGTTCACATACAGAAGAAGTCAGGAGCTTTGCAGTAGCACTGACAAGGGATCCATCAGCTGATTCCATCAGCTCTGCTCTTGCCAGACACTAACAAGGCCTAGGAGTTTTTGCATTGGTATGACAGRAATAGAGAAAACTACAGAGGTTAACGAGTCAGACAACACACTTTCTACTGCTTTCACTGACGACACACAGTATCTTTCCCTTGATTACCAGAAGATGGCTGCAGAAGTCACAGCAAGCAGAAGAGCTATCACTAAGAGATCAGTGTTTCACCCATGCTCTGCTGAGACAGAGCACCTACCCCATAGAAAGAAAAACCCTTCTCCAATTCACAGCCTCAGTTGTTTGGGCAGACTACAATTCAGCAATGTCACCAGGTGTTAGCAGAGGAGAGTACTCTATAAGCAAGGATCTGACAGTGTAGAGTCCCTCCTAACATTGCACTGACTGTATGCTTATACATTGCACATGCTGAATTATGACCAGTTTTACTAGAACTATTACTGCTATTAACAACATAAGCTCAACCCTAATGACACCACGTCCACCTCCATACACGTTTTCTATTTTCTTCTGTGACCAACCCAGCATACCTTTGCATTTATTACCATGGTTCTTCAATGCAAACAGAGAACATGCATGAGAAATTTCAGTATTAGCAACTAAAAATTATTTCTATGCAAACGTTAATTGAAAACATACTGACTACAGCTGCATCAACAATTTTCTAGAAGTGTTCAACTTCTAGGCAAATTTTTTTAGAACTGTAGTTCTAGACAGCTGCTGAGTTGGGTGCTGCATTTTGCATCTGCACTATGTGCAAAACAGTAATGGGACAATACTTCCAAGAATCTGAGAAATCAGTATCTGCAGAGGGCAAAATGAAATATGCACAATTAAAGAAGATAAATAAGCCTGTTTCCATAAGACTAAAGTTGACAGGACAGAAGGAAAAAGAAATGTGACCCTTCCTCTATGTGCCTGTCCATCACACTGTACTATTTCTAGATTATAAAAGTCTACGAAGTTTGTAAGGGTCACATAATAAAACCTGAAGAATTTTACTCTGAGAGCCTTTAGTGTTGACTATAAAGAAACCCCACCACAATGTGACGGATAGTTACCAGCCACAGGCCACATGGGAACAGATTTTTGGAAGAAGGTGTGCAAAAGGATCAGGCTTTCAACCAATGGGTAAGCTTCACAGTAAGGCAGTTGGATCAAGTTTGAAAAACAGGCCCATAACAGTGATCAGCAAGAATGCCCTGAAATAGACCTTCTCTTCGCCTTCGGGTTTAGAAGGCAGGACGTTTGACAGCAGGAAGCGATGCAAAAAGAAACCTTCAGGTGGGAGCACCTGGCTCCTTGTACTAAATGGAACAGTATTACCAGGGCTTCACAGCTACACAAGTCTACAAATGTGAAATACTGTTCCAGTCTAGATCTCTAAACACATTCTGCCTCATTTTCTAGGTAGCACAAGCAGGCATGCTAAACCACAAGCGAAGTCTACACATACGCATTATTACTAGTTCAAACACACTCTGTCAAAAAGACAAGAAAAACTGACCTATCAACAAACAGGTTCTCTTTTAGAGAAAATAAGTTGTGAATTTTATGAGCATATGATTATTACAAAAGGAGAACAGTAAAGGAGATTTGAAGSCAAGAAAACTAAGAAATCCTTCTAAATTTATGACATCTGATTTCACCTGCTCTCTGAGAGTCTGAGTTCCACAAAGTTTCAGTTTAGCTAACTTTGCAAGTCCTCCTAGGGCCTGAAATCATGGAGATTATTCCACAACGTGAAAAGTAAGCATTTATCTTCCACATGTACAACTGAATTTGCACTGAAGGCAGTGGGTGTTAAAAAGTGCAGACTTCTGTTTTTGTGAGGGCACCACATTCACTGCCATTTTTACCTATATTCAAGTTTCAGAAAAGTAGGTCTAGAAAAGGCAGTTTGCCATACTAAGGTAAGTGTTCATTTGTAAGTGGCAGCTACTACTGTCCCTTGCATTTTGTCAACAGCTGCTAAATCCATCTGTCTTGCACCAGCAGAAAGCTTGTGCTTTTAAGTGCTTCAATAGGGGCAGTTTGATAATTAGACTTCATTGCATTTTACCCTCTTCCCTTACATTTAAAGTATTTTTAGCTTAGTTTTTATTACACACGCTTAACATTAGACTAAGTAAAATGTTACTTGCTGGTTTTAAATATGTAAAAGCACTTAAACTAAATTAAACAGCTCTCTAGAGGAGCTGATAAGAACTCAGTTATGCCTTGTTGAGACCAGGATCTCCCACCTATAGTACAACTACAGTTAGTTCTGTGGTAGTTTTGTACCTTACATATACATATACATGCTTTTGACTAATGCAGATGCAAGAGTTAGCACAGATTCCAAAATATCTTGGGTGCAATAACTCATTCCAGACATTCTCTGGTTCACAAGTGAAGGGACATTCATGCCTCACTTCTCAGATGCTGCTCTTGTTGATGGGATTCTCACATGAAGAGACTCTCATTCAGCACCCTTTAAAATCTTCATTAGTATCAATGTTTAGTTTCTCTACCATCACTAAAATAACAGAACAGAAATCATTTTAATTCTTGCTGAGAACACTTTCAGTGTTTTTTCCATTAGCTGAGCAAGTAAACTTCCCTTCAGCTACCAATGCTGCCCCAACAGCAAGCTGTGCCCATCAACTGCATGCTTGGAGATGACCAGCAGAAACACGCAATTCTGCTTTCTTCCCTACCTCCCTCAGAACTAAACCCCCTAGATAAAAATCAATACGGGACACAAAATTTACRTTGACAGTACACTGCAAGGAACTAGAACCATTGGTTGAAACAATTAAGATGATGTTTTAACAAATTCCATTCCGTGGAAAAAGCATTACTGAAACTAATAGAACAGTCCTTTAGAAACAGGGCTTCAGACTGCTCACATGAAATTAAAAAGTGAGCTCCAGGGTGCTTCCCTTCCCTCCAATACGCTTTCCAGAGGCAGGGAGGCCCTCAAGCTCAACTCATCTCAATCCTGAATTGTGCAGACAGCTTCAAGGAACTGGGTCACTCCTATAATGCAGTCTTAAATGCACTCCAGTGTTGCAGATGTGACCGCAGACTGAATATTAAACATAGGGTGGAAGATAATTTGGTTCAAATCCACAGGACACTGACAAGTATTTGGGTCAAGATGGCAGCATCCTTGATCCCTCCAAATTTCAACATGTGGCACTGGTGACCCAGCATGTAAGCAGACTTCTTCATATCCTAAAATTTACTAGTGGATCACACATCAGTGGGGTATGGCCTGGGACCCTGACACTGCCTGCTAATATGGACAGACAGGTTAGAATTTCTTCTTTTCTTCATCAAATAATGTTTCACTGCTGAGAAATGGTTCACCTGCGTGTTTCATTTCATTCACCCATGCAGATACTACCAGATTTCTTAGCGTTCCTTTACTGGAGCTGTCTCATCTGCTTGGCAAACACCTCTCAGTTCCAGAAAGTCATAAACGAAGTTTCACCTTATGAAGTAGCCAGAGGATGCATCCAATACTGATATGGACAAACCTGAATTAGACAGTCAAAGGCAGACCAAAGCTTTTCCCCTTATAAATTCTCACTTGCAGTTTAGTTTGTATGAAACTGTTTCAATTTCTACACTCCTCTAAACTTCTCATCTACTAAAGATATTCACCAAGTATCTAGTACTCATGACAGTTCATTTAAGATGAGAAAGAATTGCTGTTTTAACACAGGAATAAAACCAATATAATTCCTGTCAAATTCATGTCAAATCTCTTCCTTCACAGAAACCTGGTAACAATCCCTGTTATGAATTGTAGAAAGAAAAGGAAAATTTACTTTTCAAGAACTCTCTGTAGAAAACCTCAAAATGAGTAAGGACTGAAACTAGAGCATTCTCTCCCCAGCATCCACAAACACAAGGTAATCTTGCTCCAGGCTTCTTATATCAGAAGTATTGCTCCCAATGTAGTTATAAGGTCAGACACCACATTTCTCAATTTTATTTATACTAAAACCTTTTGGAACAAGACTGATGCAATGTTTTTGCTGGCAGCTAAAAGTATGCCTTGAAGCTGAGGAGCTGCTCTCTGATAAAGGAGAAGCACCAACTATATCTCCACTAGTTCCAACCCTGGAGTTCTCACCTACTAAGAACGTAATTTAAATTCAGAATCCTTCCCAGGCATCACTTTATGCTATACAGAAGACATCACACCTTCAAACAAGAAGTCTGCAGTTAAGTCTTGCTCCATTCCATTCCCATGCAAGGAGTCTTTTGACACTAAGTAGCAGCAATGAGCTTCTAGCATATAAAACATCAAAACAATAATTTAAGGATGTGGGCAATTTGCACATCCATCCTTAAGACCTTGAGGCTCACTTCTGTGTGCCTGCAGCAGCCTCTTAATTGGGAGGCGCATGTAATCCTTAAGCAACTTTAATAAGGAATGCTAAATATGTGAACTCAGATCTGCAAGACAGAGATAAACCCTTTGAATAGCCATCCCACTAACTGATCAAGTACCAGTTATATCTTTTCCCTGGAACAAAAGGTCAGGAAACAGCTAAGTAAAGGACTTTTTGTTTCAAAGCACTGAAGTCACTACCTATAGAGAAGACAGGTTTGTTTTCCACATCAACCAGCCTTCAGCTGAAGACAAGCAACATGTGGAATCAGTCCAGTCTAGTTTCTTTGGCATCCCCAAGCACATTCAGTATTATTCACAGTGAAGAGCAGAGATTGCTTTGAGGTTTGGTCAGCCCAGAAGGACTAAAAGCACTGGTTTCAGTAGCGAAGGTACCATGCTGAAGCAGGGTACTTTACAGATTTAACCATTCCACTATCTAATGATTTAAGATGATTTAAGATCTGCTACGGGAAGAAGTGCTGGTCATTCAGATCCAAAGGGGAGGCAAAGCAACCTTCGTTCAAAGGCACAGAAGTCAGCCAGAGACTATTCAATAAGAAGGAAGCTAAAGGATCAGTGTTGGGCTTTAAGCAGCCTCTTAGCTTGAGTCATTTTGTATCACTAAATGGTGCCTACCTCAGGGAGGGTAAGTTGTCAGCGATCACTAACTGAAATGAGGAACAGCCATGAAGCATGGCCTAGTGAATTCACCAAGACAGAGGTATACGCTCTGGCAGCTGTCTTTCAAAAGGCATACTCTTCAGGCAGGATGCCCTTGTTTTGGGGAAATTTGCTTTCAAATATAACAAACTGTGTGTAAAATAGTCAGTAGAAAAGATCAAGACTTAAGAAAGTCCCATTTTTGTATTCTCAGAAGTACAGCATCACCTCTCTAGGCCCAAGTATGGACATTTCTCCCTCTTCTTAGTTTCTACTTTGTGAGGTATCTGAAGTCAAGCATAAAACTGACTGATGCTATATAGAGCCAAAGTGCAGAAAGTCCAAGAAGTAGGGCTCAAGAATCCACCTTGTGACGGGGGACGCAGAAGTGTAGTTTGACAACAGAACTGTTTATAGGACACAGTAGCCAAGACCTATAATCACGAGTGACCAATGCCAAAAACATCCCTTTATATTTAACAGGTTATTCTCACACCATGCACAAGTAAAGAACTTGCCAGACAGTCACAAATGCTGTCTCCAGCATGTACAGAATGATGATAGGAAAAAAGCATCCTCAGAAAAGATGGGGATTACTCAGTGTCATATCAGTATTTTCAATACTTGTGCATTAGCAGAATGCAGGTGTAAGCACTGGCAATTAAACTACTTTGTATTATTCAAAAAAGGTACAGGCTCTGGCTAAAGTCAGTCTCGCTGTGCAGCAGACTGGAAGGTCAAATTTAGGAGAAGTGATCCCTAACTTAGCTCATTCCGCTCACCTTCAGCAGGTGCAGATGCACTAACACTTGGGAAATATTCCCCTTAGCACCTTTTTGCTGACAGATTCTTGTTTAAGCATCATCCTTGTACCAATGACACAGTAGTGTCTGCATCAATGTAGAAAAGGTGGCATAACTTCTTGCTGCCATCCAGAGGAGCAAATACATCATCTGGACAAGAGAAGAAAGCATGCGCTGCATGCCCAAGACAAGTCCTGGGGTTGGTGCCAGAGCTGCCTGAGGGTTTTTAGGCCTCGTCCTCCACTATTCATGTCCATAGTTGGGGAACACCTCTCCAGCATGCCCATGTCATCAACAGAGACATGTGTAGTAGGGGCTGAAGCCACACGTAATCTATGCCAGCTAAAGCTTTTTCCTTCTCACTGTTGCTGCTCGGGGAACACCGAGTCAAAACCTTCTTATTTAGCATAAGAAAAACATCCATGTTCTGCCACTACCTCTCGGTACCAGGAAAGTATCGGCTTCCATCCCTTAAACCAAATCATAGAGAACATGCAGCCTCGAAGAGGTGTAGTTTTAAACACACACAAGCTAACCAGCACGTTCAAGAGTTGCAACTAAGAACTTAAGTTAAAGATGTGTTCTTGAAAGCTGGGTATTTGAGGACTCTGCAAAAAAAAAAAAAAAGAAAAAGCCAGGAAATAAAGTACCAAAGTCAACATTTCTGACCAAAACTAATGAAATGTCGACTGAAGCGGTACACCAATGTTTTTTAACTTGAGAGCTTAGAGTTGTAAAATGGAGATGAGACAAACTGAACTTTACCAACCATCCTTTCACTCTTGTTTTGAAGTGCAAACATCCATCCGGTAGTTCTTTCAAAGTTAAACAACTGGTCTAAGTAGATGCGACCTGTGCACCAGCTGTTCCTAAAATAAATTACTAGCAGAATACATCACACTGCAGTTCATACTCGCACTCTCAGACAGCACATATTGATTCAAGTGCATCCTAAACAAATTGCTCAAGTGCTGCAATGCAAAAGCGGCTTTACCTACAAAGCTGAATAAATGAAGTCCACCCTTTTCCCAAGATACAAGTTTAATTACCTGCATCCCTGAAAAAAAGAAGTTTTGCATGAGCTAGGGCTAATGAACTCATGACTCCAATGGAGTTAAATAAAAACTCAAGTAAACTGTGTAGAAAAGCAGTATTTATACATCTGCATCTTCTTTCCAAAGACTCTAAAGCTCAGAAGATTTAAATGCCCTGTTAGCATTTATAGCACTCATACAAACCTGGATGAAATGCAAATACAGACGTTTAAGTTTTGGGTGTAGAATCTAGATAACGATGAACCTAAGTTCCTTCTGACTAGCAACATCAGCATTGGTTTCTTCTGCCTTTATTCCATGATTTAACAAAATTGCAAAACACCATCTGACAGCTTGGAAAATGAAAAGATGCAGAAAATCCCAAAACCAACACACCTGTTATTTTGTCCCTGACAAGCTTGCAGGATTCTATCTCACCAACAGAGCCGAACAGACTCTTCAGCTCTTCTTGTGTCATGTTCTGTGGAAGGTAGTTGACTATTAAATTGGTCTTGCTGTCTTCTGTGTTCCCAGAATCAACTGGTGACGAGCAACTGTTTATGGTGCTTGAACCATGGGCTGTGCTATTGCAAGTTGGTCCATTAGACAGTTGTGTTTCCATGGCAGCAATTACCTGCTGAAAAACACAGAAAACAAGAACCATCAAAATTCATTTTACCATCTATTAGGGGAGTCAGACAAGAACCTAGAAGACCTGTCACTATGCAGAAGTGGTATTGCCAGGGCCAGATACTGCCTCTATATGCAAAAAAAAAGCCCCACCAATACAGAAGGATTTTAATTATTAGTTAAGGCAATACTTTGAAAACTTACAGGCAAACAAAGTTCTCACTGAAATCTTCTAGGAGCTCTCTCCATGAAGTCAACACTCAAAGCTTAGTTTCCATCCTCCCCCATTCCCTTCATTTAGGGGCATCATAGCCTTTTAGTATAGAAGATACCAAGTAGAATTGGCCTGTTGCAAAGGTAATCAGTTCTATTAACCCAGAACTGATAACTGAAATGATATGAAATGTAGCTTTTAAAGTGACAGTATTTGGTTATTTTCAAAAAGAGGTGGGTGTTAACTGCATCCTGAGCCTATTTCTCATAAGCAACAGCAGAAAGCAAGATTAGTAATTCAAAGAGATACTTAGAGATATAAAAATGTGCTGGGATGGAAAAYAGACTCTTCCTTGAAAAACTCTAGGTCAACCTTCTGTCACCACGGGTTGGAAGCAGGTTTCTAAATGCTTTTATTTGATTAAACTGACAATTCCTGGTTCTTACTTCTTCCCTCCCCTGCACCCTAAGAACAGTTAAATTTGATACTTTAACTTGATTTACTTTTAGACATCAAAATAAGGGAGTGATCACCACTCCAGGAACTACTGTGTTTCACCTAAAAGTAACTGACTGTATGATTGGCAGATACAGAGAACTTGGCCACAAGCTACCACATGTACAAAAGGCTCTCTGTCATCTCAGTCAGTCACTGAATGGTAACAGTTGATAAATACAATGGATTTTTAATGACAGCCTAATATCCAAGACTTGGGCAGCCTACTCTGTTTGAGACCAACTATATAGGACAACATCCAACAGAAAATTCTAGAAATTAATTCTCCAGTAATAAACACTTCAACACAGAAGCAAGACTCATCTCAAGAAGTTTCACTAAAAAAATCCCGCAATCACCAAAATCCAACCTCAAACTTAAATTTCTAGGAGTTCTCACACAAAAAAGCCTACTGTAAAATTGCAGTGTAACATCAGGACCTCTGGAGGTTATCTGTCCTAACTGTCCTGTTCAGTGCAGCATATGCAATCAATGCATACCCAGTCATCTGGTTAGGTCAACTGTACTCAGGGAGTACAAATTTGAATTTTCTAAAAACATGAGAGGGGCTAAGTTTAGTGTCTTAAACTACAATTCAGGCATTCCCGGTAACACATTTCTACATTCTGCATACAGAAGTACTTTTCAAGAGGTTACTTCAACACAACGTTTTCCAGAGGAGCTACAACCAGAACAACATTATCTTCCCTTGTGACAAACTCCAAGGGGTAACCTGCTCCTGGGCACTGTGATGAAACAAGTCTCCTGAAAAGATGAGAAAGTAGATGATCCCAATTAAGATAAATTACTTTTCAAAACACCAGTATATCTGGCAAAGCTAGTAGCCACAAATACTGTGCTCTGACTGAGGCTCTCTGGAATTGCTTTTTTTCTCCTCTTTCTTTTTTCCTCGAATTTAAACTGTTCATTGATCAAAATTAGCAGGATTTTGCAAGGACAACAAACAATCCTCACTTAATTGCACATTTATTTTCATGTTCAGGTGGCAAGAATGAGATCCTAAGCCAACATTCAAGTGAACAGCTGCAGTAGCCTGCGCATGCTGAAATTACAGCATTTCTCAGCTATAGAACCATCTGCTCTGAATAAAGTGATACTAATATGTTTTACAAATAATGCATATTCCATTGATAGGTTGAATACAACTGTTCATAAAACACAAAGCACTTCTTCAGCAGTTACTAAATATTTTCCACCCAGAAAAATAGTTTAAGAGATAAATTTACAGTTTTCAAACCATTTCTCAGAATAAGACTTGTAAATATACTTTTAAAATAGTAATCATAAATACACAGTATACAGGTTTTTAAAGTTACTGCAATTTAGTATTCAGACCATACCAAAACCATTTTATTACAATACTACTCTTCAATTATTCACCGGGTATTTTGAGTTAGTACTAAAATCTAATTGACATTAGAAGAAAGGCAAGCCACTGMAGTGTAATTTCTACAGGAGATCACCATATTGTAGAAAAAGTTGTCATGGTACACCAGTGTGCTCTAGGCTCTCACAGAATAGGGACACAACCTACAGCCTATAACGAAACATAGAAGAGAGTTAATGTTCCAAATGGGAGATTAAAGAGTTTGGTATGGCCTCAGCACTATTAACATGTAAAAAAGCAGCCTACAGAATTTAAGAAAAGTCCCACAGACCCCAGTCCAAGGCTCTGCTGCCCACGAACCACTTCTAAGCAGAGAAGCCACATCACACAGTCTGACTGCCATGTTAGTTTGGAGTTGCCGTCTGCAATATGGACACAAAAAGTACCGTATGTTAGATTAGCAAGAAAATGCAACAAATCAGTTTGTACAAATTTACAGTAATTGCATTTATATTCCCAGCACGTCCATACAGTGTGGTTTAATTGGATTTGAGGCAATTCCAATCTAATCTTTCCAAATTCAGTTCTGAAGTTATTTTTCTTACATGAAATAAGATGCTTATTTGTAACAAAATTTAAAAGATAATGCAGTCTAGTTACCCCTGCCATCTACCCTGGAAACTACCTCCAGAACCACACCATGCCTAAAAGGAACTATAACACAAAACAGTTTTTTTAAATTTTCAAGACTGAAGGAAGAGGGAGGAAAGAAAACGTAGTGAGCTGACTTTCCATTAGCACATAAGATGACCATGCACCACTGAAAAACAGCTCCCCTTACATGCCTTTCCCAGCCCACAAAAAATACACAAGACAACAAACTACTTTGCTAGAATCCAGCCTGTTCTTAAAATCCTAGGTTTTAAAAATTAAGTAAATTTAAAATCTTGCACAGAGGGTATTCAGTAAGTTTCCTTGCAATAGCTGTTTAAGAGTACCACTGGACATACAACTGGCAGTAGAGTCAAGGATTTCTCAAGCGGAATAACTGGAGCAAAACATGTAAAAGAATTCTTTGTAAGGGTATTTTTGTCCCCAAGCACACTGTTTTTCTTTTTTAAATAAAACATCATCACAAACCCAGTTGTACTTGAATTGAAGAGTGCTGGGATACCACAAAAGCTAATGGGCCATTTGCAGATGATTACAAGTAGTCCGGATGTTAAATATAACCACAATACTGGCACAAATAGGGAGATTCCTGACTGTTGCCACAGCTTGAGACTGGTGTAAATACAAGAGATCCCTCTTACCCGTGGTTAGCAGATGAGGTAAATCTAAACTTGATAAAAAAAACAAGGACTCAGATTTTGGAAGGCTGCTGCATCCAGGGTTTATAAACACATACTTCAAAGCCACTTTTCCTGTTTTAAAACAGTGTAAATTAGCCTTCATTTCAGTTTGCTACCAAAGTGCATATGGTTAGCTGACTTCATGTCTGGTCTTTCATTTCTAACTTAGGTTGATAAAGGCCTTTAATCATCTCTTTTTATGCAAAATACTGAGGCTTTGGTATCAGATGCAAGCTTGCAAGCCATTCCCTCTGGTGAGACCGCTGTTCAAAGGAAAGGATACGCTCAGACTTTTCCACTGCACACTACCATTCACAAAATCTTGCCAACTGCAGTTTTTGCTCTTATTCATTTAAACACTTGCACGTGCTGTCCTAGTCTCATGTGCTACCTCTCAGCCTTCTAGCAAAGTGCTCTCCAAAGCAATACAATTCTGTCAAAATGCAGATGTGTCCTGCAAGAAGTAACAGTATCTTACTGCAGACATTTCCCTTCAGCCTTATACATCTGCAGTCCTCTTAAGCCTACTGAGAATAACAGAAGAAAACAGATTCAATGGGGTGAAAGGAGACAACTTGAGGACTCTTCAAATACAGCATCTTGACAGCTTGAGGGGTTTCAAAATCAACATCCACATTAAAACATACAGTGCCCGCTCCAGTTGAACTGGCTAGGATGCCTCCTCCAATTTTTCAGCATTTACCTCACTAATCCAGTGGGGCTGTGTAAAACTTTTTCCTCTTTCATGCTGCAGTTACATCCTTCTGCTCCACTGGGTATTTCAAAAGCTTAAGTTTTACCAATAGCCAGGAAAATGAAGCAAACCAGGTTAGTCTGACTCTGAAGAGATGCCCAAATTTAAAAGTTAGAAAAACAGGTTATTCCTGATCAAGAAAGCATGTGTCAGCTTCAATGCCACCCACTACTCCGTTTACTCTCCCATTCCTCTCTCTGAATGAGAACATAGCTAAAAGGTTTTGTCCTTCATGCACCCCGCAACTTTCCTCAGTGCAACGGAGGGCCCAGCAATGGATGACAGAACTCATCTTCCAGGCTCAAGACAAGGTTAGAGGAACACTTCTGCTCCGCTGATTTTTCATAGCAGCACTCCTCTTGCTCACAGCTCCCTGGAGAGATGCTTGGGCCCAGAACCCGGCAGTATCGTAGACACTCCACCAGAGGCACACCCCAGCAGACCCACAGAACCAGATTTTGAGAACTTGGTAGCTCCATCACAGCCCTACCCTTCAAACGGCTGGATGAATCCCCTCAATTTCCTCCCTTCAGTGGGGGGTTTGTTCTCTCACAGTAAACTTTGATCTCAAACGTAGAGTAGGCAAGGAAGAAGTTGCACAACTGAAGAGCCCTATCCCTTAAACCCTCACATACACAGCTAGTTAGCTAAGCAACTGACACCCTCCATCCCATGCAAAAAGGGAAAAAAGGAAGCAGCTAAAAGTCAAAACTCAGAAGCCTCCATGCCTCTCCCTCCATACCTTTCTTCACAAGCTCTTTCAAAGCGGTGACAGGCTGGTATGGCAACACAAAGCCTGCRCACTCATATGCCTCCGCGAGCCCAGATGGCTACAGCCATGTCAGAAGTTGGAAATGGCATCCTTATTTTAGTTCTAAAACTAAATAATGATGACAAGCAAAGCTTACATGCAACACAAAAATATTCAAACCAAACTGAAACATGCACCATTACATACACATAGAATCAAGTCATTTTTGTATAGGAAAAATTAAGCCTTCCATTAAACCTTCTGGGGAAGAAGGGATCTTCAGTAAGACAAGAGCTCAACTAGCGAGACAGGGCAAGAGGCACTGGAGTTTGCCATGAACTCAGCATTACAGTAGATACGACAGCAAACAAACTACCTGAACAGCCCAGGACATGACGTTGTCTAAAACTGCTTCAATGACCTAGGATCACATCTTACAGATGTTAAACACTATTCAAATACTAAATACCTGCCTTCTGTCATTGTTGAAAGGCCTCAAAGCAGCATGTAAGGGATTTGTGGCACTAACTGACATGAGCTGCACAATTTTTTTCAGAGCTGGGCATGAGGGATTGGAAGAGCAAAAGGAACACTGTTCAAACCAAAACACTTCCAGTCAGCATTTCTGCCCTCTTCAGTCAAGAGCAGCTCACGCTTCACTTACAGCCTTATCAGGCTTCCACTACTTCACTTAAAGATTTAAGATCATCCAGGAAGAGTAAAGACATCAACAAGCCACTTTTGTCTGACAATTTCATAATGAACTAATATGAAAAAATATGGCCAAAGCCAGTTTACTCTGAACACCTATTACATATAAAGACTGATTATTCAGTCTTTAAGTAGCATTCTTAATGGTCTGAAGTCAATAATCACATCTTTTAGAAAAAATAAGCTTAAAGACAGCTATGAGTCCTCCCTGCCTGCCCCACCAGGAGTAGGAAGTCACCGCAGTCCCATGAATGCAGCACAGACTTCCAGTAGCAGATGAAGAGAACTTCATTTCCTAATCCTGCTATACCATGAATAATGAATAATGCAACACAGACATAACATGACAGATCCATATGCTGTACTGAGATGACTTATGTGCAGAAATCTTTATTTGTATAATCCAACTAGAAATGCAGAGAGATGGAGACTTAAGAAGTTTTCCTATTTTAAAATAAAYTTGCTCTTGATTTCAGTCAGCTAAAATCTCACCCAAGTTTTAAGGTTTCTGACCTCTGTGGATGAGAATCCCTGCACGAACAAATTCAAGAGCAGAGAAACACAGCAGCCGAGATGCCAGAACCCTTTATTAAATCTCTAAGAATCTGATACATCATAGTTAATACTGTTAATCACATTATCCTATCATTCTGTCTGGAAAATACAAAGTTTCTGAGGCCATTTGGCTTCCATACACTAGCTCTTTCTCCTAACCCTTTGTTTATGGAAAGCTGTATCTAATTTGTCTTCCACCTCTAGTGTTTTCCAGTACTCCAATTTCCATTAAACTAAGTATCACTAAATTGACTTAAGATACCCTTGTTCCTTATATGGGCTAACCTACATGGTTTTGATTCTTATGCTATATTATTTCATGTATTATCCTATGCTAGGTGTTATACCCAAACCTATTAAAACTTCAAGTATTTATGCAGGAGACATTTCTATTACTTATGTCTAACCCATTAAACATTGTATATACATATTACTGAAATCTAGACCTTGTAACAGCAAATTCTAGATTAGGTAATTTTCTTTCAAATTAGTTTTGAAAAGCTGACTTCACTGTATTAGGAGATTTATCATTGCAGCAAAAAATACCATTTCATAGTAAAAATAATTATATACCTAATTCAAGAGTGAGAGAAACAGTAGTCACAGGAGTACACCTCTGCAACAGAACTCTCAAATACTGAGAATCATACCTTTCCCAATTTATTTTATTCTCCTGTGCACATTCTCAAACTTTAACACCAAAGGAAAATCAAGAGAATTGTTTACAAAAAAAGTTGGTCAGGAGTCTCAAGACAGCATGATAGCAAGAATGAAGTCAGTCCAATAGCACACAGCTCTGAATAAACTTTTACTTTCCTGCCCTGTATCAATGCACATCAAGCACTAGAAAGTCCTCTATGCCCCAAAAATCTCCCTGCAACACACGCTACAGGACAAAAGAGAACCTGGACAGAGAAATCAGACATACAGCAGCAACCAAAAAATTTWCTCTGAGAACATCAACAGGTGGAAGACACAATGCTGATGCTATCTGACTTAGGATACCCTTGCTTCCTCTATGTGCTAACCTGCATATTTTCATTACCATTTCACTACAGCGATGCACTGACTCTGAGGCATGGGAGAAGGGCAGCTGCTTTCACCCAGCACCCAAGTTTGAGATCAGGAATTTAAGACCTTGCTTATCTTTAGCACCCTTTATAGCAGACCTGACAAATCACATTATTTGCCATGGCACCCAAAGGCTGACCTCTCAAGTGCTGAAGAACACTTCAAAAAAAACCAGATGGTGGATTTTATGCTATGACATCCCTGTGACATGGAGAGAGGAATCTGAGTTTGGAAATTTTTGTTTCATAATGAATTACTTCCAAAACAGCAACAAGTCCACTTTCACGGGGTGAACATTATGCTTGGGGAGGGAAGGGGATGTCTTGTGAAGCAAAGGCATCAATAAATTAATAAAGGCTGTTCAGAAACAGTATGCATCTTCCCTCCTGGCACTTTTATCTTGCAAAAAAGATGACAGTGGTTTACACTGAATCTCCTAAAGTACAGGGTACTTACACATACACTTTACCAGCATCAAGTAAACAATGTGTTTTACTACAGCAGAAAACAAAAATCAAAAGCAAGCACTGGAGACATGCTGACAACAAGTCAAAAGGCATGAGTGCTGTGGAGAAGTCTGAAAAAAAGCTTGAAACTGCTATCATCAGTATTGAAAGTCCTTGCTAGTATCAGATATGGGTTCTCACTGCCCTATATGATCATACATTCCCACTAAATATACACAGGAGTCCCAAACAATTAAAAAGGTAATAGTTACACTACTTAAGTAGTTGTAGGAGTTGAACTTCCATTTTCAAAAGAGTGTCATCCAGACTACATTGGAACAGATTCTTCAACAAATTATAACAGAAGCAGCTCTGAGTTTGAAAAAGTCTGTTTCATTAGGCATCAGCACGATCCAGCTCTAAAAGAAAGCCCATCAGGAAGAAAACTCTACTCCACACTATTCATTTGGACCTTTACGCTCTGCTGTCCACATTTTAAATGTGGGCATTTAAAAGAACAGCATAACTAAGAACATAAGGACAAAGAATCATCCACTTCTGGAAATGAACTCATAGTCAGGATAGCCAAAATTTGAATGGAGTCCATTATACAAAGTGCTATATTGTCCCACAGCCAGAAAGCAAGGATTTTTCCTTTTCCACACTGTAGGTAACTACTTAAAGATATTACATTTTCCTGGAAGTAGTGCTATCATTCCACCTCCTCTCTTGCTCCCAGAAAGAAGTCAAAATATATCGGAACTGTCTTCCACCTATTTCCTAACACACAAACCAGCACCTCTAAATCCTGAGGCCCTGATATCAATGACCCACACATCTCTGCCTGAAAGATCAAAACTGTATTTCATTGTCCCATTATACACGTACAACATAAAAGAACAAGAACATAGGGTTGTTAGGTTATTTTTAAACCAAGCTGGAAGTCAAAAAGGATGTTCATTTATTTATTTCACTCTGTAGGTATGTTATACCATTCTACATTGAACAGACCTTTCAGTCAATGCTCAACTTTCAACCTTCAGAATTTTATTCATTGCTTTGTGAAGTTTTTGGGGAAAGTAGTAGAAAAATAGGTTCAAGTATGCCTCCTACCAACTGCAGTAAGCAAAAAGGAATTTAAACCTTTCTTACTACAAATTCTGCATAAATAGTGTACAAAATGCATGGTCACTAGAAGTTACCTGCAAGTCAGTTCTGCAAGACACTGCCTCAGCTGAAAAATCTGGAAGTGCTCAGCCTATGTGTAATGCAAAAGTTTTACAGCTCGTTCGCTCTAGGCAGAGAGAGCACATCAGGACTAGTTGCCTAAGGCTAGCAGTAGCTGCATCTGCAGTAAACTTGTTAATTTATAGAAAAAAAATTATTAAAAGAACATTGGTTTGAGACTCATGACTGCAGAAGTTCATTTAGCCATACCAAAGCTCTGGAGCCTGATATCACAAAGACTTAAAAAGCCAGTGCATGGGAAAGCTGGAATAGTTAAAAGTCACAAAATTAAAGTCACAAACCTACAAGTCACTTCAGAGAAAGTCCATGCCATCAGGAGAGACAGGGACAAAGGGAGAGTGAGATCAGGATACCGCAACAAGTAAAACATGAAGAGCATCCCGACACTGAGGACCTGCCATCAAGCATCATTTGACTGATGATGAAAAGAGCTTGTAGTACAGTAATTATTTCCAATTTGTAAAAAGTGAACTATTGGTAACTTATCTCCCAAACCTACTACAAACTGCCAGCAGAAAAATACCAGATAGATTACATTCACTAATTATAACTTGTCCCACACCAGTGCATGCAAGTTTAGATTTTGCTTGCTTACYGTGCATCTTGAAAGGACATGCAACTGCACTGTAAGGATTCTTCTGTTTGTATACAACAGCTTACTGGAAAATGGACTCAGCATGGGCCAAGTATCAAATGTTTTCTTACTTCTCTCAGCAGTTTGTGAACTCCCTACAGCAGCAAGAACAGCTACTGAAGTGGGGTCTGTCAGGCACATCTCCGAATAACCTCCATTGAAGCTACAAATTCTCAGTAGGTTGCTAGAAGGTTAAACAACTGTAACAGACAGGCTTGAAACAGATACAAGTCAGGTGTTAAGATTAAAATTTGTTGCATTTTTCACTGGTGTGAGATCAAAGTTTTTTACATTTTGTTTTTAACTGAGATCTAAAACAGACCCAGTAGAAAAAAGATCAAACACAGAATACTGCCATATCCACCCCTACTAAATTCAGAGAAAATAACTCCCTTTTCTCCTAGATTTGTGGACACTGACAGCAGCTCTCATTCAAAGCCATATGACGACTTTATCTAGTTGAAGAAATAGCTAAAAATGTTTAGGCACAGAAAGTGCTTAAACACAGAAAAGGTTCTCAAGTAGCAGAGGCTGTCCTCACAATAAAGACATCCCATATGGTAACTATTTTTAGACTGTTAAGTATCAGAGGTTAGAGAAATCACATGGGTGTCTCCAAACTACCAGCTCCTCAGCTGATTTTTATCCTTTGCATAAAAAGGCAAGTTGGTATAATTTTTAGAACTAACATAGCTCAAACTCAAAAACTGTGTCCCTTCAAGGTGCATTTAGCTTCCATAACTAAACATCCTTCCTAGTAAGGACCTGAAAGGAAAGCAAGCCTGTAACTTTTGACAACAATACCTAGAGCATTTGAAGCAGATCAGCCAAGTTATATTTGAGCTGGTTCTAATTCACTGCAGCTGCATCTAATGAACCACAAAGAACTTCAATAAAAGCAACACAGCTCAGAGCTCAGTGGCTGAACACTCTCCAAGCTTCCAGCATCCTTCAGGTGGCTGTACTCAGCATCAGCTACTGAATGATCTCTGTTCTGTAGCTAAGCATGTAAAAACAACACAGACAACACCACCCCTCCATTTGTAATCTCTTGGATACATTATCATGGGGGTATCAGTCACGGTATGCTACCTGACATGTTCAGACAGTTGATGGCAGAGAATGTCTGCATTCCTTGATCCTTGAAGTACTCACCTGCTTTAAACATTGAAAACCAGAAGTCCTTCTTGAAAAGATAACTCATACACAGACTTCAACATAGGAGCTTGTGATCAGCCACACTGAAATCAGGTGAAGAACCCAAGCTGCCTGCAGGATTTTCAAGCTCACCTTTCCAACACATGACTATGGGTGATCTAAAAATATCAGGTCTCGATGCAACTTGGACAAATACTGGTTAAGAACAGATCCATGCATTAGTTCTACACAGAAAAAATCATTTAGGGATTCCCACACAGAACTAAGTAAAAGTTTTATTTAAAATGAACAGAAGTATACAGCACACACTAAGTCTGTGACAGATTGCTAAACTCAAACTCAGGATTTCAGAATATTGTCAGTTCTCTCCACCAAGAACTTACCAAACCTGAGCTTAAGCAGTTTATTGGTAACGACTGGGAGTCATCAATTGGCCTTTGATACACTAGTATGTTTTTATGAAGGTCATTGTCTAAGACCAGGGCTGTGTCAGGAACTTTATCAAATCCTCCTCCAAAATTTTACAAGCATTTTTGCCATCTTACAAAACACTCCTGGTCTGTAGAGCATCTCCTGACTGAGTCATTTGACTGCAAGTTATCCAGTCCCAAACAGAAGAGTACATAAAATACATAAATCTAAAAACTTACTAAGTAATCTAAAGTATTCAAGATTAAATTAAATGCATTTACTCCATCTTCTTTCATCATCTCTGTCAGAAAGGGGAGAGGGAAGGGAGGGATGTGGTACAGGAAAAGCTTCAGAAGTTACTCAATGTTTTCAGCTTTCACAAAGACTGATGCACACCAGGTGCTTCAAAAAGCACTTTTTATACAGAAAATCAGTAAGATTAAAGGTCTCCCTTCCATCTCTGGTGAAGTTTCTTGTATTCAGCATAAGTGTCACTTTCCTGTTACCAATTTACTCTTGACAGCTGCACTCCTTGTTTCACAGCAGCATTTAACACATTGAAAGATTCACATATCCACTGGGGAGACACAGAATGATGGAGCAAGAAAAAGCATTTTGTTCTGGGGTGTTTAACAATAAACTACTTTTTTTGTTTGTGCTACAGGGAACTTTGAGCTTTCTACTTCACTAGTCAAAGAAAATACACAGTTAAGTCAGCATCCTTAAACCCTTCAGAAGGATGCCAGGTAAACCKCAAGGAAGAGAGGTAGATCAACAACACACCAAGCTGTAACACACAGCAGCAGTGCCTTTCAACAGTCTTCCAGCTGAAGAGACACTAACAGGTATTTCAGAAATATGTTAGTATGCTCAAGCACTACAGCCTAAAATTAGGATTTTTTTTCCCCTCAGAATTGCTCTCGTATTTATCTTCCCTGTTGATTTTTCACACAGCACCAAAAACATTTTGTGTTCTTTTCATCCAGAATTTCAAAAAATAATCTGTGAGCACTGTTCAGTGAAGCGCTTCCTCATAGCTCACTTACCACACAGGTGGCAAGTATTTCTCCCCCTATCACCCCCCGTAGGCTCCCAAAACCAGCAGGAACAGTGTTGGATTGGAAACAGTCTTTAAACAGTAAACGAGAAACAAATATAAAATGGTAGAGAAAAAAACAAAACCCAAAACCAATCCTTAGTTCCAATATTTTAAAAAACAGTAAGCGGTGCAGTCTCCCAACTGTCACACCAGTCTGCTACATTCTAATTTGCTTATGCAAAGTACAGATTGTTATATTTCTCTACAGAATCCTCTACAGTAAGTGGATTAGCTACACAGACTAACATTATTAGCAAGACTCTTCTCTGAAGCACTAAAGAAGAGGTATGACTCTGGGGGTGGATTTTTGCATTTATGGAGACAGGTGGCAGAAAAGAAGCAGCAGGAATCTTTCAACAGACCTCAGAAAGGAGAAAGTGGTAGAAGTGATTCAGCTGGCTGAGAGAGCCCACTTCAGAAGCAAGTGGAGAAGACTGTTATCAATTGTTTTGCAAGCCTATCACAATTGGATTACCTGACCCAGAATAATTGCACCAGTGTAAACTGACCTAGCAGATTCTGTTCACCTCAGGGAGCAATCTGCTCCTAGGACTGCTTGTTTCTTCTGGTTTTCAGCAAAGTGTTTGTGATTCAGTGATTCAACAGCACATAATCATGGGATCTTGGGAGGCCTTTATGGAGGGAAACGCTCTTACTACCACCTCCATGAAACAAATTCCTTCACCCCACAAAGCTGTGTCCCCCAAACACTGGTGCTGCACAAGACTGCAAAACAGAAAAAGAGTATTAGTCAAGTTCTTCTAGCTAAAAACAGGTGCTCCTGAAAGCTTTAAAAAAAAAAAAAACACAACTGAAGACTCAACACCTTAGCATTTTACTATTAATATTTGCAAGAAAAAGCTTTAAGAGGAAGGAGAGTATCCAAAGTCAAAACTGACAAAGTGTTAAACCATATCAGTACAAGGTAAATGATAACAGTGAGAAATGAACAAAATCTTCATCAGGTGAGCTCTAGGATGCTGGGAGCCCTCCATTACACAGAATCTTTATTTCCAACCCTTGCATACTTGAATGTTGCCTTTACCCCTTTAAAAAGCTACCAGTTATCAATCCTTACAGCCCACTATAGTCAGATGCATCTCAACAGCTTTTAGGAAATTACTTTTAGACATACACTAGCCAGTCCAAGACTGTCAGTGGTATTGAGAGGTCAATCAAATCACTGCACCTAGAAAGAGCATGCTTCTGTCCTGTCTGGAAACCCAGACTATCCACACCATTCTTCTCTAGCTAGAGCACACTTTGGGGGGCTTTCTAAATGTAGTAACAAGACAAAGTTGATGTGCTAAGTGAAAAAAGACTAAAGTCCTAGTAAGGGACGTGAGTGTTTAATCCCAGTATCTATCACGTGTAAAATCACCTGCAAAAAGCAGAATTCAACAACAAAAAAACCCAAAGTACTTAACTGAATTTAATTATTAAAGAAGATTTCAGAATCTATGCATAGAACACAGACAAGGGAGACCTTTCACCTGAAAGCCTGATTTTGCAGACCCTGCCATGTTTCAACTCCCACAGCTGCTCCAGCAGCAGCATCTTCTGTTGCCCAAAGGTTTTCCAAAGTTGAAATTCAGCTCAATAAAGCACCATATACACTATTCTTAGAATACCTGACCAACTAAATTACAGAATCCCAGAGTGTTTGAGGTTGGAAGTGACCTCTGGAGATCATGTGGCCCAACTCCCCTGCTCGAACAAGGCTACCTAGAGCCAGCTGCCCAGGACCATGTCCAGACAGCTGTTGAGCATCCCCAAGGTGGGACACTCCACTGCCTCTCTGGGCAACCTGTGTCAATGCTCGGTCACCCTCACAATAAAGAGTGCTTCCTGATGTTCAGAGCGAGACTCCTGTGTTTCAACTTGTACCCACTGCCTCTGGTCCTGTCACTGGGCACCACTGGAAAGAGAGCCCGGCTCCATTCTCTATGCACCCTCCCTGCAGGTATTTATATATATTAATGAGATCCCCCTGAGCCTTCTCTTCTCTAGGCTAAAGAGTTCCAGCTCTCTCAACTTTTCCTCATAGGAGAGATGCTCCCATTCCTTCATCATCTTCATCACCCTTCATTGGACTCTCTCTAGTATGTCCATGTCTCTCCTGAACTCGGGAGACCAGAAGAAGAGTGCTCACCTCTAGGCATAAGCCAGGCAGAGGCTTCATTAAAGAGAGAGTTAAATTTGTTTCGTTCCTAATAACTAAACACAGAAACCTACCTCAAGAATTTAAGTAAGAGCAAAAATACCTGGAAGTGTATCAATGGATGTGAAACCCTGTCTATGAAAGATATCACTGGCTGCTAATTTAGTACTTTAGTAAAATTTACACCATTGTAAGAATGTGATGCAACAGACTCAACCCTCCACTATCAATCCCCAACAATTTCATGATCAGAGCATTTTGGTCAAGTTTTCAAGAGTCAACTTAAGGAGACTGTTCCTAAGTGACAAGTAATTTTCTAACTTTCCACTGTGAACAAAAGTCATTTGAAGCCTTCCACTGTCATGACAGCTAGAGTATTTCCCATTTCAGGGGCTCGACAAGGAACCAAAAATCCAGAAGAGCTTAATCAAGAAAACAGTAGTCCCCATGATACACTTGCAAAGGGTTTCCTTGAAAGATGGGCAGAATACAGAGACACCCAACTTCAGTTGTTAGTGATGCAAACCCTAGATACCATGACCCAGAAGTTTATGTTCGAATTTGGCAAGACATTCATCCAGAATCTCATTTCTCCCAGTTCTGGGATGCTGTGAAAGCACTTTTCACTGATGCCACACAAGAGATCCACCTGTACCTAGGGCACTGTGCAAAGTCTCAGAGCTTGGCAATGATCCCTTGCATCTTTACGAGAAGTACACATACACAGAGATATAAAAGACGAAGACAGAAATAAACATAACCCTGTGGTTAATTACCTAGGGCACTATCAGGTGAAACACCCAACAACCTTGCAGTTCTCTTCTGCTTTTTCGCACCAATAATCCCTGAAGTTCCACCTGCAACTCTAAACACACTCAAAAGGCCACTTTTCTTTACACCTGACATTTCCGAAGTCCAAACCACACAGTGTTTGCAAAAAAATGGGAAATCCCAAATTTGACAGTGATAAGCAGTAGCCATATATAGGCATCAAAAGTTACTGATAATTAGCAGCACCATCAGTTTATGTCTCAAATCTAAGGCAAACCATTTGCTTCCTGGCACTGCTCCAATAAACCTGTGTCACAARAAATGCTGCAACAGACAAGCTGTCTCTTCAAGCAGGTTTCCTTTAATCTTTCATACACCAGTACCAGCAATCTCACCCAATTCTAGAAGATAAATTGTCAGATAAGAGACTTCTAAAAGTTTCCCTTTATATTCTCTGTGAGAAAAATATCACTTTAAAAACAGTTTTCATCAGGAGGCAACTGGCATTCAAAAGTAAGGAAGTCCAGCCCCACCTTTATTCTAGCTTTTACAACAAATATTTTCAGACTACCTGCTTCTCTTCAGAAACTGTGTGCATTGAATATCAAATTTTGACATACCAGATACCTACCCAGCACATTGTGCACATACCACCTGGCTTCTGAAGAGAAACCTGACCTCAAAAAAAAGGAAACTGTACCAGGCTGTGTCAATATGCTGCATGAACTTCATTTTTCCCAGAATACCACCCTACCCAATCCCTTTTATTAAATCAGTTTTAGAGTAATTGTCATGCATCAAGTGTTCCACTGCCATTCAAATTTGTTTATATTGAATTTCTTTCAACCCATTAACTCAGTGAGTTAAACCCTTACCTTCCTCCTCAGCGCAATCTGTCATACAGGGGTAACACTGTCTCACAACCAGGAAATCTCACGTAATGAATGATTCAAGCTTATTGGAAGTGTTAATGGGCATAAGGCACAAAATAGTAACTCTTCCTTAGCTCATAACACACTTCATTTTTGTACAGATTGCTAAAGTGCTTTTAATTCTATTTTCTATTCTTTGCATCAGCTCAGCTGGTACACAGGACATGAAGTTTTGCACAGAATGAAGTTATTTAAACACTGACAGTTATGCACAACCTRAAACAGATGGCCAGTTCTCCTTTGAGTTTAAATCTTAAGAGAAAGAGCCATGCAAGCCTGCATGTGCTCACTAGGCCTGTTTTTCTGATAAGCCAGGGAACTTAATGACCCTGCCTACTGCAGTTATTGCTCTGAAGCTATAGGTCTAGTACACTTACTCAGAAAGACTACCCCTACACAGGTTCAACCCGTCTTCTACCTTTTCATCACCATCTTCTACTACATAAATAGATGCCAAACATCTGCTGTTTCTTCTACTCAAAAGAAACAATTTGAGTCAAAACATGTTAAAGCACAGCAGTTCCTATTTGTGCCATAAAAGCTAAGCTGTCCAACATCCATTGAGTCAGCCAACACAAGAGTTTCTGTCCAAGGTACTTCAGTCTTGCTCAAACCATAAAAACAGTCGCTCCAGTTCAAACTTCCACTAAGTACAAAGATAATTGAAGTGTTTAACTCTTGATTTTTTTCTCACACAACGGTCCAGAATCTATGGTATTTTCTATAAAGTCTTCCCAGAGATACAAAGAGATACTTCTAACCATCACTGCCTTTGGTATGCTATAACATTTTCTCCCACAGATCTTGTCAATGGCTGAACTTGTCAAAATAGACCCCTTTTACAGAAGTGACATGGAGAAGTACTACAAAACCTTCTTGCTGAGCTCAAAGACTTATGACAATTTATTTCCAGTTCCATCATTAGTATTTTTGTCCTTTATTTAAAAATCCTTCAAGTTAAGATGAGGAAATGCTTGAGTTTGTCAAAAGTAGGAGAACGATGCTAGAAATCGGCTCAGAAAACTAAGATATTTAGCTATTTCTGTAACAATAAAATGATTTTTACCTTTAAGATTATCTGTGATTTTTGTTGGTACATCAGTTCACAGAGAGAAAGCCATCATGTAGCACCCTTGATGCAAAACACAAGCAAAAAGAAGAGCAAACACCACTAACAGAAAAGGTAAATGCCAGCATGCAAATTAAATTTTCAAGGAACATTACAAATGAGGATTTCTTCCATTAGCTCTCAACTAAAACACAAACTTACCAAAAGAAAAAGCCACCTTTCTAAATAAGAAGTGTCTACCGTAATTTCAGATTCCACTAGAATCCCAAGCGGTCCTGCATGCAGATTAGAACTTWAAGGATTACTTGTTAGCAGTAAAGCCAAACAGAGGAAACAAGAGTTCCTCTAACRAGTCTGTGAAGTACTATGCAAATGAAAGACCTCCTACCCCCAGAAGACTTTCATTCCAAGGTTGCAGAAATGATGTGGAGACAGCTGTGGCAAAGGTCTCTCTTGAGATTTAGCAATAACTTCTACAGACTCAAAGATAACAAATTTAGTACACATTTACTCAGCCATTGTCTTCAGTCTTCACCAGTTTATTAGATGCTGCTACTGCTGCTGATAAATAATGCACTTTACTCCTCTTCTGCAATACCAGAGTTGATTTTTTTTCCCCATGTAACATCAATGTAAACTATTGTTTAGATAGTGCAAGGTTCCTCCCCTAAAGGTTAGAGATGAAAAGCAAACTTTAGATATACCTGATTGTTATTGGCATTCTGACAAGGTCAAAAAGGCCTTCATCTAGGCCTCCTACTGGACACATTCTTTCAGGCAAGTCTTCAAAACAARAACTTAGCTGGTATTGCATATCCAGAGCTTTCCCAAAACCAGATCTCCAGTAACTATTGCTTCCTCCTCATGCAACTCAATATGGAGAGTAGATTATGAATAAAACAGTAATTTCAAAAAGAACACTCAATCATGCACTCTATACCACRGCAAGTCTCCAACTATAGCCTACAGCCTGCAGAGGAAACAAAAAAGAGTAAATACCCATGGCGTAACACAGCATTCTGAACTACTGCCCAAGTCGCGTCTTTAAACACAAGGATGTTAACTGCTCTTAGGTAAGATGGAAAGCATGGTAACTTCTCAGTAAGTCAGAAAAATTTAGTTTGCAGATCTTTACTTCATAGCTCTTTTTGTTGATGGTAAGAAGTGTAAAAAGCAGAACTAAAAACAGCCAGTGAAAACAAGCTCTTAAAAATAAAACACTTGTATTTTGATATAGAGGGATGAAAAAGCATTCTGAGCATCCTTTTTAAAGTGCTAGCAAGTTGGCTGACTACAGAATGTGTACTTTAAAACCGTAGAAGTTAATTCACCTTACTAGCAYTGCTTAGGTCAACTTAAAGGCATTTGGAAAAAGGCAGAAGGAAGATCACAGAAAATGTGGGCCTGCAGGGAACCTGGTGACAACRGACATGGAAGAGGCTGAGATAAGTCTATGCCTTATTCACCTTGATCTTTACTGGTAAGACCAGTACAAATACCAGATGGAGGGKAGGAAAGACAACTGAGCCAGAGTCTTTTCAGAGGCATCCAGTGTCAGGACAACATATTACATTTAAACATACAAAAACTTATTCCCACAGTGAACATGGACAAGCACTGAACAGCTCACCCATAGAGAATGCAGACACTCTCTGGGCAGAGCAAGAGACACCCAAAACCCAGCTGGACATTGTCCTGGGCAGCCTGCTCTAGGTTGACCCTGCTTTAAACTGAGGTTTGAACCAGAAAATCTCTGGAGGTGCCTGCCAACCTCTGCAATTCTAAATCATTTCAGTCATTAATATAACTGATTATTAACTCATTAATATACCTTTGATATTTTTTAATGAACTAAAAAAGCTAAAGTATGCAGCAGAGGGCTGCAATCACTAGCACCAGCACCAGTCATTAAAACAGCAACGAACACAAGCAGAATACACTAAGTCTGTGTCCTTCTGTTTTCCTGCAACTGTAAAAAGAGTTACTGAGGAGTTTCCAGCATCCGTGAGTGGTGGAAACTTACGGATCCATCATGTAGTCATCCTGTTATTCTACCTGCAATGGCAAATGGAGTTCATTTATACTGTATTTCTTTAACATTCAAATGCACTTGCAGGTACAGGAATACATTATGGTAAATCCATATATCAAATTTACCCTCCACAATTGTGTCAACAGCAACAATCCTTAACAGGCAAGATAAGGCAATGAGAAAGACAGGAAGAGAGACTTAAGGAATATCCAAGACCTAAGTTCCCAGCCCAACTTCATGCTATTAGTAAAGTTCCAAACTATTACTGTGTGACAATCCATGTGAATGTTGGCGAAAAATAAGATAGCATAYCACCCATACATCCTGTGGATTGACTGATACCTTTAAGGTGTCCTTTACAGAAAGTAACAACAGTAAAGCAAAGGATGTGTTACTCAATAAACCAATAAACTCAGTAAATGGAGAAAGAATTCACACACAGGAGACTCCAGAAAAATTATTTGCCAAAGTAGCATTCAGCTTACAAGATATTAGCTCAATACTGCTTATTACACACTCATTAGATCATGACTCTCTACGCAGTCCTCCACTTACCATGCAATTCCATTCTCGAGTTTATCAGGTAAAATACACTCTAGAACATGGCCCAGGACAACAGTGTTCTCAAGAGTACATTAAAGCATTCCACCTATGCTCAGGAGAATAGCCTGTTTTGTCTAATAAGCACCATTTTTTTTCTCAAGCTTATTGTCCTGCCACTGTTACCAGCATAAATAGGTAAGTAAAAGCAAGACCTGTGTCAAGAGAATGTTTCTTTCAAAAGTCCTGCCAACACTACCCTTATCTTCTAAGTAAGTCAATGCACTCAATTAATTAACGGACTCAACAAGGAAGTTCGAGAAATAAAGCTTTATACTTCMATTTTTTTTATAAAGATACAACTCCTGATATATCAAATTGGTATATGTCCCCAGTTCTGTTCTGACATTTCTACTGCACAGTCTACCTCCTCAAGGCTGTTTGTGACAGCTTCCTTATCAAGTGGAGATAGACAAGATGTGTCACGCCTTTAGAGAGGCTTCAGAACTGAATTCTTCAATGTTAAGGAACAGTTGTATGCAAGCTACAGAAAGAAAAAGCACACTTGGAAATGAATTGAAGCAGAAGGAAATTGCCTTGAACAGCAACTGTTGCTTGATCCATTGTGCAAGTTCATCATCACTGTTCTGGCTTTCTGGGATTTTTTTACCTCCACATATCAAGTCTTGCCTATGGAATTCTTCACCAAGCAGACTCTCYATTGACATCTCCTGAAAGCACTAAGTTTTACAGCTGTGTTATACTGAAATAATTCCAGCCCCCCACCTGTTTAATCTTTTCTTTCCTGGAGCACTTGTTAGATTATTGAGTACACCTGTGTTCTTCTGTTACAACCACCTCTGCAGTGCTGTACCTACCAAGCACCTCCAACATTAGTTAACTGTTGACAGTGTTTTTGCTTCCCACCCATCACCCTCCATCCTAATGGATGCCACAATGAGAAATTTCAAGACACTGTTTCAAAATGCTGAAGGACAAAAATGACTGGACCGCAGTTCAGTGACACCACTCAAGTTAGCCATCTTCTAATTACTTCTAGCTTAACATCTACAGTCAACGTGACTTTCACCAAATATCCACCCCAAAACACAAGAGTCTGCCTATTTAGCTGAACCATAACTAGAAATAATTAACTGAAGTTGAACAAAACAAACACCATTCTTAGCTCTGCTGGTTATTCAATACACACATTTTTTTCATGTAAAAAGGTTTTCAAATGCCATACACATTATGCACAAGGAGGTACTAAGAGCAGAGTAGAAACTCTAAACTGATGAACAATCCTGGTGTTGATTTATCAGTGGTCCTGGCTTTCTTAGTCTTACCAGTGTCTTGGCTTATGCTGAGGGAGAAAACTGCCACCAGAAACAGCATGTACTAAAACCAGCCACAGCTATTCACAAGTGGCCATTTCTGCTTCCAGGAACTCCACAAAGATCATCAGGGAGGTGAGAATTCCAGCATGGTTGCATATTTCACTTCTTGACTCATCTTACATAAATTTACCGTAAGATTTACATGAAAAAAGAAGATGACAGCTGATACCTTAATATGAACAATACTAGCTTATTGCTACTGGACTGAAAAAGTACACAACTGCAATATCATTTGCTCATTGGCAGGAGGCCCCACAATGAACATTACTCCCTCAAGTCCTCACAGGTTCCACTCACCTTCTCCAAATCAGACAACACTACACATAAGGTAGACAACTTCACAGAATATTAAACCCTGCTTCTCATAAAAGAGTGGAAAATATGTAAATCCCAGGACACTTACAATCCATATGTTAACACAATCCTTTCCCTACCCAAATATTTGTGGGGTGGAGGAAGAAGGAGGGAAGAGAAAAAGCACAGGTCTGTGTTCTTGTATCATTTCCAAGGATATTTTACTGATACACAGCAGTAGTGCTGCAGGTTTTAAGGGTGGCTACATTTAGCTTGAGCAAGATTAGTTTCATAATGCAAAAAAAGCAGGGAAATGTTGATTAGCCAGCAAGAAGCTGTGCTCTGGCTACACCCACACAGCACAGCAAGTCATAAGCACTTCCTAACCAAGGAACAGCAAAGCAGTTCAAGGAAAATATACTGCACATAACTGTTGTGAAGTGTGCTTTTAGAGGAAGAGCCACAGAGATTGCCAGCTGCTCACCATCAAGAGTATTCCAAATGCCACTCTCCTTAATAAACTGATGGCATCACCCTGGTTCACTCCAGAACCTGACCTTGAGGAGAGTCTATTTTTTATTATTAAGTGAAAGGTTGTTACAATTCATTGGACTGAAAAGATGTATAAAAATTCAGGCAGGCTTCTTTAGAAGAGGGTGATCAAGCATTCCTTTTATATGATTCCTTCTTGACATCACTTGGAAAGGATAAATTTGAAGTTCTTGCCTAAGTATTAGAGAGCAGCTATTGTGGCAGAACAACCTATTAACATCTAGTCATAGAACAAGTATTAAATAAGGACATCCAAGAGTTTCATCTGACTACTATAGCTCTGGAGGTTTTCTCCCTCCCTATGATATCAGCCTATTTCCAGGCTTCCTGAGTTTCCTTTGTATCCATTCACATGACTGGATTCAGCAGCTTGGATAGAGCAAGTTTCCCCACATCATCACTCCCACATTTTGGTTGCACGCCTGGACCTTTGCTAGCCCCACCACAATCTATTCAGTCCACTTCATTCAACTCTGATGCATCAAAACTATTCTCAGGACTAAATCCTGAGCAATGGGCTTCTCCTGAGAAAAGTGGGAATCAGGAAGGCTTTGTCACTAATTCTATTAGACTAAAACATTAATTTCGGTTAATGTTCTAATTTTATAAAGCCCAAGACAAAGAGTGCCACATTTCAACACCACAATGACTAGTTACTAGCAGTCCCACATGAGCAGTTTTAGATCCACTTCTCCCATTTAAGGGGAACAACTTCTTGTTCATCTTTTAAGAGCTATCTTTTGGGTGTGAAGAGGTTAACATGACTGTAGAAGACAGCAACCATTTTGGTTTTGATCTGCATCGACTATCCCAACTGCCAATTGGAATGAATGGCCATGAGGTAAACTGCACTTCTAGTGCATTCCAAGACCCTTATTTTTAAGTGCCTTTAGAGGCCGCTCACATGAGGTATGCATTGCACTCGAAGGACTGCATGCAGTGAAGAACACATCAGTATCAAGGCAAAGAAGCTGAAGCACAACCATTAGCCACTCTGAAATAGTCATGTTTTCCAATTCTCCATAATCCTCCAGGTAGTTACCTGGTTTTCATGACCACTGCTGTTTGTCCCACAGAAGACACTGGGAAAAACTGCTTAAACATGTATTCCATTTCTTCCTACCTCTAAGTCCTAAGAAAATTGTCCACATGATATTGCAAGTTAAATATTTTTGCAGCAAAGTGAAGTAAACACAGAACAAGGACAGCTAGCTATTGTTAAAATATCTGAGCCAGAGGCAATCTCTCAAGTACTTATAATCCCTTCCTCCCTCTCTGCCACTATTGCCTTTCATGCTCAGGAGAGTTCTTCACTGTAGCTCTATCATCCTAATCCTCCCGAGACCACCCAGTATTATGTAACACAAAAATGGACAAGTAAGGTACTGTTGGTAAGAACAAGTTGTGACCAGTTGGCCACATACTGCTAACTGCAGAAGCATGCTGCTTACGGATGCCTCTTCTGCAACATTACCACCTCATAACCAGAAGCAGAAGTACATGCAAGAAGCATTATTGTCAAAAGTAAGTGGTTATAGACAAAATTTTGCATTTTTGATTTGCTATACAGAAGTCTCTCTATTGCATAAAAGCACAGAAAAGCAGCTAGTTCTTTGCCTCCCCTATTTAAATTACCATTTAGCTATATGATGTCACAGTCACTTCCACAGATCAGGAAGCTGGAAAAGCCACTTTAAAGCCTGCTTATTCCTTGTTAACTATGTGACAGAGTTTGGAGAAGCCACATGTCACAGGCATACAAACATTAGAGCAGACATACCTAAATTCAGAAGCCTTTTAACAAACAGCACAGCCATCTTCACCCTTACGTATCGTTCTGCTTAGCCAACTATGTCTGGCCACCAGTACACTGCCTGTTTTTCCTGCCCTCTGACACAGACTACGCCACTGACCCACGTGGTGGGCTTGCCAGACACCCGCCCAGCCTCCAACAGGACAGGGGTATGAGAAAGCTCATGGGTCAAGACCACCACAAGGAAATCGCTTACCAATTAGCACCATGGGCAAAACAGTCTCTGTTTGAGGAAAATTCATTTAGTGTATCGCCAATTAAAATGGATTTAGCTAGTGAGAAACAAAAACAAAATTAAAACACCTTCCGCTCACCTCCACCCCCTTCTTCCCTGGCTCAATCACAATCCTTCATTCCCAACTCCTCTGCCTCCTCCCCATCYCCCACAGCGAGGTCGAGGATGGGGCTTTATGGATGTGCTTCTCCCCCGCTCCAGCAAGGGCCCCCCACAGCCAGCAGCTCCTTCAGGAGACATCCACCTGCTATGGCACGGGGCCCTCCGGGGGCTGCCGTGCGCACCTCTGCTCCAGCACGGTCCTCTCCATGGGCTGCAGGGACAGGCCTGCTCCACCACAGTCTCCTCCCCAGGCTGCAGGGCCATGGCGGCCCTGGGCCAGCCCGGCCACCTCCTCCTCTCCTCCTCCAACCGCGGTGCTTGCAGGGCTGTTTCCTCATGCTTTGTTCCCCTCATTCTTCCCCAACTGTGCATAGTTTTGTCCCTTCTTAAGTCGGTTTTCATGGAGGCACCACAGACTCCCCCGACAAGCTTGGCTGGGTCCTGCAGCAGTGAGGCTGCTGCAGACCTGGCTGGAACCAGCCGCGTGCTGTACGGGCAGCCCCACACCTCCTCCCAGAGAGCTCGCCCTGCCGCAAAACCCTGCCTTGGACACCCAACGCAGCAAGCTACCGCTCCGCCGAGGGAAAGTTAGGCAGCCAGGTCTCACCAAGTCCAGACACAGAGCAGCATTACCCGACTAGGAAGTTCCTAGGCAGAGAAAGAGCAGGCAGACCTCCTCAAAGCCTTACTTCAAGTTTCCTTGGTCGCTGCTTTCCTGGAAAAATCCACAGAGTTCAGGAGAACTGCAGCAACTTACAAAAAGGGCTGAGACTTCAGACGAAGTTCCTATTTCTCAGCCAGCACAGGGCTACACAAGTAGTAACAGAAGTATCTCCTGGGGTGAAGCACCCCATTTGGGTGCCTACCAGCACGTGAAGTCCTCCACTGACATGCAGCAGGAGAAACTACCGGACAAAGTTTGTTTTCCCCATGCTCCTTTGGCTCCAAGCTTCAAACTCCTGATACAGAGACCGAAATAGGTCATTTTGCCCTCAACCCCTCAGAGAAGCGAGATCCTTTGCCCCTGGTATGGGGTTTTCTGCCCCCTGCCCCCTCAAGCCCAGACGAGCCCAGTGAGCTTCCTCCCGGTGGCTTTGTCACTTCTTCAGCATCTCCGAAACCACCATGGCAGGTCCCACAGGGGGCCTGCATCTGTCTCCGCTCCTGCAAGACACTGGCTTCACCAATCTGTCTCTATGGGATTCAACACCAGCTGGTTARAAGCAAGGCATGCCCAAGCTCACCAAAATCAACTTCACCCCTCAAGCTTCAGATGGAGAGCTATGGAGGACTTATTTTGCTGGAGTGGGGGAAGAGTAATGGGAAGAGAAAAACTGCTTTTAGAAATCCCCATAGAAGAATAAGCAAGGAAGCAGCCTGCTTCATAAACTATGCAGGGAGCTAGGCATAGAGGTCCCTCTGCTATGGGAATAGCTTCTCACCATTCAGTCCCATCTAGTTTTGTGCTACACACAAAGCATCCATTTTTGAACAACAGCTAGCAGGAGCAAGAAAGGCTTAAGCTCTCACCTAAAGTTACCTGGTACAGAGGATCACCTGTGGGAAATTGCTCCTCAAGGGACACTTTTTTCACCCAGTAGCTAAAAGCCTGGTCTGACACTTTTTTTGGTTCAAGAACGTGTGAAAAATGATTCTTCAAGTTAGGAGATACAGTGCTTAACTTCTCTGGCCAAACTTAAGACCTACAACAAAATTACCATCTAGGATTAAGAAAAAAAGTCTTTGATGTTTGCCCATCCATCTTCAAGTTAAAGCAGGGCAGAACCTCTGTAGTGAGTAGACCAAGTAGCATAAGCCTCCAAGCAAACTTTTTTATATGTTTAATATGAGAGCTTGATTATGCCACCGAAGTTTTGATTTGGAGGTTGTCACTGACTTAAGACTGTAGCATTGTAAGCATGCAAGTAAGCTCATCAACTTCCTTGGGTCAGAAAAAAAAAACTGACACATACCAGAAGGGGGGGCACATCTGGAAGCAAAGGACTCATGAGCTATACCCACTGTCTGCCGAGTTTTCAAAGAGCATTACAAGTTACACGGAGTCAGGCATACCTTAACAGATGTCCCAAGAGACTCATCAGCTTTACAAATTCTCAAATTTGGGTCACAGACACTGCTCAAACTATTCATCTTGCATTCGAATAGGAAAGGCATCCTCACCTTTTTGCTACATCCACAATACTTCAAATACTTTTATGTTTCAAGATATAGATGCTCCTGGTATTTTTCCACTGAGGATTAAACAACCCTTCAGTCCCTACACATTACACATGACAAACACCTACCATCCACATTCAAGTGTTCAAAGCTGCCTAGGTAGTATCAAATGTTGTCTACATCATGCTGTACTTGAGTGTACCATTTCATATCCATTTATGTAGGTCAATGGAAAATCCTGAATACATGTACTGCATTTGATGGGAATTTACTCATAGTTGTCTTAATTTGGACTAAACATATGATTAAAATCACATGCCTACAGCTCTTCCTAATAGCCTAACAGCCAGATTTTTAGATGTATACAGATAAAAGCATCACAGCCTTCTTAGGTAAGCAAGTCATGAAAAGATATATAAATCAGTTTTTAAAAGGGCAAGTCAACCCAATTTAACAAACAGGAGGACAGTTACAATTAGATGGTCATTAATTTTCAGTACTAGAACATTTGAGCAAGTACTAGCAACAGCCACTAAAATTAGGTCCCTGATCTTGGGCACTCCGACAGTAAATACCAAGATTATKTGAGACTGATATGCAGAAGTGCAAGTTGAATCTGATACTGTACAGTTAATTTAAGTCAAAAAAGGAAACTGTTCCTACAAAAACTATCAGCACATTTTCTATTCTTATGCATTGCTTTGAACAGGAAACCTGGTGCATTTGATCATTCTATGCAATTCACACCAAAGACTTGCAGCAACTTGACTTAGCATTTCTTCAGGAACATTGACATTCCTTGTTTCAAAACACCTAAACATGATTCAAAACAGGTACCCCTTACTCCACCTGGTTACGCACACGTACTATTTGTAAAGATCAAAAAAGGCCATATCCATAAAAGAAGAAAAACAGGTTGTACTTTTGCCACAGCAAAAGTCTGCAGTATCTACTCCTTTTGTAACAGCTACTTCTGAAAGACTAGATTATCAAACCCAAAAATTAATAATGGAATCTACATTTCTCCTAATGTTACCCAACTTGTACTGAAAGTCCCCCTCACAGACACTTTATCACAGATTCACAGAATGGTTTGGGTTGGAAGCAACCTTTAAATATCAGCTAGTTCCAATGCCCCTGCCATTGGCAGGGACATCTTCCACTCGATTAGGTTGCTCAAACCCTTGTGTGTGTCATCTGTGTTATACCACTCAATGTGGATGCAGTCACCACCTCATAAACATTGAGTTGTGCAAGAAACCTTCCACACAAAAAAAGTAACCCTACAGCCCAGTTACAATTTCAGCAGAGAAGAGATCCTTGATCATCAGAGCTATATACAAAAAAGCCTCAGTCTCCATCAGGATGGCTAGTTTTATATCCTTCAGCTGTACTGGTTCAGAGGAAATTCACTACAAGAACCACTCTCCTTATAAAAATAGCCTTTATCAAAAGACAAGCATGACTCCATTTAATTTTCTTTCAGTTTGCTCAACTGTTATAGAAAAAAATTCAGCTACTCAGTTGGTTAATGAAGCTGTATTTCTCATCTTGCCTACTAACATCTCAGCCATGGATGCAGTCCAAAGCAAGTCCTATTGCTATGCCAAGTTTCACAGTTTAGCTATCTGAATGTAAAAGCAGCTTCTAAAGTCTTCCTCACTTTATGCACTTCACTTTGTCAGCAATTTTCCAGTACCCTTCAGAATTGGTGCTCTGGCCAGATTAGCAACAGCAGTTTTAGGTCAGGAACTCAATTTTGGGTTAAAGCTCAAGGTGCCAGCAAATCAAAATGAAAAAGTTAAATTCATTAATAAACTAATTTCTTCACTACTGCATGCATGCAGTACATTTTAGAGTTACAACTTTAGTTGTCCCTCTTTTGGAAACAGAAAGCAGCTTCTAATGCATATTTGGGTAGAAGRGAACCACAGCAGGAAGTCTGACGAGATTTCCAAGCATGTTACTAGAGATAAAAATAATATCCTCAGCTACAATTATCACAGATATAAGGATTTTAAGATTTAAATTTAGAATATTTAAAAGCCCTTCTTAACTGTGATATGCAAGCAATAGTGTTCACCTCTTACCTTTAACTAGTTATAACTGCTGGTTCAAGACTGGAGATGAACCTTAGATACAGAAGAAGTAAATAAATCCCAAGATCTTGCTCTGCCTTTAAACTGGGTTGACACATACGAAATTTGATGTTAATGGACAAATAAAAACAGAGGTCACAGCATTAGTTTTCTGGCATTTCAAGAGGACGAACAAAATGGATGGCACCAAAACAAAGACTATTACAAAAATAAAATGGAAACATAGTGAAGGCATGTTTGCTGCTAGCATTCTTGCGATATATTACCCATTTCAGTGCAATGGCTATGCATGTATATGCTCAAAGCAAATTCAGAAGTCCAAACACTCCCTAACAATCTTTTCCTCTGCCATGACAGCAACAATACCTACTCCCTCCTGCACCCAGCTTCCTCATCAGAAACAGCCCTCTGCTAGACCAGAGCTCCAAGGGAACACCTCCTCCTCCCCACTTTGCAAGCACTTCTCACAGGGTCACCTGGAGCAGTGTTGCAGCAACCTTAACTATTTCTGTAGGTAAACAAGTGCATTTGTCCCCCACTGGCTCCATGAGCTATCAAAAGCTACTTGGCCATTCAGCATACTCTTTTCCAAAGGTGCTTAAGTCCAGGCACAGCTGTTTCTGCAGCACGTAAGGGAGAAGACCATAGTTTCAAGAATGCATTCACAGGCACCCTGAAAATATTGAACTTAATCACAGATAAGAAGTGGAGGAGCACTCCGCTTTGCTACTGAAGCTAAAAATCACATGCCACAAAGATTTACAAAGCAAAAAGTGCCAAGCTCACAAGGCCAAGTATAAAGACTAGGCAGACAAACCTTTGCCCTTTTCCTGGTGCTTCAGTATTTAATTTCTCACTTTTGATATCCATTGCGGCAAGCCTAAAACAAGGAACTCAATTTCTTGAAGGCACTTTATAGTTCCATTATTAACAACAGACATAACCATGAAATCCTTAGCTGATTTTATCTACATTAAGGTATATTAACAGCGAGCTTCCCATGTCATTAGCTAGAAACAAAACCCTGCAACCCCCCTGCATTTAGATACCATGAATGGTGATGCTTGGAGTGTATCCACTACTCACTTGCAATTAAAGACAAGGCCAGCCTAAGGGGCCCCCTTCATGTGTTCGAGCCCCATGGCATGTAGGTACAGCTTGAATATTTGCAAAACCCACTGGAACCACCACCTCATCCTGGTAATGCAGCCAGGTGGAAATGGCATAAGGAGTATCTGCCTGTTCTCTTCTCTCCTGCCTCCTCCCGTACCTCGCTCCAAGTAATATGGAAGAAATCTTCAGCAACCAATATAATAAGAAACAACAGGCAACTAAAGAAAAGCCACAGGGAAGTTGACTCCAAGTACCCCTTCTGACCATAATTCTACTTCTGAAAAAATATATAAGAATAGTATTGAAAAATATTATCAGCAGGGTAAGAAGGAGGGACACTACTGGTAGAGAAGTTAAATTTACATTATTTTTCCCTTTCTACAGCTGAATTTCCTTCTCTCAGCCCTTATAAGCTAAAGTGACTAAGGCATTTGTCTACAAATATTTATTTGAATTTCCCAGAAATTAACACTGTTCATCTATTCTGTAAAACAGAATTTTATTTCTATTATTACTAATTATTACTAATTTAATTTCTGTCGTTAAGGTTTAAAGTATAGAACATCAGTACTTCAGCAATCATGCAATGGCAGTTTCATTCCACAAAAATACATAAAGTTTATTCAGTTAAGTCTGAATAAGTACTTGGTTAAACAAACTCACCCTGAGGAGTCTGAAAGCAAATGCAGCTAGCACAGACCTACAGAAAGGCTGCTCGATACATCACAGTGAATATTCCAGGAACAGCCTTTCCTACCTCTGTAGACTGTTTTACAAAGCATTTGAATGTTTAAGTTTTCCCTATTTTACCAGCACTCAGGTATTAAGTATTCAAGAACCTGTGCATACATACTTTACATTACATTCTAGCAATTGAGTAACTGTCCAGTGTATAACGTTTTCTACATCTAATCCATGCTCAGCTGAAGACCAGTGAAAGTGTGTGGAGTCCTTAAGAYCATCCTACAGTGTCCTCAGCACTTTAGTATCTTCTAGCTTCTGAGTCATTTGGTCAGCCACCGCAGGTTTACTGGGATATACCTGTTTTTTTGCTAAACACAGCAAACCAAGAGACTCATTCTTGCAACGTCTTACGGCCTCATCTAGCCTAAGCATCTGTTTGTGCAGTTTCTGATCAGCAGCAGCACCATCTGAGTCACAATTAATGTCAGGACTGTACAAGGGAATGGAGAATCAGTATCACAAGTGTTTTATGAAGTGAAGCCTAGGACTGCATAGAATGATTCTCATTCTGATCCTAGGCTGGTGCACTCAAAATAGTGAGGCATTGCTAAGACATTTAAACACCTAACACTCATCCCAACTTTCTGTTAGGAAACAATAGCTTTTTCCAAACCCACATTATGTCCAGGCTTACTATGACTATCAAAACAAATGAAAACCCCTGTTGCTTAAGTACTGGAGTACCACAAGGAACAGTGGCTCAAACAGAATAGAAAACAGTGTGACACTAGTTTAAGCTCCCTCTGGAAAGCTTTAGCTTGTTCCCAATTTGCATTTTTCAAAKGTATGCAAGTAAGACCTTCCCATTACAATTTTTGTCATTATATAATTACTTCTCCTAAAACTCCAGATATTCTGCCAGCAAAGTCAGATTTAGATTGTGAGCTATTTCAAAAACTTGATGTGGGTTTAGAATTTTTAAATAAGTTTCTGAGAAAGCATGCTTTTCTTAAGATTTATGCCATAAGCTGTTTGTAACTATTTCGCTTAGTTTTAAAGCTGAGAAACTGCACTCCCTACAAAAACACTAACTACTAAAGCCAAGTGTTTCACTGAGGTCGTCTTTCCAAGGTGTACTTTCTGCTGAGCTGTATGCCAAAAAGTCTATGCGAAACAGCAAGCACTTCCAAATACCGGGAAGACCAACAATTAGCTATTCTCTAAGCACAGCTTCTGTCAAATTTAGCATGATATTTAGTTGCTCAGTGGCAAAATATTAGATGCTAGGAGTCCCTACAAATCAACAGCAAAAATGCCTACTGGGCAAAAGCAGCTTGCTCAATATTAGCAGTTTCTCCGAGCTTCAGCGGGGATCAATCAAGGAGCCTGCCTCTTTGTGTTACTTTGCCACCACAAACGCAAGATTACTTTTTAAATTTCAACAACAAGGATTAGGCAACAAAACATCTTGATCTGGCCCACCGGTTGTAGTAGCTAAAAGCTATGAATTCTAACTCAGTTGTATCAGCTTCTCCAGAACTAATCCTTCTGAGTAAATCAAATTAAGTAGATTTACACAGGCAACAGATCAAAAAAAGCATGTAGTGGCTTCCTTCAGAATTGGAACTACAGATGTCGAATCCTAAAGCACCATCAGCAAATCCTGCTGGACAGTATTGTGATTTTTCAAATGATTTGGGGGATGTCAGGAAAGGAAGCTCTGTGCACAAAGGCAACATTCTCCCACTTTTAAGGTCTTAGCAACAGCTGGTAGCATTCACTGCCCTCTGTAGATACCAGCATCTATTAGAAAAGCATTATAGCAAAAGCAAAGATGGCTTTAAAGTAAGATTGAAATGTATATTCATCACAAATTGAGTTTATCCATTAGCTAACAATCGGTTTTATTGCTATGAAGAACATCAGTGGCAACAAATAYAATCAAAAGCCATTACGCTGCAAAACAGCCAGAGTTTTAGCTATAAAAGCAGCATTTGAACATCACTGTTACTAGGAAGGAGCTTGCGCTTGCATCCTTGTACTATTTTTACCTGCAAAGTTCACCTCTGAAATGGCATTGACTTATTTTAAGAAGCACAGAAAAGCTGAAGTATTCCTTGGGCTTTTAGAACACTAGATCACATGTCATCTATTTCCTACTTAGTCCCCAAATAAAGCAAGCTTAGCTTTGTCTCCCCAAAAATGTAGCTTAGCATTACAGGGGCTTTAAGAGAATTCAGCTTGGGGCTTCACTGTTGTTTGAATATTGCCATCCAGAAATCTGGGAAATAATCTGAAAGCCTTTTTGGCTTTTTTTTTTTTAAAGCAGATACKCCAGATCTAGCAGCTGTTTAGAACAACTTCAACTCACTACACCTGGATCACCCAGCTCAGTCTGAAGTGTGGTAGCTCACAATTTTTGAAGAGGCTATAAATAAATCGGTAACAACAAAAAACACACTGATAAAAGGATTTTCTCCTCTCACTGAGAAACAGCGTTTAAAAGGAATCCAGGGAAAAGAATGAAAATTACAGAGGCGAGAGGGATACTGTGCTGAGGACTAGCCCTCTCATCCTCAGCGCTGTGCAGATGAAACAAGGCCGCCCCACTYCCCACCCACGCCACGCCACGCGCACGAGGAGACTTCACCTTTCCGGGGCAGGACGCACCGAGCAGGCGGCCGACGCACGCAACCTAGGGAAAACCGCTGCAACGTTAGAGGCGACTGGGCCACCCCTCAGCCCGACGCAGGGCCCAGCCGGCGCGAGGCCCTGCATCGTAACCATGAAGCAACCCCCGAAACACCACAGGAGAGGTGACAAACCAGCCACCCCCCACCCCCCGGGCTCCCTTCTCCAGCGCGGCGAGTCCCGGCCCCGGCTCGCACGGCGAGACTCCCCGGGCAGCCGACGGGACGGGACCGGGTGTTCGGCCCCCCTCCACCGGAGCGAGTGCTGCCCCCGGCCACGGAGTCCCGCCGGCCGTACCCGCGGGCGCCGCTCCGCCGCCGGGTCCCCGCAGGCCGGCCGGCTCCGCCCCCCCACCCCCACCCCCCGCTCTGCCGCCGACCAGGTGCGCCCGGACCCGCGGGCAGCCGCACCACCCCCGCGGCTGCAGCACCCCTCCGCAGCAAGCGGCTCTGCCCGCGCCCGAGAGCTGCCCCGGGGCTCCGGCGGCGGCAGCTCCTCCGCCAGACAGGGCGGAGCGGGCAGGAGACGGCAGATGCACCATTGTAGACATAAGCGATCGGTTACAGCAAGGTCAGACCTAAACAAGAGGGAAAGAGGGGTGCAGCTTGCGGGAAGAATGGGAGGTACCGTCGAGCGGTAGGGCCACGCTAAGGGTGGGGGAGAAAGCAATTCAGAGGGACGTTGGAGACAAAACAAAGGGTTTATTGAACAACGTTTTGTCTGGAGAACAGGTGCTAAACTCGCCCAATTAGYGCCACATGAGAAATAGGGGGAGGGGGGCAGGAGAAACATTCAGAAAATCCTAAAGGGTAGAACAAAAAGCTATGAAGCCCACCTAGCACCAGAAGGGGGGAAGGGGAGGAGAGAGGAGCCGTTCGGAGAAAAAAAAGCAGTCAGCAACAAGAAACCYCTCTTGATGCAACGCCGCAAATACCTCAGAGTTTGCACCTGGGAGTGCAACAAGCCGGTACCGGCGGAAAGCCGCTGCTCAGCTACAACAACCGGGGCGCGGCAAGGTCTTCGCRCACGCCGGGTTTTCACCCCTCTTCCAGGGACCCCGGTCAGGCACCGGCGGCCCCTAACCCAGCCTCCCCGCTCCCAGGCCGGCCCTCCTCCCGCCGTACTCCCCGCGCGGGCCGCAGCCCCGCTCCGGGTCCGCTTCTCCTCCACGCGTACCCCGCGGGGCGTCCCGCCGCCCCTTTGCCGGGACCGCACCGACGCCTCCCCGCGCCCTTCCCAGCTCCCTCGACCCACCCTCCTTTTAGCAACTTGGGACCTGCGCTACTCCCGCCCGCTACCCCGGGGGAGCGGGGGGTACCGGCCGCAGGTCCCGCGGAGCGGGGTCCCGCGGAGCGGAGTCCCGCCACCGTCCTCACCTGCTGGCTCCGGTCTTCCCGGTGCTACCGCCGCCTTGCCGGAAAGACAGGGAGCAGTGCGGTGGCGGGCTGATAAAAGGCCCCCGCCGCCCGCCCCCGCGGCCGCCGCCTGAGTGACGCCGCCGGCGGCCACTCAAGATGCCCCTCGCCCGCGGGGCCGCGCCCCCGGGCCCAGCCGGCGCTCCGCGGCGGCCGCCCCGCTCCCCGCCGCTGCGGTGAGGCCGGACGGGCCCCGCCCCGCGGCCGCCGCCGAGCACCTGCGGGCGGCGGGGAGGCCGGCACGGGGGGAGCGCGGCAGCGGGCTGCACCGCGCAGGATGGGGCGGGGGCGGGCGCTTGCCTTTCCCGTTCCCCTCAGTGTTCAGGCGTCGCGTCCCCGGTGCGGGCAGGGGCAGGGCCCCCGCAGGGCTGGCTAACGCCCCCGGCTTGCCGCCTTTCCCTGCAAAGCGCCCAGCCCTGGAGGTCCTGCGCTGCCTCCTCTCCGAAAGCGGCCCGGCGCGGAGGGTGAACCCCCGAGCCGCATGTCCGACGGGGCGCAGCGGCAGTGAGCGCGCCGCGGCCCCCTCCGGGCAGCCGTGCTGGCTCGGAGCCCCCGCGACGGGCACCAGCCGCTGCCGCTGCGACAGCACCGTCCCGYTTCCCGGCGGCGTCCGACGGCGCGGGTTCCCCGCCCTCCGTCCCCGGGAAAGCGCGGCTGCCGAGCGCCGGGGCAGCCCTCCGATGCTCTTCCCGCGGGGAGCGCCCCAGCGGGTGCCCGAGGGGGTGTCACCGGGACGGGGGGGGGGGGTCCCAGCCCCGCGGGGCGCACGGTTTGGTGTGCCCTCCGCCCTCCCTTGCGCTGCAACCTGCAAGGACTAGTAAAAATAAACCGTCTCAACGCCGGCATCACCACCGGCCCTTGGAAACAAGCTGACGGAACACGTCCAACTACCAATTTGCTCCGCTTGTATGGCTCTCACATTTATTATTTTATGTGAAATATATGGGTACGGAGCAACGTGCTGGGCATAAATTAAACAATGATGGCAGTGCCCGGGGCCGGTCCTTGCCGGGAGCGCACGCTGCAGCACCAGCGTTTACCACCGCCGCCTCTTCCTCCTCCTCCTCCTCCTCCTGCCCAGACCCTCCCATCGCCGCGGGGACGGAGGGCGAGAGGACGGGGGACGCGCCCAAGGATCGCACGCCCCGTCCGTCCCCTTGGCCGGAGCCCCGCTCGGACCTCCGCCGCGGCTGCCGGGTACAAACTTCCCCCCGACCACACCGGGGACCGCTCCCTGCGTCCCCCGCCGCCCCGGTAGGACCACGGACAGAGATCGGGGCCGCCGCGCAAACACYGCGCACACCGCCCCGCCTACGCCGCCCGTGCACCGCCGCGCAACGCCCCGACGCCCCGAACAAAGGGACGCGCCCCCTCCCGCAGCGGGTTAATCCTCCCCACGAAATCCCCCGCCCCGCGACGGTCATCAACTTCTCCCAGGGAGAGCTCACCGGCTCTCCTCACCCCGCCGCCCGCTCTCCGCACCCGCTGACGATACGCGCTGCGCGCTCYTGCTCCGGCCGGCCACCTCTTTGTGCGCCGTGACACGCCGCCGCCTCCCCGCCCCACAGGAAAGCCACGAAAGGCCGTGCGGCTAATGCAATTAGGCGCGCGGGGTCTTATCCCGGCTAATCTGCGAAGGCAGGTTTATCTCCTCAAAGCGATACGCCGCCCTTCACCCGCGGACAAGGTTCCGTTCCCTCGATCGCTCCCCGCAAGGGGACGTGGAGCGGGGCGGGGCGGGGCGGCGCTGGGAACTTTGCAGCTGGGCCAGGACAGGTAGGGATGCGCACGCCTTCCTGCGTGGGCGCGGCGTGGTCCCCCGGCTGCAACGGCTGCCCTCCCCACGCTGCGAACACTTCCAGCAGCTCGGCTCGGCGGGCACGCTGCGATATGCACGAACTGCCTCACTCACGGTTGCCGTCGGCACGAACGGTGTTAACGCGGAGCAAACATAGGTAATCAACGTCATTCTACACGGCATGCAGGCGTTCGCGTGGACCCTACCGCACACGCACAATCACGAAAAGAACCAAGCCACAACTTACCTTCCTCTCCTCGGCTTAAAAAAAAAAGTAACGGTGCAGTTCTCCCAATAAAGAGGAGTAAGAAGCAGATGGATAGTTCTCTCAAGACAACACACCAGAGCTAAATTGGGGACAGTTCTAAAAGGAAGCAAAAAAAACCAAAACAAAACAAAAACAAAAATCCTCTCCCCCCCTCCCCCAACAGTCCAATACTGGGGGAAAAAAAAAAAAAAACAAAACAGAAAGGAAAAAAAATGAAAATTAAAAAATAAAAAAGGGGGAACTCAAAAAGACAGAGAGTGGCAGGACTACCCTCCTTTCGCAACCCAATCGAACAAAAAGAGGGGAGGGAGGGAAAATAAAGGAACAAAGGGAAGAGGGATGGAAGGGCGATTAAAAGACGGTCTCTCTCTCTCTCGCTCCCTCCCTGCCTGCCGGTCCCTTCCTAGCGGCTCGTCGCCGGAGTCAGCTGCTGCATCGCGGAGCGCGCGCGGGGCCGCGGGGGGAGGACGCCGTGCGGTGCGGTGCGGAGCCGCCCCGTGCCGCGCCGTGCCTTGCAGGGAGGCGGACCGCTCCGCAGATTTATAGCAGCCCCGCCGCCCGGCTCCCTGCCTGCCGCCGCGCCGCGCCGCGCCGCGGTGCGTGCGTCTGCGTGCCGCGCCCGGCGGCGCGGCCCTGGGG
>JASVER010000100.1:3265533-3326098 GCA_030449065.1 Oceanodroma leucorhoa
CGGCAGCGGCTCCGCACCCCGGCGCAACGCAGTCTGCTGGCGGCGCCGCGCGCCCCCATTGGCCCGGCCGCCGCCCACTCGCCCCGCCCCCGGCGAGGCGACGGCCGCCCATTGGCCGCGCGCGCCGCCACTCTGCCAGGCCCCATGGCGCCGCGTTTCAGGCTGCGTTGCGGCGCGCGGGGCCGCCTCCGCGGGAGCGGGTGGGCCTCGGGGGGTCCGGCGGGCGGTCCCACGCGCGTCTCCTCGGCCCCGCGCTGGCCTCCCCGCGCCGCGCCGCGGGCGGCGGGGCACTGCTCCGGCAGCGCGGACAGCTGCGTGGGGCAGCGCGGACAGCTGCGTGGGGCAGCGGCGGCTCGCGTCTCCTCGGCCAGCCACGTGGGAGCGGGGCGGTGCACCGCGGCACGGCCCGGGGCGGCTGTGGGAGCACCATTCCTTCGCGTGAAGAGCTGCAAGCAAAGCAGCCCTCTCTTTCTCCTCTTTTTTCTCTTTTTTCTTTTTATTTCATTTTTTTCTTTTTCTTTTTTTGTCTTTTTTCTTCCCCCTCCCACGCAGTTCTGGCCATACGTGTGTTGGCACCGCATATGTAAAGTTTGTATCGCTGCCCAGGGACGGTTGCGATTTGCCCTTCTGAGAATGGACGTATTAATGACTGATATTTCTTGTAACATTCTGGGTGTTAAGGAAAGAAGGAAGGGAAAGAGGGGCAGGAGGGATGGAGGGAGGGAGAAAGGGAAGGAGGGAAGGAAGGGAAGAAGGACGGAAGGAAAAGAAAGAGGAAGGAGGGAAGGGAAGGAGGGAGCGATGAAGGAAGAAAAAAAGACCTTTTACTCATTACGCGATCAATTCCTATGTCTTGCACAGATGATAAAGTGTTCGCAGAGAAAAAGGTGGTGGTGTATAGTAGAAAAGAATTCTGCATGGTATTCAGAAACATGCCTTTTATTCCTTACACTGCTTGACCTTCATTGCACTTGAGCGTAATTTCTTTCCAGAATCCAAAGTGCTTCCTAGACATGGCTTTTCTTTTGTGTCTTTTCTGACACAGAACACACAAGTGTATATAATGTATTTCCAATAGCAAAGCACTTACACCCTGCAGAAAGGAAATGCTTATTTAGAATATTATGGTATTTGCATGTAGCAAGGCGCAAAAATAAAGAGGCATGCGATTTCAAATAGAGACATAAAGTAGTGTTTCTTGAGAGTGTCCTTGAGTGTTTATAAATGATTAATACAATGAAAGAGAAAACATGCTTGTTTATGTATCATCTGTTTCCTATAATCTCCCTATCCTACCATTGTGACAATAACCKAGTGTTTTACAGGGCCTGATTTTACATTTTATGTAATTAGTTACATGCTGAATATGTCTGATGTTTTTCTAGAACACAGAGTCTTTAGATGATTATTTACAATCTATCACCAACGTTTTGAATCAGCAGCACTCCGAAAAAGGGAATAACTCCCTGGTGGAACAARTGCCAAGCTAGCAGCTCTAAGGACCGAATAAAAGAACGGGGTGGGGGTGGCTACTCCCTCAAAGCTGCTTATACAGAAGTCCAAATGAAGTGGTGTCTATTCACACACAGTTTGTGGAATTGCATGTGTAAATTGTGTTTTCAGCAGTGTCTGTTAGTATTCGAGAAGGTTCTCTGAGTTTACACTGTTGTTCAGCTTATGTCTGATGCTCAGTCTTGTCTAATTATGGCAATTTTCACCCTTTGATACAGCTAAACTGCTTTTGAAAGTCTCCTAATAATACCACAATTAACAACGAACTTGCTCGTGTTCTTTATGCTGTGGGTGCATACATCAACAAGTTTCGTATAGATCTTTCAAAAAAAAAAAAGTGATTATTTGTTCTAGGCTAGGTTTTGAAGCATGGGTTAGAGCAGAGACTGAGTAGAAAACATCTGTAAAACCTGTGCACTGTGTTGCTGACTTTGGAATTACTAGATTTATTTGCTGGTTACTTTCTCGCCTCGTCCAGTTTGTGCTGAATGTGTTTGAGCAAGTGACAGTGTTCCTTAGCAGAACGTCAGCAACGTATGAGAAAAAAAAAAGCAAAATAAAAAGAAAGGAAGAAAGGAAGAAAATAAATAAGCTCTCCGAATTCCTAAGCAGTTCACTACATAGACCCCCCCAAAAAAATTTTTAAAAAATAATCATATGAATATACAGCTGTTCTTAGAACTAAAGAAACTTGGCTTAAAGGGCAAGCCAAAATGTATGATGTGAGAAACCAGAAGTGTGTCTTTCTGAACTTTCAGGAAATTAAAAGACTCTGCCTGCAGCAGCATCCCTGTCAGGTCTGATACTCAGGATTCCGATTTCATCTCCCCCCCCTGCTACCCCCAAAAGGAACAATCCTCCGGCTGTAATTAGTGACCAGCTTTTAGCGACAAAAGCCAAACTTTATGCATTTTCTTTCAAGGCTTAATATCTCTACCAATAATGCACTCATGTCTGTCACGTTTGTCGATACATGGTGCTAAAGTGAAATTAGGCAGAAAATAGCTGTTAAAGTGAATTGTCTTGTCATCGGCCCTTCTCGTCTCTGGTGCGTTTTCAGAGGCCCTTGATGCCGTCAATGGCAGAAGAAGGAAAGATAAATTCTCCCCTTTCCCAGGAAAAACAAGGTTTTCTGCAAAGTTCCCCTTCGCTTAGGTAATATGCCTGGAAAGAAGTCTTTATGATTAGCGGTAGCTGGCTGGCTGGACATAGCCTGAAGCTAAAACGTGTATGGCTTATTAAACAGTCTTTGGACATGGGAAAGCTATAGGAGGAGGGAAGGGGACCGCTTATTTAGGCATGCTAAACCCTCCGGCCGGGACCGGGAGGTCAGGGAACGGCAGTGAACGCGGCAAGTGCAACGCGCTGGCGGAAAGAGGTTTAACAACTAGCATAAAGGGCGGGGGGGGTGGGGTGGGGTGGGAAGGAAAAAAAAGAACTCCAGGCAGCAAAGCACCGCCTCGCCGCAGGCTGCCGGCGGCGGCTCCCCGCGGGAGGGGGTGGGCCGGCAGCCACCGGCCTCCTCAGCACCACGGACAGCGGCGCGGCCCGACGGCGCGGCCCGGCCCGGCCCGGCCCTGCCCTGGCTGCCGGCGGGCGCAGCGGCGGGGCGGGGGCTGGCTACGGGGGCTGGCTGCCGGGGCTGCTGCCGGGGCTGCTGCCGGGGCTGGCTGCCGGGGCTGCTGCCGGGGCCGGCTGCCGGGGCTGCTGCCGGGGCTGGCTGCCGGGGCTGCTGCCGGGGCTGCTACCGGGGCTGGCTGCCGGGGCCGCTGCCGGGGCTGGCTGCCGGGGCTGCTGCCGGGGCTCGCTAACGGGGCCGGCGCCCGCCGGCTGTCGGGCGAGCACTGCAGCACCGAGGGCACGGCGCCGAATGGGGGTCCCCCCCGCCTCCCCCCGGAAAAAAACGCGGTAAGGTACGTGAAGTGGCTGGGGGCTTGGCTCTCCCGAGGGCACTTCAGACAAGGGGCTCCTGCCCGGCGGTGCTCCTGTGCGAAACTGTACGCTCACACGGGTACGTCTGTGTGTGAGTGTGTGTGAGCGTGTGTCTGCACCCACGGCTCGTTTTTACAGTGCAAGCTTATGTTTGTTCCCGTTACCTCGACAAAGAAATGGTAATAGGCATTAAGACTTCAGATCAAGTCTTCAGACAGACACTTCCCGGTAAAAAACATACCTGCATGGACTCTGCACTTCAGTGTGGGTGCACGATGGTTTTACCTCCTTCTTCTCTGAGCCTCTCTGTGGTCATAAGATATGGATATTGTACAAAACTACAGCAGTACGAACACTGCAACTGAGGCTGCTATATTCTTTTCTATTCTATTACACAGCTATGTCTGAATATTAATAAAAACTATTTTTCAAAAAGAGGTTAGCATTTGGACAGGGAGAGGAAAGGGGGGTATTCCACTGTTTTTGACTGAGATTAAAAGGTATCTTAAAATGCAGTTCCACAGAARGTAACCACAGCTGCTCAGATTTTCTACAGACAACTGTGGAACCTTAATCCACAAAAATATAATACCTGAAAGAAGCTGTCTATTTATTCAAATTATTGTATCTTTGCTTGTTTCCTACCGTGACCAGGCAAAGGCAGATTCCTGCTGCACCACAGCTTAGGTAGCTTATTTTATAGTGGATTTGTATTTCTAGTGGTGTGTAATGCACGTTTAATTGTAAAATAATAAGACTGTGTCACCTGCCAGTCAATCACTGCCATCAACCTCTTTTGTGCTTGGATCAAACGCTTGCACAACAGAGAAAGTGACAGCATCAGGGCACAGTGACAAAGCTGTAGTTTGCACCGAAAGAAGACCGAGGCCCAGAGAGACACTGCAGCTACAGAAACAGCTGTCTTATCAGCACATTGCAGAGATGGAGATGGCTCAAGAGGTCCTCAACAGATAATGACTTGAATAGGTTTGCAATGCACCAAACTTCACGCTTGATAAGACCAGCCCAGTGTAGAAAGCAGCAGAGACCCAGCTCTATTCTATTTTATCTTTGCTGTAAATTAGGAAATTGAAATTCAGGTGGCACAGCCAGCGTGTTGCTGATAATCCAGTGAAGTAAACTGTCATTAGTATGTTTTCAGCAAAGAGAAATAGGTTTCTCTTACTTGATGCTGCTTTACTAAAAACACCTTAACATCCCCATCCCAAATTGCTGTCCCAGCAGTACCTGAGCTGGGGTGGCGGTTCCTTGTCTGTTTCACTGTTGTGACGTGTCTTTGAGTCCCAGAACAAACCGTCCATTTGGCTGTCAAGTTCTTTACAAAGGACAAAACACTTCTACTTTGAAACTGCAGTAGCTTATTTTCAATTCCCCATTTCCTCTGCAGGAGAAGGAACTGCACTGTGATTTTTAATAAACAACAGCCAAGCTCACATTAAAACACATAAGCTCYATTCTGTAACAGACATTAGAAGCATGTGTTTGTGAGCACAGATAAACAAAAATTAATTGTTGATGTGAAAAGGATCTATAATGACATTTGGAATTATTCACTTGACAAAACATAAGCCATAGTACACACTAAGACGTTTTATAGGAGCAGAAAATCCTGTTTCAAACGGTGTTTTTTGATTGACTAATGGCATCACATTAGAATACTCTAGCTCCACCTTTTCCCATCAGAAATACTTAGTTTAGGCTGAGTTCATCTTACCTTTGATCTGCGTTTTTTTGAAGAAACCTTTGTGGAAAATGCAGTTAAAAGGAATGTTGATGGAGCGTATAACCTGAGGTCACAGAGCATTATTTTGTAAAAAAGGGTTGGCAACATTCACTTAACTCCTTGTGACTGATTCCTGAAGAGCCGCAGTAACTGTATGGGCTTGTAAACCATTATGTTATCTAATTTTGGCCATTAAGGCTAACTTTCCATCTTCTTTGGATAATAATTTAAGACAAGGTTAACTTTATTTCTTAACAAAAGACAAGTTGCTAGGTACTTGTGCCAAGAGGAACTTGAAACCTGAACAGAAACATAAAGACTTACCACTCAGACTTGTTAAATGAGGTCAGAGAGGTGAGACCAGTTCTATCCTCCTGATAATTTAACCACATATATTTGACCTTAGCCTGTCACTTAAACATGTCTGACAGCAGGACCTAGCAAGGAAGAAGAGGAAGAGGAGTAATAAGGACCCAGAAGATGACTCATTTCTTTCAGGTTTTAGGACAGTAATTTTTCTCACAGTCAAAAGGCAAGGCAGAATCGGGTGAGGGGAGGAGGAAGGCGTCTTTGGTACATGCACTTTATTGCTCTTTGCTTGTTCCTGAAATCTGGGGGCCTTTCTAATGGTGTGGCAGAGAGTAAAACCACAAGGTGACTGGAAGACAGCAAAAGGCAGATGTGGATAAGGTCAAACTTGTTCATCGACTTAGGTGGACTGTGTAGTTTTAACATATGCAAATTAGTGCCAAGTGTCTATTCCAAAAGCGGAAAAACATTTGGTTTTTAAGTGCATTTCAGTAGTTCACAAGTAGGTAGGTAGTTTAATGAAGGTCACAAATCAGAGAACTCATCTATAACAATTTGCGTTTGCCCCTTCTAATTTGTAGGGAATATGTAACTAGAGCCTGACGTGATTGATACTCTTGCCAGTGAAGCACTGTATAGATGTGAGGAGAAATAACCTTGTGTAAAAGAGACAATCAAAAGAAAAAATGTAATCAATATTTTTAATGCTGTTTGTTATCCAAAAATAACAAGTCCTTTTAAGTTCTCCAGTGAATCATCCCAAATACTGTCAATTCAGTTACGTTAGACTTCCACCATAACAATAAGTTTCTCCAGGAAAGAGATGTATGGTTATAAACTTACTGTAATTAGTATATCCTCTCATGTTATTAAAGCTATAGGAATATTGACTTAAAGATGGATTTTACTTTTTCAAAAGCCTGTATTTGTTTTCATTTGTTGAGGGAAAAGCACGTATTACACAAAGATAGCTTTTTTAGTATGCCAGCATATTTCCTGCTGACAGCATAGTGGAGTAAAATAGTGGCTGTTGCTACTATTATTTTATTGAAAAAGTCCTTGTAAATTCCAGAGTGTTTGTATAATATATAATTAGATCATTTTCAGATAATCAGATCACATGCGTAGTAGATGGATTTTTTTTTTGACCTTGTAAAGCAATTCTTTAAATATATTCCACATATAATTTTAAGTACCACCTTGAATCTTTTGTTTTATTCAATTAAGATAACATGAATCCAGCTGGCAATTATGATTCAGTAGAGGTACACATAGTGTTCTGCTCTAACGTGTAAGGGTAGGAGTTTAGAAGGTGTATGAAAGTAGTGTGTTTTCCTCCTTCTCCAAATAAAGATCATCTTTTTTTAACATGCACCTACTATAATTGCTCAGTGGTGGGGAGTGGATGGCTATCTATACACTCTTGAGAAGGGATATTAGAAATGCTTTTTTCTTAGCATTACGTTAAAGGCAGTTACCTCCTTTTTCATAAGCACCCCTTCATGCTTGTCACATAACTTCACCCAGTTTTTCATACTTTTCTTTTACTTTTATTTGTTACATATGTTATAATTCATTTGTAAGGAAGTGGCTCAATATTTGAAAGCAGTAGAATTAGACTTTGCCAATTACTCCTTGCAATTATTAGCTATGAAGATCAAATCTCACTTCCAAAAAGCACTTCCCTTATCTTACTTACACTGATCATTAAGATCTTACTTTGAAGGATCAGGCTAAAAATTATCTAAGTAACTACTTTTTCTTCTTTTTTAATGTCAGAATTACTCACTTGTGGATGACTTCATGGTCTTTCACTGGTGCTGGCCTAGTTTTTTTTGTCTTTAAATGCTGCTTATACAACTCAGTTTTTTGCATCAGAAGTTATTATGCATAGCTCTGTACCACTTTGATTCTGCTGGAGATGAGTCATCAGCAAAATCCAGACCATAAATGATCATGTAGCTGCAAATATCTAAAAGGTTATTCAAACTAATAGTAACGTACTGCACTGTAATATGGTTTAGTGGAATAAAATATGTGATAAAATTACAGCAAATTATTCTGATGCTGTCATGGACATTTACTCATTGCTGAATGTTCTCCTGTATATCTGGTCATTAGGTAATATATATACACACTGCAGAATGGGTTTAAAGGTACTGTCTTCTTTCCTTTTTTTAAACAGAGATTCACAAAAAGGGAGACTGCTCAGTCTTATTTCTGCTTCTTTATTCAAAAGAAGTCCCCAAAATTACAGCATTAAGAAACATAGATCTGCCAGGAACAAATTGTTGGGCAAATCCTATYTTCTTCTACCGTCATAGCATGTTGCATAAGGCAGAGAAGTAGTATACGTTGATTTTTACAAGTTTGTTGCCAACCTGCATTGCATTCTCATGGGATAAAAGGAAGCATAGTGTTAATTAAAGTACTGTAAAAAGGGTATACAAAAATATATCTAGAGAATACTTAGTGATAGTTCATTGCCAAATGAATGGCTGTATCAAATAAGGACCTACTGGAGTATACCTTTTAAGGTCAAGATAGTATTTCTGTCCATGTTTTGGAAGATGGACCATAGTGAATGGTTATGAAAACTGTGGACTGCAGCAAGCAGAATGGTTATAAACATTTGGTTAAGTGCTGAATACAAAATTATCTTTTCAGAACAGAGAGACTTACCAGCAAGACAAAGCTCAATAAGGATAAGTGGCAAGTGATTGTGATTTTTAGAAAAGTCAGATCATAATCAAATGTGCAAATAAAACCCAGAGAATAACAGCAGTACTGAAGAAGAGGTTGTAGGATACTACTGCATCATTCTAAAAGAGTTATGGGAATATGACGTTGCAAGAAAGAGAGATTTCACTCTGAGACGTATAAACAGGAGCGTGATCTGAAAAGACATACATGAATACATTTCTTATTTGACATTGATGAGTTGAAAACAGAATGCTGTATCCAGTCTTTCCATGTTTTAAGAAAATTGGAGAAAGCCCATAAAAGGGTGTTTAAAAGTAAAGGTTTTAGAAAACGTGACCTATGAATATATTTTAAGAGAGAAATTGTTTAGAAACAGGAACAGTGACAAAGGATATATGAAATTGCTTTTAGAAGTAATCATTATTGGCAGACTATGATCAAATAGTCTTCATGTGCATTCTAAGTTAAAAAAAATGAAAATGGCTTAATTCACAACACATAAAATCTAGATTAACAACTGAAAAACATTCTCTAAGAGTAGTTAAGTACTGGACCACATTACTTAAGCAAGTTGCTGAGGTCCAAAGTTAGATACACGATACACACTTTATTTTTCCTCAGACAATTAGGACAGTATATTTGATCTATTCAAACTCCTTAGGGACTTACATTGCTGATTGATATCATTCCCCACCACCAAAATGACTAAAGTTCTAAATAGTGCTTTTCCCCGTTTTTTAATAATCAACTGAATGTCTGAGGGGAAAAAAAAAAAACAAACACCACAAAAAACCAAGAAAGAAATAGATCTGATAGGCTGAGGAAAAAAGCTGTAAAGTACTAAACAAGTTATCTACATATCTTTCCTCTTTTGTCAATAAGCATTGAAACCAAGCAAATATGAGTCTGGTGAACAAAGCTATTTGCATTCTAGCATTTTTTCCCGATGAATTCAAAGACTGATTGTTTTTTTGATCTCCTAGACCTCTATCTTCAAAGTGCCCTTCAGCGTTTGGCTGTTGATTTTTAATTTGTTTTTTTTTTGGTCCACTTGAGGCATGGGAATCCAAAATTAAGCTAGCTGCAGACAATCTGCATTCTGAAAAATCATGAGTCCTTTCATAATTCCCATATTAACTTACTAATGAAAACTTTGGGCTACAAACCACTGGATCAGTAGCATAAATGCACATGCCTACCAAATTCAACCTCTATGAGAAGGAAAAAAATCTACATTTTAGACATCATTATCAGACATGATCAATAATTCTAGGGATTCACCTGTAACCTGTAGAAAGTGAAACTACAGTGAGAGATCTGCTTTTTACCTTCAAATAACAAAATCCTGAAATATATGTGATTAGGGGCCAGGATTCAATTTTCATGGTCTAGAAATTGGTCCTAATGATAGGAACTGGTTTTCCACAGTATTTTCTTGACAGTGCAAAACTCTACCAGATTTTCCTCCCCAATGTTTCCGCAATCATACTTAGGTTATTTTCTTCATCCTCTACAGGAAATGGAAGATACATTATGAAAAGTAAAGCTGATTTAAATCATGTGATATTTAACACAAACCAGAAAGTGAAGTCACATTGTGTGTTAAGAAGCTGTAAAATATCTGTCTTGCTACCCAAATTTGTGTTCCAAACCTAAGACCTGCCTTCCTCCCTCAAGTCACCTTTAACTGTATGGAACTTAATATTTTTTTTCTTCTTTTTTTTTTCTTTTTTCTTTTTTTTTTAAATGTGTTGACAGGGAAAAAAGGGAGAGAATTAGCACTACAGGATGACTGGATATTGCCTTTTAGATTCTGAAAACATATTGCTCCTTCCCAAAGACATGAGATGAGATCCACATTTCCAATGTGCATGAAAGAGGATGAAAGCAACAAAAATAATTAAGCCACAATTAACAAAAATCCTGTAAAAAGGCTTACTTAATCTTTCCATCCACAGTCCTTTTCCTCTTTTTCCCCGCATGGCAAATCTTGAAACTGACGAGATTTATACCACATGTATTTATTCCAGCTAGCACTTAATCAGTGCTCCTAGCTGCTACAGTAAGACAAAAGGTAAATATCAGGCTACTCTCCAAATAATTATTTAATACTTATTGGCTACAGTTCCTCCTTAATCCTTGTAGAACATCCCTATAACCTTCATCGAGCATTCAGAACAAGAGCATAATAATTGAACTATGAAAGTTACATCCATCTTCTCACCCTATACCACTCAGATGCGTGATATCTATTTGCCTTCAAATGGGATCTTATTAGTTCTCCCAGTCTTTCTCTTATGTATTCAGATCCCCCTGCTTCTTTAGCATGTTCAAACAGGCTAATACTTTCTTGTATTTTTCTATTTTGACTGGGTGGTTCAGGTCTGAAAAGCCTACTATGCAATAACTATGCAAATGAGCATTTTGTGTCATGCAAATACATTGTGTAACGTGATGTTCAGGCAGTCTTATTCTGCAGGATTTTCTGTGTGAATAATTGCATTTTCCGTGGAAGACTAAGACAGAAGGATGAACTATTTATAGCCTGTACCTGTGTAGAGTCACCATAGTTTCCATATAGTATACATCTTAAGAGAGTCAATATTTAAATGCATACTTCGATGGTTTATTAATGTGCTGCCCACATCCACAACATGGGATAAAAAGGCTGTTAAAGTCACAAGCGGAACAGTTTCTCATTACAGCCTTTTATAGAGCATCACCACCTAGTTTGCCATAACTTGGTGCTAACTTGTGGCAATGCTGCTTCACCCAGTGTCTGGAAGGTGTGAGTGGAAAACAAGCCACACCACCAGCCGGATGGGCTGTGAGTGTGAGGTCATGCAATGTCTTCTCTATGGAAAGAAAACTGAGGTATTCAAGAATAGAAAAATAAATGAGTGAAGAAAGTATTTTAGGCTGTAGGTGTTTGAGCTGGGAGAGACTGCCTTGTTTACACACAAGAGAGAAATCAGCAAGAAACAGAGACTCTGGGTATGTAAGGAGCCACATAAAATAATAAAAAAAAAGAGATGTTACCCTGGTTAAGCTTGGGGCGGGAGACATTTACACCAGGGAGGTGTAGAAGTGTAGACTGAATTCAGAACAGATCTTTTTCATTCCTCAGAACTGAAATTTTCCCCTGGAACTTCACCCTGAAGCTAATAAAAGAGGGAGAGGAGGCTCAGCCCTTCTTTTATCTCCAGAGCACATGAGAATAATTGATCAAGTTCTGCTGTTTGGAGACATCTTCTAACATCTCCCATCTGTACACAGGGCTATGGCTTTCCTGGTTCTTGATAATATTGAGACAAGAAGAAACGAGGTTATTTGAAATAACAAAGCTGGGGTCAGTCTTTGTATAATTGCTGCTCCTCTGACTTTCCCTCCCATCTATTCCCTCCCCCAACTCTGCATTGTGAAGTGCTGGTTCAGCCATACCCAAGTATTGTCTTGAGTAGTCAAAACGCTTTGGACAAAAAGAAGAGGTAACTACAGGATTTTATGCTTTCTTATTTCTCCTTAAAAACAAAGACACGAATCCAGAAAATGTTTGCATAGTCCCAATGAGTGGACAGAATGTTTTTTTCCTTGCTTCTAAGTTTTGCTGCTGTTGTGGAAAATTACTTTTGTCATTTGTATTTGGGTGAGGCTTAGGAGGAGTGTTGTAGAGCCGTAACACTGTGGAAACTTCAACACATACTTTGCTCTCCTTCTTATGGTAATCTTACTGAGATAAATGGAAATATTTATAGTGTGTGAAGTCAAACGTGCAGAACACTTCTCATCTATTTAACTGTCCAGAACTTGTATTACTTAACACTATGTATCATTTTGCATGAGATAATTTTTGTACTGTATGTAGAAGCTGTTCTCAAATGGAATAGCAATGTACACCAAAAGCGCCACCTCCTTCATTCTGCAGTTTCATATGAGAAATAAAATATTATTGTTGCTTTAGGAACCGCTTTAGTAATCGTAAGTCAAATGCCTTAATRTAAATTGTAATAAAGATGTTTTTGAATTGTTTGAGTAGCAACAGACATTTTCATGAATTATTCTGACATTATGCACTGTGAAACATCTCTTTTTATTCTTAGTATGCTTCCCTTAGGTTTCAGAGGAAAGAAGAATCCTTTCTAGTCTTACATTGTTTAACTCCTATTATGCTGGTAATTTTCAGTTAAGCCTTTTCTTTTTTCTTGCCTTGCTTTTATTACCATTATCTATACTGGATTTTAATTTTCTGTGCTTTTTTCTTTGTTTTTTTTACAATTCACAGAACTCTGCAAAAAAGACTTGAGAATAAAGATACCATACTCTAAAACTAAACCCTCAACAACAACCTCTCTAGTCAATTTATATTCATAGCTGTAAGTACTGAGGCATCGTCTTCATCAGTTTCTTTGTAAGACCATAGCTAATTTATTAGTGTTTACAGGTTCTGTAAGAATATTTTCTAATTCTGTAAATTTCAGTTCTAAATTAAACAAGGCAATCACACCAGAAGCCGACAATGCAGGGGTAAGATCAGGTACCTACCATGAATAAAGCAAAATGTGAAAACTAATAAAAAAGAAAGCCAAATACAAACTACAGTTGTTTTCCCTTTCAATAAAGTACTCCTAATGTGGAAAATTATATTTTGCAATTCATTATGAAATATTCTACTTTTGCACAGTTTTCTTTCAATGCTTATTTTGCATATGTTTTCAATACCTTCCATGTTAATTTGGCTTAAGATGCTTATTCTGAATTATAATGTAAAAAGAAGTAAATGTAAGCAAGTAATGACAGAAGCTGCATAAATACTTCTCCAGCTGTAGAATCTAAGAACACTTTGTGGCTAAAAGTATGAAGTATGGCTAGTTTGTAATGAGGACTATGAAGTACCATTTGCCATTGTGAAAATGCACTGTCTACAAAGGGTTTGGTCTGAGAGTGATATGGCAGAATGCACATCGTTATGCCATAAACGCATAACTAGCGCAGTCTCACTAGCGCAGAAACACATCTTGAATAGTTCAGGAAGCAGATATGCAATTAAGCTATCTTAGAAAAGGTAATAAATTTAGAACCTAGATATAGCGGTTCATTTAATAAACCATTTATAAAAAGAAGTAATACAAAATTCTCTTTCTACAGTCTGCTTTCCTAAAGCCACCTCCTGCTCCCTTCCTTGTTAAGTGCATGACATTTTGCAAATACAAATTTGCATTCCCAGCAATGGGAAAACGGAGCCCTAAATACACTTAGAGTTTGATTTAATATAAATTCATATTAGATGAGGGAGGATGGAAAGCAAAGCGAAGAAGTAAAACTTTGAGATAGGATTCACAGCTCAGGATTTCCTGACCCCTGTTGCTCTGGGTTGAGCTCTGATTTTTAGGCAGTAGTGACATGATCAATCATTTCTTGATAATGAATGAAAAATAGGTGATAGCTCTGATAAACTCTTACATTAGTTGCTTTTATCATCAGTCACCTATTCTTTACTTGCCTTACGGACAGGACTGATCTCAGCGTCACCATTCTTCTTTCGGCAAGCGATTTCATTTTCCCGAGCAGCTGCGCAAGGAAGGGCGCTGCTGCAGCCTCCGGAATCCTCCTGCCCCAGTGGGGCAAGGGAGGGAGGAAAACACAGCTCGGTTCGGACAAAAGTGAGGAACTTGTGCTGCAACGAGGGAAACAGTGAAGAATGTGTAGATGCAGTATGAGGCCTTTGAAGGAAGTAAATAGTGTCTTCATCTGAAAGCATTTTTCAAAAGGAAAAGCACCTCTGCTGCTGCCCAGCCATACTGCTACTGTAAAACCTAATCTGGATCTGCCTGTTACAGGGGCCCGRTGACCTTTCCTCCCAGGGGTAGATCTTGCTGCTGTGGCTCCTGCATTACACGGGAGACTCGACTTGGTACTGTGGGACACTAGCTGGAGGTGAAACCCACCCGAGGCTGTTGGTGGTACTGAACACAGCTGCTTGGGAACTGAGCAAGCTATGTTCCTGGCAGCCCGCTACCTGTGCTCCGGGATTTGCACCGTCTGCCTTTCAGTCTCAAGGAGGTGTTGAGCACACTGCTGATGCTTACAAGGCCTCGTTAGTTTAAAGAGTGAGTGCCTGACTCCCGATGCTGTACCAGCAAAACTGCAATCTGTGGATGTTTCAGCTCGGTTCTCTCTATTTGAAACGGACTTCTTTTTCTCCAGTCTGTAGACCCTGCAATTTTTCTGTCAGCTTACACTGCTATAGCCAAAACTCAGTGACATTCTGGACAAGCTAGAAAGACATGAGCTGACAGAAGTTTKGCTTCTATAGTTGATGGAAAGGAGTTTCTGGTGGTTGGCCAAGTTTAACCTCTGCTCTCATACAGGTATTTAAATTTAAGAAATACAAATCCACATTCATCCCTTTCTGAATTCCTACTTTTTTCCTGGTCATCTCCTTGGCATAAATGTAATGTGGGATACTAAAGCTGTGAAAGATTCTTGCTTGCTTTGATGAAAGAACCAGCTTTTCAGACAGCTGCTGCAGTCTGTCTTTGAAGAAGAAACTGTTGATGCTATTGGTTTTTTACAGGTCCCCTTGAGTGGTAAGCTGTGATTTATACAAAAACGCTGCACTGATTGCCAGCATAAAGAAAGCAGCGGAGGACAAATGGCAAGACATATGGCCAGACTTCTTCCTGTAAATTGCTGGAGCCTCACTTCAGAGAACAGGTAGAAAAAAAAAMCTATTTACATTTGTAAGATAAAGAAACATTAGAAGATACGTGCAGAAATTTGAACGTGTGAGTTTTTTAACCAATTATGTGAACTGAAGAACTGGTGACATATTTCTAGGTCTTGAGAAACCTCTATGCCTTTTTACTATTGTTTATGCCAGTGTTCATGGAGTGCCGGATATTGCAGCATCTTGGTGCAATTCGCAGGGACCTGTTCCTCTCTGACATTGATCCTCACTGCAAAATTTCTCCATTAATGTTCTTAAATGGAACTAAACTGAAATTTATTACTGAGACAAATTCTGGAGAAACCTTTTGGTCTAGCACAGCTCATTCCAAACACCACTAGGTCTGACAGATATGAAGAGTGAACCTATGATCAAAGCTTGCATCATTTGCCTATTTATTATCTTCTTTAGTCTCTGTGCTTGTGCCTGCTCTAACCTCCTTTCCTCCTCTCCCATGTTTCTGCTTACTCTGATTTCTCATTTCTCGTGGAGAGGTCAGACCAGCAGATGCCTCGCAAAATAGCTGTCAATCTACTTTACGTTTTGTCCTCCAGAAGTGGCCCCAACCACAGTAGAGACCACAGTATCTTCTGCCATCTCTGGCCTCTAGCATTGTATTTCAAGCTGACATGAAGGGTCTGGTCTCCCAGTTGGCAACCCTATTATAGCACTGGCTACATTTTAGTGTTTGAAAGGAAAAAGCCTCCCCACTTTAACACCTCCTGTTATCTCAGTAAAGTGATGTTTAAATAACTGAACTGGCTTCAGTGAACTGTAGTTGCCATTTTCCTGCTTCTTAGTGAGATAGAATGGAGATAATTATGAAGTGGATGAGCAGGTTTAATGAAAGCCAGTTTCTTTTGGTATATTCCTGAAGCAGCAATCATCATCTGTTTGGCTTTTGAAGAGCAACAATTATAATCACTTAAAATCCCAAGGGGAACAAAAATAGAACTTAGATTAGCATATAAAATATACAGCTGGATTGGGCAAGCCTATAAAAATCTGGGAAAATAATTCTAATTTGAAAGCTATTCAAAATCACAAGCAAAATGAGTTCAAGAGTATTTTACATGTTTCTTCCTTTCTCTTCCTTTTCAAAGTAGTAACATAACAACATTTATAGGATTTTCCTAAAACATGGAAATGAAAACCCAATGCCAAGAAAGAGACTAAGTAAAAATAGGCTAAAGGTGTATTTTCAAAATAACAGATAAACTTAGGTATTGTAACACCATCTTTAACAGGTATTAATCTCCCAAAGCTCTGACATAGCTGTATTGCTAAGCCATGTGCTATACTCCAGAGATGAAAAATAAAAATATTGCTGAGACAGATAGATACACGTTTCAGCTTTATCAGACAACTGAGCAATGATAATACCTAAAGGAAACTAACAACAGACAATAAAATAAGTTGCAAACAATGACACTAGCTGTGTAGCATAAAAAAATTGAAGCTTTCAGTGATCATTTGAGATGGTCATTTTTATAGTTGACACAAATTCAGCAATGAGTAAGGAAAATTGTTTTCCTTATGCTGCAATGTCCACATTTCAAACTGTTACCTAATAATTTGAGCTTCTGGAAATAAATCTTCATTTTGGTAAACTGTGAACTCAAAGATGGAACAACTTTTTCTAATACTACCGGATATGTAGTACTTTCAGTAATTTTGACTTGAAATACTAGGTCTACTCATTCTCAGTTAAGATTAAATAAGACAGCATGCAGCTGCAGGAATGAGATTCCAAAACAAACAACTTCTTCCAAAAATTTTTTGTGGACAAGAACAGAAGGAATTGCAAGCATATATTCTGGTATATTAAGTATCTCCTAAAAAGACACTGTCTTGCAAACTCAGGTTTATACAATAGGGTCTGATTTTCATACCTAAGTTTTTCTAGTATAAAATACATTGTTTGCCTTTGATTAGAAGATACTACATGCTTAGAGATTTTGATACCAAAACCAAGCAGGTCTTGATGGCACAGCTGTTATTTCCATAAGGAGACCTCTGAAATCATAATTTAAAAAATAAAAATTAAAGATTGCAGGATTTAGCTTCTACTACATTGTACACAAAAGTATTTAAAGAGGGCCTGCGAAACTCCTGAATAAATTTATTTTTCTGCATTGCTCAGCCCTGTGATGAGCATCTTCAAGCAAATGTCTGCCCTTCCCCACTCCTCCACTGCAATTTTCCATTTTCTTCCTTTCATTATCAATCACAATTTCAAATAAATTTTATTGTTCCATTAGCCTCAAATAGACAGTTGTTTTTATATGGGTTACTGTGATTGAGCAAGAATTCCTTCAGAACCCTGAACTTCCTGAACGCCGTGTTAAGGCCAAAAATTACAGCACACTTACTCATCCTTTCTCTTGCTTTAAGGTAATACAAGAGAAGGCCCAGCAGGTCTTTTTGACAGTCTTCCCAAGCCATCTGTTTCATATTCTGCATGCTTTGAACAGCACAGTGTACCATGGGATGTAAAAACCCATCACAGCACATTCAGTTTAATGCAAAATCCAATGGTCACTCACTTTTAAAGAAATAGTAACTGAAGGTGGGACACTAGTCAGGGAACTGGTTTTGCTCTTGTTTCTCCTAGCCCTCCCGTGCCCCCCCGAAAAAAAAAAAAAATGGCCTTGTAATTTTTTATTTTTTATTTAATTTTTTGGTCTTGGTTTATATATATATTTTAGATGTTGTATTTCAATACATACATTAAAACATTTTACAGCATCTGGATTTAGTATCCCAGCCTGCTTTAATGAGCATTTCATAATTAGAGAGACAAAATGAACTCAACAGACATTAAGATCTTCATATAGCTCAGTAGAATTGAAACCTTGACTTACTGGTAAATATTGGCTAAAACTAAACATCCTGTTTAGGGCCTCAGTGCCCACTCCTGCCACTCTGTTTATAAATTATCACTTCTGCAGATTGCCTGAACGGTCAGTATGGTTACAGAAACAAGAAAGTGTGAAATCATGCCTAGAGGGAATAACCAGCTTTMCTTCAGACCATGCTGACCCCAGCAGCTAAGACACAATGTAGAAAAAGTTGTCACTGAAGCTGGAAACACTTTATTCACATTAAATTGTGCTGCTGGACAGAAAAAAAAAGTGTTTGAAATTGGACTATTTGTGATTTGTCCCAATGCTGAGGCTGTATGTGGCCATACCTCTTGACATTGTTAATGACATCAAGTATTTAGACCTCATACTTAAAAAAAGAGTTCTCAGAAATGTGCCAGTTTTGCATTTCTGTGGCCATGGATGACTGTGTATATTTTATTTCTGGAAGAGAAATAAGTCTTAACTCCCAGCCTGAATGTAAGCATCAGGTGAACAGGGGAAGGGAGTCTTCTCCTCATAACCCTATGAAAAGCATAGGGACCAACATCACAACACTACCAAAAGACTGAGCAATACCTTGTGCATTTCACAGAAACAACTTGCCTAGCCATAAAAACTACTTACTGTCYGTCAGTAGAATAACACACCCCAGTCATGTTAAACCTGATTTTTGTACCTGTAATTTCTAACAAATACAGCTCTATTTCTGCTAAGGTAGACTAGCCTGACATTTTTGTCACCCGATCACCAAAAAACACCCAGGGCAAGCAACACGACTTGTGAAACCAACTTTCAAGAAAAACGCAGCTTTGATGAATGACACTCTTTGCTGCCTAAATGGTTCAGTTTCAATACAGATTCTTCTTCACAGATACTTATGTACATTTTCTTCTAATGCCAGAGGTCCCTGAATGCCTGAAATCTGAAGTACAGATCTTAATATCACCAATACATAAAAAATCAAGTTTGTTTTAAGCATTGAGGTTTTAAAAGACTTAGTGACTTAAAGGATAATTCCTAAAGTACATATTTTAACATGTTTTGCACTTTTATGACACTTAAAGAAATTTAATTCCAAGGACTAAGCAAAATTACAAATGTTTAGTTCTCTGTGATAAATATGAGGCATGTGTATCCATGCAAGTATATCTGCAATACCCTGTTATAAATATAGAATGGAAGCAGATTCAGGACACGTAACACTATTGTTGGTGTGCTGGTTTTGGCTGGGATAGAGTTGATTTTCTTCTAGTAGCTAGTATGGGGCTATGTTTTGGATTTGTGCTGAAAACAGTGCTGAGAATACAGGGATGTTTTCATTATTGCTGAGCAGTGCTTACACAGAGTCAAGGCCTTTTCTGCTCCTCACCCCACCCCACCAGCGAGTAGGCTGGGGGTGCACAAGAAGCTGGGAGGGGACACGGCTGGGACAGCTGACCGCAACTGACCAAAGGGATATCCCACACCATATGATGTCATGCTCAGCATATAAAGGTTGGGGAAGAAGAAGGAAGGAGGGGATGTTTGGAGCGATGGTGTTTGTCTTCCCAAGTAACCGTTACGTGTGATGGAGCCCTGCGTTCCTGGAGATGGCTGAACACCTGCCTGCCGATGGGAAGTAGTGAATGGATTCCTTGTTTTGCTTTGCTTGCATGCACGGCTTTTGTTTTACCTATTAAACTGTCTTTATGTCAGCCCACGAGTTTTCTCACTTTTAGTCTTCTGATTCTCTCCCCCATCCCACCAGGTGGGAGTGAGCGAGCGGCTGTGTGGGGCTTAGTTGCCAGCTGGGGTTAAACCACAACAGTTGCGAGCATCAAAGATATACGCATTTCTCTAAGATAATTTCTAAAATTTTGATTTTACAGGCATGGAGAATTATTTGCAGGATTTGGGTCAACAGCTTTCCTTACATGAATTACCAAACATTCAAGTCAGGAAAGTTAACTGGCTTTAATAATATTTGTCCAAAAAGACCCAGATAGCTTCTAAACAAAGCAGTGTGATTTTTTTATTTTTCCGTATGTAAAATCTTAGAAGGCGGAAGACTTAAGCATGCAATTAACTAAGCTTAAAATTTGTAAGGTGCTGCAGTGACTTCCTGAATTAGGCTGAGATCAATTCTTAAATGTCTTTCTCACTTCTGACTAATAGACATCTGCATTATTTGAAGATGGAAACCCTGCAACAACTGTGATCTTATTTTTCCATGACTTCAAATCTGTTCTGTAAAAATGGGCAAAGCAGTCTCATTTAGAACTTTGTTTCCCAAAATTTCAAACTCTTTTCTGAGGAGCAGAATCATTACTAAAATTAGTAATTGAACGATTAAGTAGTTCGATATGAAATCATGCCTTGATTATATATGTCTGCAAAACACAAACTTGAAAAGTATCACAAATCAAGACCTAATAAAATCATACAAATACTTTACCAGATATGAAAGCATTTGATTATTTGATATTAATATCTTTCTGTATAATTATTTTACAGTAATAACTTTTCAAGATAAAACAAATGAACAATTATATTAAGGTGCTAAAACAAGAGGTGCTTGTTACCTTGTTTTATAAGTGTCTTAAGTATGAAAATATTGCTGTAATTAACTCTTTTCTTCCAACAGAATAAATATACTATGCCTTCTGTACAGTTTTGGCACTTGATATCTAGCAACTGACAGGGACTTTCACACCTTTCAGGTGGTTTTATAAAGAAATAATCTCAAAGCATCATTTAGAAACTCATGAGGAAGCAGGAGAGGGTGCCCAGAAAGCTCCAGACAATCACGTTTACTTTAAATTTTCAAGAAAATCTTTACTATTTGATGCAGTTCTGGTACTTTTGCTGCTGCCCTTCAATCTGAATTCTCATTTTTCACACTAAGGCTGGACTTTGAAGTAAGAAAGTGTGATATTCACATGGATCGCAAAAATTTCAACTCATTTCCTACTCATCTGCTGTGTCTACATGGGTTTCCCACCCCACCCCTTGTAATTTCACACAGAAGTCTCTGYGTACACTTTGCTCATAGTCACTGATCTAATTTTCAGTAACACTTCCATCAGAACATCCATTCATATATTCTTCAGGAAGGTAACATAGACAATGTGTTTGCATGAGCACAGAGACTTTTCTCCTAGGTATTTCTAATCACAGAGGAACATAAAGCATTTCCTCTACTATCATCTACGCAGACTATTAAAGTCTTAGCTACTGTCAAGCCCTGGAGGGAAGAGGGGCCCAAGAAAGCTGGTTAATATTCAGGGATCACCTCCTCCAAGGTCAGGAGTGATGCATCCCAACAAAGAGGAAATCGGGCAAAAATGCCAGGAGGCCTGCATGGGTGAACAAGGAACTCCTGGACACATTAAAACACAAAAAGGAAGCCTACAGTGGGTGGAAGCAAGGACAGGTAGCCTGGGAAGAATACAGAGAAATTGTCTGAGTGGCCAGGGACCAGGTTAGGGAAGCTAAAACCCTGATAGAATTAAAGCAGGCCAGGGACATCAAGGGCAACAAGAAAAGCTTCTACAGGTCCATTGGGGATAAAAGGAAGACTAAGGAAAATGTGGGCCCTCTCCAGGATGAAATGGGAAATCTGATTACCTGGGACACGGAGAAGGCTGAGGTGCTTGATGACTTTTTTGCCTCGGTCTTCACTGGCAAGTACTTGAGCCTCACTGCCCAAGCTGCAGAAGGCAAAGGAGGGGACTGGGAGAATGAGGTGCTGCCCGCTGCAGAAGATCAGGTTCGAGACCATCTAAGGAATCTGAAGGTGCACAAGTCCATGGAACCCGATGAGATCCATCCGTGGGTCCTGAAGGAACTGGCAGATGAAGTTGCTAAGCCACTATCCATTGTATTTGAAAAGTCATGGCAGTCTGGTGAAGTTCCCACTGACTGGAAAAGGGGAAACATAACCTCCATATTTGAAACGGGAAAAAAGGAGACCCAGGGAACTACAGACCAGTCAGTCTCACCTCTGTGCCTGGGAAGATCATGGAACAGATCCTCCTGGAAGTTATGCTAAGGCACATGGAAGACAGGGAGGTGATTCGAGACAGCCAGCATGGCTTCACCAAGGCCAAGTCCTGCCTGACCAACCTAGTGGCCTTCTACAATGGAGTGACTACATCAGTGGACATGGGAAGGGCTACAGATGTCATCTATCTGGACCTCTGTAAGGCCTTTGACACGGTCCCCCACAACAGCCTTCTCTCTAAACTGGAGAGGTATGGATTTGATGGATGGACTGTCAGGTAGGTGAGGAATTGTTTGGATGGATGCATCCAGAGGGTAGTGGTCAATGGTTCAATGTCCAGATGGAGATCAGTGACCAGTGGTGTCCCTCAGGGGTCCGTAYTGGGAACAGTACTGTTTCATATCTTCATCAGTGACACAGACAGTGGGATCGAGTGCACCCACAGCAAGTTTGCAGATGACACGAAGCTGAGTGGTGCGGTTGACATGCCTGAGGGACAGGATGACATCCAGAGGGACCTGGACAAGCTCAAGAAGTGGGTCCGTGTGAACCTCATGAGGTTCAACAAGGCCAAGTGCAAGGTCCTGCACCTGGGCTGGGACAACCCCGGGTATCAACACAGGCTGGGGGATGAAGGGATTGAGAGCAGCCCTGCCGAGAAGGACTTGGAGGTACTGGTGGATGAAAAGCTGGACATGAGCTGGCAATGTGCGCTCACAGCCCAGAAGGCCAACCGTATCCTGAGCTGCATCAAAAGAAGAGTGGCCAGCAGGTCGAGGGAGGTGATTCTGCCCCTCTGCTCTGCTCTGGTGAGACCCCACCTGCAGTACTGCGTCCAGCTCTGGAGTCCTCAGCACAAGAAAGACATGGACCTGTTGGAGCAGGTCCAGAGGAGGGCCACAAAAATGATCAGAGGGATGGAACACCTCTCCTATGAAGAAGGGCTGAGAGCTGGGGTTGTTCAGCCTGTAGAAGAGAAGGCTTCAGGGAGACCTTATTGCGGCCTTTCAGTACTTAAAGGGGGCTTATAAGAAAGATGGGGACAGACTTTTTAGCAGGGCCTACTGCGACAGGACGAGGGGTAATGGTTTTAAACTAAAAGAGGGTAGAGTCAGATTAGATATAAGGAAGAAATATTTTACAGTGAGGGTGGTGAAACACTGGAACAGGTTGCCCAGAGAGGTGGTAGATGCCCCATCCCTGGAAACATTGAAGGTCAGGTTGGACAGGGCTCTGAGCAACCTGATCTAGTTGAAGATGTCCCTGCCCATGGCAGGGGGGTTGGACTAGATGACCTTTAAAGGTCCCTTCCAACCCAAACTAGTCTATGATTCTATGGTAATTCGATCAAATCTTGCATCCCCAAATCTTCTAGTTTTCTTGTTTGTCAAAGCCTTTTATCAGCAGTTTGGGTTAAATTCGATCTATTGCACTTTTTTATTATTTTTTAAAATATTTTTTAATGTCCAGTGTCACTAATGCATACTGTGTGGTATCTCCACAAGCAGATGCAGGTGAGGGTAAATGAAGGCACCCCCTGCGCCACCACGCTGTGGTAGAATGGGTGGGCTCTGGGCAGGGAGCACGAAAGGGCTGTGAAATTGGGTGGGTGGTTGCTGCCACTGAGGCTGAGTGCATCTATTTGAGAGGTGATGAGAAAACAGACTAATGGGCACAGGTAAATCTATCTGCTCCCTAGCCATGAAGTTAATGGCATTTGTGGAGAATATCTGCAAGAAAAGCAAGTTCCCTTCTAGTTACGGGAGTTTCCTGACAAATTCAACATGTTTTACTCTCCATGTTCACCACTTTTCTCCTGCATAGTGCTTAAAATATAATGGAAATAAAGGGTAAGTGAGCCATTAGTGAAAGAGACTTCAAAACTATAAATACTTCTAGCACTTATATTCTGTGTGGTTGCTATAAAAGGAAAATATTAATACATGTGGTGGATCCAGTTTCCTTGGAAAAACAGCCTTTCTGACAGAAGAAAAAACTGGCTACAGAAATACCTGTAGAGTTTACCACCTGCAGTCTATTACAACGGTTCAGCTAACTGTAGGCAGCGCAGGGTCAAACTCTGCTGAAGTTAACTCTCCCTAACGAGTATTAAACTGAATGTGGTCATATATTTCACAGATTACTGACTTTGTCAGAGGAAGAATAATATTTTTGAAAAGAAAAGAAGACAGTTTGAGGCAAGGTAATGCTGGAATACCTGCATGTTCATCTAGCTGTATTTGTGGGAAATTAATATTAACCTAAACATTACTGCCTTTGGACAGACAATATTAAAAAAAAAAAAAAAAAAGACCAAAAACTTGTTTATTGAAGATGAAGTGGTCTTAGGAAGAAAAACCCTGTCTGTAGCTACAGCTAGAAGTCTATAGCTTCTTCTTACCCATTGTAAACTTCAATTCTTTTTCTCCTCCATCCTCCTCCCCCCCTCCCCCCATTTATACACTTTACACTACATGTAAGTTCTGGTCACTTTGAATAACAGACAATAGCCTAAAAGTATCATCAGAACAGTGATTAGATTTACCACTGCTGACAATTATCTGTATTGTTTTAAGTAATGGTGAAGTTAAATTAGGAATGATTCTGATATCCACAGAAAGAAGTCAGTGCAAGCTAATTATTACTGTCTACCATACGACATAAAATCTAACCCATTGCTAAATGTTGCAATGAGTAAAGTTACCTCAGGTAATCATGAAGTAAGGAAACTTCCTCATTATTCCTTTAGCTGGCTCAAGCAGTTGTTAAGTATCCATCCCTTAAAAATAAATAAAATCAAATTGATATAAGTAAAATAAAATAAAATAAAATAAAATAAAATAATCAAACAGCAAATTGCACTGCCAGGCTTGTTTTGTGAACCAGTGCTCCTCAGTGAGATGGGGTTCTTTGCTGTACAAATAGATGTTCCAGTGTGCAAACGTGATATTTTTAAACCCACACCCTGCAGCAGCAGTCTGTAAAGGACAGATGACCGGTGTGAAGGTTGCTTGCAGATGGCATCAGACCCGACCTGCCCTGCAAAACCGTGGGTGGGTGGGAGGCTGGCAGAGTGAAGGAGCGGGAGGGATCCCCGACGTGCCCTTGGGAAGGTGGGATCCCTCCTGGCATTTAATAGCAGTGACAAGGTGCAGAGCAGGCTTTGACCAACTGCCATCCACACTTGTGGACACAGAATCATAGAATCGTTTGGGTTGGACAAGACCTTTAGGATCATTGAGTCCAACTGTTAACCTAGCATTGCCGAGTTCACCACTAAACCATGTCCCTAAGTGGCACATCTACACATCTTTGAAATACCTCCAAGGATGGTGACTCAACCACTTCTCTGGGCAGCCTGTACCAGTGCTTGACAACCCTTTCGATGAAGAAGTTTTTCCTAATATCCAATCTAAACCTCCCCTGGTGCAACTTGAGGCTATTTCCTCTTGTCCTATCACTTCTTACTGGGGAGAAGAGACCAACACCCACCTTGCCACAACCTCCTTTCAGGTAGTTGCAGAGAGCAATAAGGTCTCCCCTCACCCTCCTTTTCTCCAAGCTAAGCAACCCCAGCCCCCTCAGCCGCTCCTCAAAAGGACTTGCTCTCTAGACCCTTCACCAGCTTCGTCGCCCTTCTCTGGACGCGCTCCAGCACCTCAATGTCCTTCTTGTAGTGAGGGGCCCAAAACTGAACACAGTATTCGAGGGGCGGACTCACCAGCGCCGAGTACAGGGGCACGATCCCGCTGCCTCCTCCCCTCCTCCGCAGCCCCCATCCCACGGGGCCGCCGCCGCAGCGGGGGCGCCCGGCCCGGCCCGGCCCGGCCCGACGGGGCCGCCGCGGAGCTTCCCGCACCCTCGGCTGCACCAAGGCGCGCTCCCCGCTTGCACCTCGGGTAGACACGAGGTTTATGTGCGAGGCCGTGCCTGATCCCCTTTTTTTTTTTCGCGCTCGATTCCAGAAGAAATTACAGTAATTTAAAAAAAAAAATACACTTACCGTGCTGACCTCATAGTGCTTTGTCATGGGCTCAGGAAAAAAAAAAAACCACAGACACACAGACACAGACACACACACACGTATTTATGCGTTTTCAAAACAGTTGTGCAAGGGTCAAAGAGGGAAGGGGGAAGGGGGAGAATTGCCGGCGCTGTAAAGTACATCTAGAAATCACCGCACGAGAGCAAAGCCAGCTAAGCAGCCCGGACGTAACACTACCCCCCGCCCCGCCAGACCGCGCAGGAAAAGCAAGGGAGGTGGGTGGAGAGGCGTGCGTAGCGGGGAGGATCCACGCTCCTCTTCCACTGTAGGAAACGCCCGCCTTAAAAAAGAAAAAAAACCCAACAACAACCAAAAAAACCCCAAAACAAAACAAAACAAAACAAAACAAAACAAACACAAAACAACAAAACAATAAAAACAAAAACGAAAGAAGGGTAAAACCCGCCGGCAGGCAGAGTGAGCCGCACTTGCCCGCAGATCCGGGAGGACCTCGGCGCGGCGGCCAAGCGCCGGGGGTGCAGCTGGCGGGGCCCGCACCCCCCTCGGGACGCACCCTCCCCGGCGGCTCAGCCCGCCGTGCAGCCCGCCGGCTGTCCCACCTCGTCGGATCCGAACACCCCCGGTTACTTCAAGCTCCCCTCGAGATGTTCGCCTCTTCTCCTCATTTTCCCCACGCAATTGATTTGGTGCAACCGCATCACCAGCGGCACTCCTTTCCGCACCGCTGCCCCGGGGGGACTGGCTTCCCTCAGCCTGTGCAGCCTGTATGTCCCTCCTGGCACCCTCGCCTTTGCCTAAAGCTGTTACTCTGCCTCAGCCCCTGCAGCTGGAGATGGGGAGATGTAACACCATCACTTCAGTGAATCTTGTCTAAAATGTTTCTCCAGGAAGATACTGCTTGTGAATGTTGGGGAGGAGGGGTTTTGTGTTGTCAAATGCCAGGTGGAGTATTGGCAGTTGTCGTGGTTCCGGCTGGGACAGAGTTAACTCCCTTCCCTGTAGCTGGAGGGGGTGCTGTGTTTTGGGTTTGGTAATGAAAGGAATGTTGATGGCCCATTGATGCTTTGGTTGTTGCGGGGTGGTGCTTGCACCGACAGCCTCCCCTGCCCTTCGAGGTGGAGGGGGACCTGGGGGGGAGCATAGCTGGGGCAGTTGATCCAGCTGGCCAGTGGGTTATTCTATACCATGTGACATCAYGCCCAGCTTAAAAACTGGAGTGCGCGGTTCACGCGGTTCGGGTGTTCAGGCAASTGGACCACCATTGAGAGAGGTATCCAGTACCTGAGGGAATTAGCCGTGCTGGAAGTGATCTATGGTGACCTGAATAATGAGCAGTTATCCAAAGATCCAGATGAAGTCAAATGCACCCGACCCATGTGGCGGAAGTTTGTACGGAGCGCACCAGCGTCGCATGCCAACTCATTAGCAGTAATGACCTGGAAAGATGGAGAGGAACAAACGGTGGATGAACTGGCTGGCCAACTCCAGCAATACGAAGAAAGTCTCTCCTCTTCCCTATGGGCCTGCGTCTCTGCGGTGGAGAAATTGTCTCGGGAGGTCCAGCAATTCAAAGAGGMTATGTCCTGCTCCCTACCTGCACRGGCCAGTATCTCAGCCATTCSGAGTAAGTGTTCCCCCGCTCAAGAGAGGAGAGATCGTGGGTACACACGCCGGGGCACCCTGTGGTTTTACCTGCGTGACCACGGAGAGGACATGAGGAAGTGGGATGGAAAACCTACCTTGACCCTAGAGGCACGGGTATGTGAGTTGCAGGGAAAAACAACCACAAAAGGGGGTTCTTCCAGAAAAACTGCCACTCCGGTTTCCAGTGAGCAGCTCCCCAGGCGGAGCAGAAGGGCTGATTCCACTTCCGATCTTAATAAAGGGACTTCTGATGCATACTTAGAAGAAGTGGGTAGCGAATACGATGAGCAGGATTAGAGGGGCCCTGCCTCCAGCCAGGTGGAGGAAAGGGACAACCGGGTTTACTGGACTGTGTGGATTTGATGGCCTGGCACATCAGGCCCACAGGAGTATAAGGCTCTCGTAGACACCGGTGCACAGTGTACCCTGATGCCRTCAAGCTWTRAAGGRGCASAACCCATTTGTATTTCTGGAGTGACAGGGGGATCCCAAGAGCTGACTGTATTGGAGGCTGAAGTGAGCCTAACTGGGAACGAGTGGCCCAGAGGCTCCGTGCATCCTTGGCATAGRCTACCTCAGGAGAGGGTATTTCAAGGACCCAAARGGGTACCRGTGGGCTTTTGGTATAGCTGCCTTGGAGACRGAGGAAATTAAACAGCTGTCCACCTTGCCTGGTCTCTCAGAGRACCCTTCTGCTGTGGGGTTGCTGAGGGTCAAAAAACAACGGGTGCCGATCGCTACCACGACAGTGCACCGGCGGCAATATCACACCAACGGAGACTCCCTGCTTCCCATCCATAAGCTGATTCGTCGACTGGAGAGCCAAGGAGTGATCAGCAAGACTCACTCACCCTTTAACAGTCCATATGGCCAGTGCGAAAGTTTAATGGAGAGTGGAGACTAACAGTGGTCTATCGTGGCCTGAACGAAGTCACACCACCATTGAGTGCTGCCAAGCCGGACATGTTAGAACTTCAATACGAACTGGAGTCAAAGGCAGCCAAGTGGTACGCCACAACTGATATCGCCAATGCGTTCTTCTCAATCCCTTTGGCGGCAGAGTGCAGGCCACAGTTTGCTTTCACTTGGAGGGGCGTCCAGTACACCTGGAATCGACTGCCCCAGGGGTGGAAACACAGCCCCACCATTTGCCATGGACTGATCCACACCGCACTGGAACAGGGTGAGGCTCTGGAACACCTGCAATACATTGATGACATCATCGTATGGGGCAACACAGCAGAAGAAGTTTTCGAGAAAGGGGAGCGAATAATCAAAATTTTGCTGAAGGCTGGTTTTGCAATAAAACAGAGTAAGGTCAACGGGCCTGCACAGGAGATCCAGTTTTTAGGAATAAAATGGCAAGATGGACGTCGTCAGATCCCAATGGATGTGATCAACAAGATAACAGCCATGTCTTTACCGACCAGCAAAAAGGAAACAAAAGCCTTCTTAGGTGTGGTGGGCTTTTGGAGAATGCATATTCCAGATTACAGCCTGATTGTAAGCCGTCTCTATCAAGTAACCAGGAAGAAGAATGATTTCAAGTGGGGCCCCGAGCAACAACAAGTCTTTGAGCAAATTAAAWGGGAGATAGTTTAGGYAGTAGCCCTTGGGCCMGTCCGGGCAGGACAAGATGTAAAGAAYGTGCTCTACACCGCAGCCGGGGAGAATGGYCCTACCTGGAGCCTCTGGCAGAAAGCACCAGGGGAGACTCGAGGTCGACCCCTGCGGTTTTGGAGTCGGGGACACAGAGGATCSGAGGCCCGCTATACTCCAGSTGAGAAAGAGATATTGGCAGCDTATGAAGGGGTTCGAGCTGCTTCGGAAGTGGTTGGTACTRAAGCACAGCTCCTCCTGGCACCCCGACTGCCGGTGCTGGGCTGGATGTTCAAAGGGAGAGTCCCCTCTACACATCATGCAGCCGATGCTACCTGGAGTAAGTGGGTCGCACTGATCACRCARCRGGCCCAAATAGGAAACCCCAKTCGCTCAGGAATCTTGGAAGTGATCACGAACTGGCCAGAAGGCAAAGATTTTGGAATGTCCCCAGAGGAGGAAGTGAAGCGTGCTGAAGATGCCCCACCGTATAATAAACTACCAGAAAATGAGAAGCAATATGCCCTGTTCACTGATGGGTCCTGYCRYCTTGTGGGAAARCATCGGMRGTGGAAGGCTGCTGTRTGGAGTCCTATCAGACAAATTGCAGAAACTGCTGAAGGAGAAGGTGAATCGAGTCAGTTTGCAGAGGTGAAGGCCATCCAGCTGGCCTTGGATATTGCTGAGCGAGAAAAATGGCTTTATACTGACTCGTGGATAGTGGCAAACGCTCTGTGGGGTGGCTGCAGCAATGGAAGCAGAACAACTGGCAGCGCAGAGGTAAACTCATCTGGGCCGCTGAAGTGTGGCAAGATATCGCTGCCCGGGTAGGGAACCTAGYTGTAAAAGTATGTCACGTAGATGCTCACGTACCCAGGAGTCGGRCCACTGAAGAACACCAGAACAACCAGCAGGTGGACCAGGCTGCTAAGATTGAAGTGGCTGAGGTGGATCTGGACTGGCAGCATAAGGGTGAATTATTTATAGCTTTGTGGGCCCATGACACCTCAGGCCATCAAGGAAGAGATGCAACAYATAGATGGGCTCGTGATYGAGGGGTGGRCTTGACCATGGACACTATTGCACAGGTTATCCATGAATGCAAAACATGCRCTGCAAACAAGCAAGCTAAGCAGGTAAAGCCTCTTTGGTATGGAGGACGATGGTTGAAGTATAAGTATGGGGAGGCCTGGCAGATTGACTATATTACACTGCCACAGACCCGCCAAGGCAAGCGCCATGTGCTCACCATGGTGGAAGTAACCACCGGGTGGCTGGAAACATATCCYGTGCCCCATGCCACCGCCCAGAACACCATCCTGGGCCTTGAAAAGCAAGTCCTATGGCGACATGGCACCCCAGAAAGAATTGAGACAGACAACAGGACTCACTTCCAAAACACCCTCATARACACCTGGGCCAGAGAACATGTCATTGAGTGGGTATATCACATCCCTTATCATGCACCAGCCTCCAGGAAAATCAAGTGATATAATGGACTGCTAAAGACCACACTGAAAGCACTGGGTGSTGGGACATTCAAGCATTGGGACACACATTTAGCGAAGGCCATCTGGTTAGTCAACACCAGGGGATCTGCCACTCGAGCTGGCCCTGCCCAATCAAAACCCTCACGTACTGTAGAGGGGGATAAAGTCCCTGTAGTGCACGTAAGGAATATGCTGGGGAAGACAGTCTGGGTTACTCCCGCCTTGGGCAAGGGAAAACCCATTTGTGGGATTGCTTTTGCTCAAGGACCTGCGTGCACTTGGTGGGTAATGCGAAAGGATGGGGAAGTCCGATGTGTACCTCAAGGGGATTTGATTTTGGGTGAAAATAGCCAATGAACTGAGGTGTATAATGTTAATTGCTATATAATGCTGTATGTCATATCAATGGTATTGCAGTAAGAATCATCCAGGTTAAAGAAGAATGAACTCTGATGAAACCGAGCAAAGCGTCACGATGATAGAAGCGGACGAGCGCAGCGATAATGAAACCAGAACTGGCTTCAGGGTGCAACAATCCAGCACCACACACCATCTCCCCTGCCCTGAGAGACTGTTATGACAGATGGAGCCCAAAGTCATGGACTAAACGAACTCAATGGGCATTTTAGAGGGATGTCCCATAGACTAAGGGAATGATATCTGTGTGTGTATATATATATATGTATATATATCAAAAGACAGGAAAAGTGGTGATGATTAATTGGGATGTATCGGAAAATGTGAGACCTGGGCATGACGTAGACGGTATAGAATAAGGGGTGGATATTGTCTTGGTTCCGGCTGGGACAGAGTTAACTCCCTTCCCAGTAGCTGGAGGGAGTGCTGTGTTTTGGGTTTGGTAATGAAAGGAATGTTGATGGCCCATTGATGCTTTGGTTGTTGCKGGGTGGTGCTTGCACCGACAGCCTCCCCTGCCCTTCGAGGTGCAGGGGGAGCTGGGGGGGAGGGAGCATAGCTGGGGCAGTTGATCCAGCTGGCCAATGGGGTATTCTATACCATGTGACATCATGCCCAACTTAAAAACTGGAGCGCGCGGTTCGGTCGGTTCGTTCGGAACACGTGAGGGTGAGCAGTTGCGTTGTGTATCGCCTGTTTTGTATATTCTGTTATTGTTGTTATCATTTATTATCACATTTATTATGTTATTATCACTGTTCTACTTTGTTTTATTTCCATTATTAAACTGTTTTTATCTCAACCTGCGGGTTTCCCTCCGTGTGCCCTCCTGATCCTCTCCCCCATCCTACCGGAGTAGGGGGGTGAGCGAGCGGCTGCGTGGTGTTTAGTTGCTGACTGGGGTTAAACCACGACAGCAGTCAACAGGGACATCCACATATAAACTGTCATGTTTGCAAAATACCCTGCTCTGACACAGCCTACCCCACCCCACCCCACACTGTTCCTCCTTTYCTTCCCACAGGTTGGCATCACCCCTCTACCACAAACCATCTGATAGCCCATACACCATGGAGATATGGAGACCATGGCCATAGATACCTTTGGCTGGAAAATAGATACCTTTTGGCTGCCTCCCCATCTGTCTTCTCTGCACATCCCGAGCTCACACTGCTGCCTCCTCCTCCTTCACTCAGCAACTTCCCTTCATGCCCCTGGGCTGACCACTGAAGACCTGAGCTCCTTTCTAATGGTCAATCCCTGTTCTGGCACAAGGGTGCACTTGGTTCCCTTGCTTCGTGGTGTGACTTTGGATGAGCCACTTTGGATGAATTAAATCAAAAGGAGCTGGGTGTGCAAGGGATAGCGACTGTGGATGCCTGAACTGTGGAGATCTAAAACCTGTTTTGCTCTGTGGTGGCCTGGGGGTTATTAGGTTCACCTCCTTGTCTGAAGTGAACATTTCCTAGGTGATAATTCCATTYTCCCAGCTGCCCAAATACTGCCTGAGACCTTCAGCATAAAGCTTCTCAGAATGGAGGTGCCTTGGCCACTCCAGAGGCTCATTTTAATCTGTCCTGGTGCAGAGGACAGACAGTTCTGTGACCCTGCTCCTTGCTTTTATCCAACCTCTTTTTGACCTGATCCTTCACAACAGGCAGCTGTGGTGCTGGTATTGATGCTGCTGATGCTGCCTGTATGATACATGATGGTGTACCAGTCAGAGAACTTGGGTAGGAAATGTGAGGAATTCAGGAATTCATTTTTCATCCTGGGATGCTCAAAGGCACATCTCCCAGCTCCCAGCATGGCTAGAAAAATTTCTGGGAGTAGGAGCTACTTACCTTTTTTGTTCAAGCTGTGCCAGTGTGTTGTAAGGACTTAAAGATTCAGAGGATAAAAAGATGAAAAAGARGAGAGAGCATAACTATACCTTTGTTAGCACACATAGGATAGAAGTTATCTCTGGTCTCTAACTTCGGAATTATTCTGGGAACTTTTAAACRTAAGATTAAAACTGTTCAATGTTAATTTCTGAACTACTCTACTGAAGCATTTTCCCTATGTGCTGTTTAGGGACCTGTTATACTCTGTGTTTTGTGCTGYAAAGACATATGGCTGCAGTGCTGCAAAGGCATATCCTGGAGTATCTAATTCTTAAATTTTTAAAATTCTTCAAAGTCCTTAATTTGCTATAGGTCATCTTCTCTCTATTGTTTCCCACCTATGATAAGCACCACAAATATACTGTTATTAACATTGCTGAGATGCTTGTATTTACTGAAGAATACTAAAGGACAGTCTGTGTATATTAGCTCCATTTCTTTATGACTGGCCTGAAGAGCAGAATACACAAAAAAATCTCAAATATATTATTTCCAAAAAGGATATACACAGAATGCATACTTAAAAAATAGCACTATTCTCATGCATAAAAATATATACAATAGGCTGACTGCATGACAACCCTGTCTGAGAACCTGGATTTTGGACCCCAGTTGTGCCAGAGAAACTGGGAGATGAAAGCCAAGTTTAATGTTTTCCTGGTAAGTCATTACACTGGTCTCTACAGGAACCTGTATCTGTGGACAGARAGGTGAAGGTTCATGTTTGGAGAAAAGCTCATTCCACCCATAGCCCACATGGAAATKTTTTGCTCTGCTCCTACATGAAGGCTTATTTTGAGACCCAGTGCACAATGACAAGGGGTGATAGCTTGTCATGAAATGTTAGGAAGAACAAAGCCCTCAACAAAGTCCCTAAGCATTTGGCAGTTACAAAGTTGTTGTGTTCAGCATTTGTACAGGGATGTGGGAAAGGAGAGAATAGTTCGTGATGGAAGCAATTATAAAAGTAAGAAAAAATGGAGACTGTGTTGAGCATTACTTCCCTTTTTATTTTGTTATTTAGAAAGTATATACTGGATATGTTTGCTCCAAAAGACTGCCTAGGCAAGAGTCCTGTGGTACTTGCAAGGACAACTGATATTTGGAAGCTGTGTCCTTCTCTGCCCATTTCATAATGTCCCTAATCCCTCTTCCTGAGTGCTTCCTGAAGCACTCTGCTTCATTGATGGTATGTCCTGTTAGCTGTTGAAGTCAAAGGAGAGATTACTATGCCCCGCAGTGGGCGTTGAACTGAATATAACTTCTTTTCTTTAGTCTGCTCTTAGATTCTTCTATGTATTTCTATCCCGCTTTCTAAGTTCGCTTAGTTTTAAGTTACCAAAAACATTTGGAAAATCAGTGAATTTCCTCAATATTGTCCGGAATTCATGGAGATCAGGATGATCACGTATTTGAAAAAAGGAGTCCTTTACATGGACGAGATTTCTGTCCCTCCAAAAACTTAATGAATGAGAAAAAAATGTAGTTAGTGTAGAACATTAAAGTAGATGGTGAAGATTTCCCTTTGGTTAACTTAAAGATATATTGAGAAATATGTCTGAGAATAAAAATTGATCAGATAATGTACAACCATGTTGATTATCATTACTTAACTTTCTGMCTGAGAGCTTTTTGTTCTTTGTACTGGAGGTTGTTCTTCCTTGTCTGCTGTTCTGGTGGATTTTATACCAGATTGCAGGTAGCTGAACTTGAGTGAAGTGTGGATGTGAGGTTTCAGCTCTTGGGTCATTATAATGTCTGATAACGAGACATTTCAAAGCCAGAATTCTTCTAATAAAACTGCATCTCCTGTTTGGATATCTGTCTTCACTGTTTCAGCAGATTTTATGCTCTCACAATCCATGTTTTTAGGTCAATGTTATTTATGTAACATATGACAAACAAAGAACAATTAGTTTCTCATTAGCTGTTAGGCAAATGTCATGCCCTCGGATTTTAATCAGCCAATGCAAATATCATCAGAATATAATCTATTTGCTACATTCTTCTCATTATATCCTCTAGGATAATGGCTAATATTTTCCATTTCAGTTCATGTGTGTGAACTAATTTTTAGATCTAACTTGCTGAGTATCTATTGGTTCCATAAATACTCAAGCGTTTTATTTTATTAATACCATTATAAAAAAAAATATAAGCTTCATTGTTCAGTGTGGATTTGGGTGAAAATATGTCTTCATTCTGGAATCTGGAAAGTGAGTATTAATAAATTATAAATATTTGGCCTTGGCTTTCTGCCAAGATGAGATGGCTTAGGCTTTCTCTCTGTATATCTCTTGGCACCTGGAGGTGACTTTGGTCTACCAYTCCCAATGTAGCTGAACTGCCTCCTGAAGTTATATCCACACATGTGGCAGAAAAGAATGGGAGTCTCCTACCTGAAAAGACAGGAGCTGGCTTGTTTCTTTCTGTCTTTCATTTTGGGATTCTGTATAAGCAGTTTCAAATTTTCTTTTCTGCCCTGGGGCCTGGAGATATTTTGGTGCCATCTGGAAAGCAGGGTCAGAATAAAGTATGTAAATTTTGTCTGTTAATAGAGTAATGCCTTCTTATTCTAAACACAGAAGGACTCAACCTTCAGCAGTAGGAGATACATCTTGTCATCAAACAGTACTACAGAGAGCCACAAAACCATTGCATTTTGGCATCTTTATGTCAATAGCTAATGATGCATCAGCATTATCAGTCGTTGTCGTAACATACTTAGTTTAATGATACAGATGCAACATCACTTAGTTTCCACTCCTTACACTCCAAGTCCAGTTGCAAAAGGCAGCGAGAGATTCACCCCACTTCATGTCCTCATGATGGTTAGAGAGATGCCATCTTTCCTCTTGGTCCTCCCAGCAAAGTGTATTTGATTTCTCTCTGTTCTGTGATGTTACGACTGCTACTGTTGTGAACCTCCACTCCTTCGAAGTTAGTTATTAAAGGAAGTGTAGGGGAAAAAATATGCCAGTGACTCTTTTACAGAAGGTTATACCTATTTTTGCTTGGGAGCACCTGAGTAGGAAATGTGTTAACTTTCAATTTGGTCCTTCCAGCTGCTGTTCTGTTTCAGTCCTCCATACCATCCTTGCAGGTTTTGCCTTCAGTTAGGAAATAAAAAGAACCCCACTAAATGTGGAAACACGGGAACCAACATGAAAATGTAGTTTAAAAATCAACAGAGTGTGAACTCAAAAAGAAGTTTTCACTCAGGAAGTGATTAGACAGACTTGAGAGTTGTGATGAGAGACCGTCTAGCTGTTGGCTGATAAAATTTCTGCACATCCAAATTATGTATCCAAATAATTTGAAGGGTTGCATTATTTATCCATTGTAACAATTAACAAGAAGCATGGGAATCACACTACTACATCTGAGAAATAACTGCCTTTATTTCTGCCCTCCTTCCACTCCCCATCCATTAGAAAAAAGATGTTATGAGAATGCTTTTCATCTTAATGAGAAATATCTGTATRTGGTTCATGCCTCTTTTTCTAGCTGCATGGCAAAGAGCTTCTTCCCTTTTTCAGGAATTGCTTAAGCCACTCTGGAGGCTGGTCACTGAACAGAAGTGGAAGCAGGCTCATTACAAGGGCTACAGTTAGATATGTGCATTAATGCACGTACAGGCATCACCGGGAGACTGTGGTTGCTGGAGGAAATTTACCCTGTTTTTCACACTAACTTGATGTAATCTTAGGGGGGAGGTGTACTTCCATTATTTTCTTTAGAACAAGATAAACTTGCAAGCATTTTGATGAAAGATGGATTTTAAAAAGACAAGTCCTTGCCTTTAGGCAAAGAAAGATTTAAAGACAGACAAGTAGACTGACACTTTTGTTTTATTTTGGAAACACAGTTCAAGTGATTTGTTTCTAATGTAAAACTATTTTTTACTTTCAAAGTGCCTTTCACTCAAACATCTTTTAGAATGAATTTAATTCAGTGTCTTCTTGGTATTGTGAGATAAATGCATTTTTATCATACATTTTGTAAATGGGTAAAGCAAGTCAAAATCAATGAGAAATTCTATTTCCATCATCACTAGAATTCCTGTAATGAAAACCTGAAAATTTGAAAGAGTTTCAGGTGATTTTACTATATACTTGAAAAATGTGATGCAACAGGTTTTTTCAGCTGTACTGCATTTTAAGCACAAATTCTCTTTTCCCTTCATGCAGCTCCTGTCACTGATYCAAATAGGTATTGGACATGCTTAAAGGCTTCAGGAGTATGCACAGAAAATAGAGAAAAAGAAACAAAACATAGAGAAAACCCAGTATTGGTACAGTTGTTAATTTAGCTGATGAATTACCTGACAGAAGTTCCTACCAAAGGTAAGTACCTTTGGTAGGAAGAGGCCATCTGTGCAAAATTGTATGTATACAAACCTTTCTATCTCATGCATGTTTTATTACTATGTGTAAGAGTAATAAAATTCGACTATGTGTAGAAGTTTTTAATGTAGCATCAYGAAAGATTACCATGAGAATTAAAGGCTCCTAATATTCTTCAGAAAACATTACTTTTCAATTAAATGTATTTAAGGTTTTTATGATTTATTAGTGATTCGACTTAATTTGGTGATTTGGTCTGACAGAGGGCTCTTTGCTGAAGTCAGGCTTTTGAACACACTCTACACTGATTGACCAGGCTTTTGAGGAGTGGGAAACTAAGAGGGATGTAAACAGATTGTATGGTCATACGTAGTTAATTGGCTGTGCAGGATATTTTCGTGTTAGAATAGGCATCCAGACAGAGTTGAAAGAATGCTTGTAATGCACTTCTGGTCATATGCCACAGGAAAATCCGCCTCGATATCCCTTCAGCTTTAGTATCTTGATATAAGATGGTTGGTGGCGGGAAGAGCTCATCTGGACCCACAGCCTCACAAGCTGTTGGTGAAATCCTGGCTGACTGTCACGAGGCCAAGATTTCCCTTTACATTTCAGACCACAACAAACTTGGTTTGTGAGTACAAGTGAATTCCTGCATGAAACGCAGCACACAACAGGCAGGGCTGGGTTTTATGTGAGGGTCTGGCTGCAGCAGGACTTTACAGCCAAGCAATAATGTTGTGAGTAATCTGGTGAATGGTTACAAAGTGTGAAGGATCAATAACAAAAGCTGTTAATTTCCATTCTCACCTCAGACCCCAAGTCTGTGGTTCTATTTAATTCAAAAATCATATTTACAGGTAAAACAGAAAGGAAGGAAAATCAATTTTTTCCCTATAGGCTGCAAGAATCGCTTCCTAAGTCTGAATGCTTAACAAAACTCAGAAAGCACTCTTCACAGCAGGTTGGAAAAGTAGCTTAATTTGGAAGACAATGAGCTTGCCATGCATACATAGGAGGTCCCATTCACTAACTTCTTGTGGTTTTGTGTTAACATAAATAAATACTGTACTGTTCCCTCTAGACCAAATTTTTCTTTTCCACCTCAGATCAATGGCCTAATGATGTTTCAGCACTCCGGCTGCATAGTTTGGAATTCCTAAAATAATTTTTAGGAATTTTTCTCTGTCCAGAATTCCTTTTTTTTTCCTTCTTCTTTCTTATAACTAACAGATTTTTTTTTTAATAATTAATGGATACTCTGAATGATTTAGGTTGGGGAAGTGTAATGGAATTGGTAACGCACAAATTCAAAACACAATTAAATTTCCATTAAAAAGCCACAGACCTTTTGTGAGTCTTTAGCATGAGCACCTAACTTTGTAATGGGCACTAAAATGTAGTTTTCACTAGCATTCTCCTTGGGTTCAGATTAATTTTTTTTTCAGCTACTACTGGKTTTTAATCACATTCCCCAAGCTGTTCCCGTCCTTGTAAGGTCCACAGGTATCTGACTGAAATCAGCATTTACTCAGAGGTGGCGAGAGTATCAGTGAATCAGATGCCCAAGGAAACATAAGAATGTAGAAATAGGGTACGACTTATTTATATTGTGATCATTGCATCATATATGGATTGTTGCATGGAATCACTACTATCCTGCGAATTTCCTCCTCCTGTAMACATGTTGGATAGAGAATCCCTCATTATCTTTGTATAAATCTAGGTGAGATTCATGAAAAACAGAACCACTGTGGGTGTTACTGTGAGGACAGGCGTGCAACCGCTGCCGTTTGAACTGCTGCCAGTTTTAACCACATCTCCCACTTCAGACATATGAAAGGTCTTCAAAATGAAAGAGAGATGCAAGAATCTTAACCAGGGGAAATATTTCTGTGCATATTTTTTAAGATATATGGAACCAAAAATGTGTCCAAGTTTCCCTAAACTAAGATAAGAAGCAACTGATAACCTTCATATACACTTAGTAAAAACAAAGCAAAAGACAACCGCCTTTCTTTAGCTAGCAGTTACTTGGGTTTACATGTTTTTTTAGTACACCATTATGTTGCCTTGCATGTGGGTGGCACAATTAAGTTATAACCTATACAAACRTGCAGGATAAATGATCTGTTGAAAACATTCTGGTTATTCAAAACATCCCACCGAATATGGCAGTGACAATTGAACTAGTGTTGAAATGGAAACAATAGATCATTATAACAGGATTTAAATATTGAATATTGTTCCAGGAATAATGAGAAGTAAAAGGAAAGAATAATGAGAAGTAAAGGAAAAGAATAATGAGAAGTGAAAGGAAAGAAGAGGTAAAAAGCAACAACTATCAAACAATAGCTAATTTCAGTGGTGCAAGTCATATAATTTTGCAGAAAAATGATACATTCGTGACTTTTCCAATGTGGGCATTATATAGGCAATTTGCAACTCTCTCCTCCTAATAAATTTTATTTGATCAGTTTCTTCACTGGAGAAATTTTACGTAATTTGTGAATGTTTATGGCTCTCAATAAGAATAATGTTACATGATATATACAAGATTTTCCAATTTTGTAAACATTCTGGCAGTTGTACATAGAAGTAATATCTGTTGTCTCTGAGGGACAAAATTATTTTATAATTTACTATTGCAACTCCCGACCATTTGAGAAAATGTAAGTGTTCCATTTTCTAACTTCAATTAAAAYCAAATGAAGCTGTTGCTGGCAGTTTTGAGATCACAGTAGTGATGGTGTGAGCCTCCATGTGTCTAARGACTATAAACATGTGTGTGCAAAACAGAAGACTAAGAACTTTGTTTCTTTAAGGACATGCTCCAAGCAAGTATTTTGCAAAAGCTGGATAATATAACAGAGACTGTTTATGAATCTCTAGGGAGTAACTTAGTTGTTAAAAAAGGTGGACTCAAAATGCAATAAAGGCTATTTTTCAGAACTGAGAAGGTGTTATTTCTTTGTTCCTTTTTTTTTTTTAACGTCCTTTTTGAGTGCCCATTGGGTTTGCTGCAGTCAATACTTARGGTTAGAATTTGGTTTTGACATAAATAATATGCAAATAATACTGGGATAATTTTACTACCTTCTCTACTGATCAATATTCTGCTGTCTCCTGGGCAAGAGACATCACTACCATTTCACCTTCTTGGGAAGTACGTACAGGAAAGTCACTTCCATTTCTGCTTAGTAACCCGAATCTCTCCTTCCTACGTGTTTTGCCAAGGGGAAATTAAAAGGATCATGCTAGGGTTTAGCTACTGACACCATCCCTGACTTGTATGTGTTGCTACAGAAATTCAGTCTAAATCATGTTCAATTCTTGAGAGTCTGAATACCTGAATATTTCTTCAGTCAGATTCAGTTAGAATGTAAAGGATGATAAAAGTGCATTTTGGCAGGAAAGCTGAGAATACGATTTAAACAGATGGTCTCAGCTAAAAGAAAAAAGGAAAACAGGACAAAAAGCCCCCAAAAATGTTTCAGAAGGAAGCACACTAAATGTTGTCCCAAAGTGGTAGAACATCTTAATGGCTTTAGCATACATTAACTATCAGGGGTACTACCAGTCAATGTTTTCATGATCTTCTACTTCACCTGAATGTATGCTCTGCTTTTCCAGATTGGTTCATGTATGTGTATTGTGTTGAAATGGAAACAATTGTGTATGTAATGATATAATGTCACATTGGCAAAAAGATATTTGATATATTCTTTTGCTACATATTTGGAATGTAGATGGTAAAAAAAAATCCTAAATTTTTTACAAATTTGAAATAAACAGCCACCCACGATATCAGAAATTATTTCAGAATTTAACATCAAAAAGAGTGGAAGGATGCAGGTTGAATTTTAGAATTGTTGTATTCTCATAATCCTCTTAATTCTCCAGTTCTGCTAAGAAATCTTACAATGAAACAGAACAGGACCAAATGCACAAGTTCTGCATGAGTAAGTAGCACATTACAAAACTGCTTTTGCTGTTCACTGTGGAATACTCAGGCATAGGACAAGTTGTGTAATGGGTCACCTCCTGAGAGTTTTTTCCTCTGTTCCTCAGCAGAGCCCCAGTTCTTGTGCATGTTCAAAGTATATTGCAGAGAATATCTGTTCACACAGATCTCAGTGTGAGCGGGTGGTTTTGGGTGTTCTGTTCAAGATTTATCTTTCTTTTATTACTGGAAGAGGTTCTTGATAATTGCGCTTAAGATGGTTTCCTGCATCCTACACAGATTCCTGCTTATTTATGATTTCTTTGGAATAAGCATGCATTTTACAAATGATAATCAAATGAATTTATGCAAGAGCATCCTGGTCAGGAGAAAAAATAAAAGTGTTTTTTTTTTTCTGTGTTACATCATGAAATCTCTCAGTAAATATTTATTTCTCTTCTGTTGTCTTTAGCACTCCATCGCTTCAGCTGATGCTTTTTATACTTTCTCCTGCACTGGAATGGAGGTTGAAGCAGTGCAATGGTCCTAGTCCATCTACTTTACAATAAAGTTATGCTGGATTACAAAAAACCCTGAATCAATCCCATTTAAATCATTTATGTCACTTTATGTATTCTGAAGATGAAATATTACTATTCACTTTAAGAAATTATGGTTTCCTTCTTCAGATTTGAGCAAGTACACCGTGGACAACTGTTACCTTTCRATTTGTATAGCAGTATTTATTTCCCTGGAGCAACAAAGCTTAACTCAGCCTTATACAAAGGGCCCAACGTAAATCTAGATTTTATCCCTGTGGCTGTGCAAAATCTGCCAGTGCAGAGATGTGATTACAGCTCAGTGGTTCACTTTATCTTCTGTCATTCAACACTGCAGAACGGGTGGTGCACACAATGTGAGGAATGAATCAGCTGCTGCTTTTGCTGACTTGGTCGAGGATAGTAATTCCTAGGAAAATTCTTCTGTGAGGTTTTGGTCATAACTTGCCAAAGGCTAGGAGGTTAAGAACACAGATGGTTAAAGAGCAGTGTGGATACCCTCTGTATTTACCTGTGTTGATTGTACACTTTAGTAATTTATGACTGCTCTTAAATGAAATAACTTAATCTACTGAACTCAGAGCTCCTCGTGTAATGAACAAATCTGAACAGCTCAAAAAGGCTTCAATAAGGGCTATATCTGTGTTTACAAATAACTCAATCAAGCAGAGTCAAACTTTCTGAAATTCCTGTTTCTCCACTCTTAATATTGTGTTAATATTAACCGTAGCGACCAAACTGGCAGTATCTTTGAAAGCTTTTGGGCTTTTGGAGAACATCCTAAGGTGCACGTAAAAAATGAAGAGTTTTAGTATCACTAAAAGATAAAGGTCTTGATGTCCCTGTAGAAGAAGGAGACCTCTGAACAGTGACAGAGATATGGACTTTATGTTTCTTAGTCCTTCATTATGCTCTGCACTCTGTTTGTTTTGAAAAAAAAGTTTGCATGGGATACATGCCATGTTCTACCAGAATAGTCAGATAGTTAGCAAACTGCAGCGTCTGCAAGTTGGCAGATGCCAACCTGTTTGCACCACTTTTATTCTACCCACTGTTTTTATTTTGGCTCGTACATTGTTGCTGCCATCCAAACTGGTGGTGGTAATTCAAAACAGCTACTAAAAAGCATATTTATTTAAATGTGTCTGAATTTACATTGTGCCATCGTTAGAGTTGGCGAGCAACCTCTCTGTCAATTAAAAACTTCACATTTATTTGAAAGTTATTAGAGACRGAAGATTTTTTATACCACTTTCTACATAAGATTCAGTGTCACCCTTATCTTAGTTACGGCCTCATGAATTTGTACAACTTTAAGTATACCAACAGGTTATATTTTAAAATAAATATAGATTCAATTATATTTAATGTGAAAATCATTAGCCTAGCAAAAAATAAGGATTAAAATTAAAAATATATACTCAGCATATATTAAACTAGTAAAATACTTCTGGTAATATATCCCTGTTTCAAATGCATATAAAACGTCAGACATTGCATCCTAGAAGCAGAACACGAGTTAAGTGTAGATAATAAAACGTACCTGCAATCTCCCTTAACACAGCTGAATAGATGCCAAGAAACCCTTGCTGATTATAGGACATATCCTTTAGTTAACATTGTGTTATGGAAGATTGCAATATAATTGTGTGGAAATCCCTCCAACATTATTTATTAGTCCTACTTCTTTCTCAGAGAGTCACAAAGATGCACTTTTTCACAAATGAAGTGTTGCAGTGCACCAGAGACACATACTGTTTTGTTCACTTTGAAACTGTGAAATGCCTAGTATGTTAGGCCCACATTTTTGATCTGTCCTTAGCGATTGTCCTCTCTTTTATGTTTATTTCTCAGGCTTGAAGCTTGTAGGTCATTACTTTTCCGAAGCACTGTATACCTGCAGACTCTGTAGTCTGTATGACCTCTGAAAGCCAGACTCTAAACCCACTTAGGGAGGGGTTGCTTCTAAAAATTTGGTCCTACATGACTTTCCAGACCTAACCTTTTATTCATGCCACTGATACAAACTCTGTAGTTTTGCAGCTTGCACCTCAGAAACGTTCAGAATTACCATGCCTCTGTCCCCCCTCCAAAATGGAAATTTTAATACCGACCTCCTGCAGAACTGAGCTCCTCTAACGCTTTCCAGGCCACTTCCCTGTGCTGTTAGATTTATCTTAAAGCTGTAAAAGAAAAGGCTGTGTATTTACAGAGCCAGTTAGTACTTTGAAATACTTATACTGCTATGACATGTACTGCACACAAGGTGATGTCTGATATGCTGTAGAACAAGTTATTAAAAGGGAGACTTCAAAACTGAACCTCAAGTAGCCAATTTGTTGAGCCATGGAAGTAATAGTGAATGTCACTTGAAATTGCTAAAGTAATATGGTACGGTGAAGAGGGCCACAGCTCTGCTATATGTACCCATCTTGAAAACGTGATCTGCTTTACCACGTATCTTGTGTTCACATTCATAGTTGAAGCTGGAGCACTGGTCAGCTGGATATATTAAGCATAAAGGAACATATGATGCCTGCTCTCAAAAGTTTGCAGTCCTTTTAAAGCCAAGACATAGTGCATCAAACTGTAAGTTGCAGGGACACAAAAAGGATGTGGAGAAAATAATAAAATTTGGAGTTGATAGGGGGTAACAAGGTGATAGATGTAAAATTCATGGAAGTGAATCACCATTGCTTTCCACAGGTGCTGGGATATGATCCACTGTTCCCAATTTTTACATTCTGGAATCAAGCAACCATTTTTACTGTTTAAAAATTTTTTTATCCAAGTATAGCTCTTCAAGCTGTTGCCATTCCTCATGCCTTCCCACACTGAGGAAAAAAGAAGGCCCTTGTCTTTTTTATTATTTTAATACTTCATTTTTGTACATGGACATCCACCTGCTCACATCATTAGGTTGAGACCATACGGATGACAGCTCTGTGACCAGGAAACACGGGGGGCACTCACCCCCACCTTTATCTTCAAAAACCATCTGTAAATGGAAATGGACCAGCTTTCTCAAAGGTGCCCTGCACCAGTGGCTTCCCTGCACGTCAGTGGCTGCTCTACCCCACCACTTTCACCTCTTCTTACCTCCAGCCTTTCCCCGCTGTCAGCCTCTGCATCAGGACCTGGCTTTCCAATGCATTGAAGATTATGTGGTTTACTCCAGCTGAGAGTCTAGCCATCAGCTTTTTCTGCATAAAAGTTCTTGAAAAAGAACTTCATTTCTATGGTGGTTGCTGCTTAGGACTCTGGCTTAGCAAATCTTAGAATTTTGCTCTCCTGGTCACATAGGTTGCCAAAGTAGTCTGTTCATTTGTTTTTCTACAGCTATGTATTTCTCTGGGTTTTGTTAAATAAATGTAAACCAAAGGACTTAAATCTTATTTCAATCTAGTCTTTCCCACTTAGAAAAAAAAAAATCTGTGGAAACTCTTACTGCAGGAAAAAGAGGGCAATCTTTCAAAAGCACGTAAGGAATATTTAGCAACACCATTCTGTAAATGAGGGAGGTGGTCTCTCAAATGTTATGTAAGAGCTAAAGGTCAACGCTGTTTTTACTATTTTTAATGATAATCAAAGTCAGTGAGAGTTTCTGATGAGAGGATGAAATATTTAAGTGTCAATTATTTGTCCCCAAACATATCACATCTGCCTGGGTGATAATTACAGATGCTGGAGAGATGGCTGCTGTATGAATATGATAAAATAAAAAAAAAAAAAAGGCACCTTTCATTCAATCAGTTGCTTCCTGGTATGAAATTTTCCTATTCTGGAAGACCCTCAGCATGAGATTTGGCAGATTCTGTCTGCAAAACTGTTGTCCAGTACCATGACAGTACCATGAAAATTGACTTGTCCTTGGCCAGGTCAGAGCAGAGCAGAATCCCGACCAGAATTCAGGACTTCCACGCTCTGGAGGTTTGGGTTTTTTAGACCTTGCTGCCTCATCACTGTACAGCAAAAACTAATTTCTTTGCCCAGACCACCTGTATGCGTTGTAGTTGTTTTTCACAAAGTTCTTGCCGATTTTACTGTGGAAAAATGTTCCATTGACAGCTCTGGGACTTTGATCTTTGGCTAATGTGTTCTCATCATTTCTCCATCATGTCAGTGCAATAAGGTGAGTGAAGAATGTTTGTTTATGATTTTTTTCAAAAAAAAAATTAAAAAAAAGAGAAAAAATAAAAAAAAAAAAAAGAAGATTATATTCCATTTTAAAGAAAAATCCCAAGGTTTTGAAATTCTGCATTTGTCTCCCCATCTTGGGGGCACACCCTGAAGAACAGTCAGTTTAAGGGCGTGGGAACTTCCCATTTTTCTAGACTCTCTGGCTGCTGCCAGTCTCCCAGGCAGTTTGCTGCAGTGTCATACCTCTGTGATTTCCAACAGAATTTGTTAAATTGGTATGATCTCAGCAAACATTTTTATTTCTGAAGATTGGTAAATAACTGAAAAGAAGTAGTTGCAACTGATCTTTATTACTATGAGTGATGGGTTTGTAGAGACAGAAAGACAGATTCTGCAGGATTCATTTACTCTCCACTTCATTAAATATACCAGAGTCCAGGCTTTGATTGAACAAACATAATAACACCCTAATATCAAAGTGTCCAGAAACAAAATAGCATAATTTCTAAATTGTTTTSTTCAGTGACCATGTCTGATTCCTAAGAGTGGCTTCACTACTTTATTTTATAGGTAATCCATGACTCATTTCTTTTGCGTGTAAGTTTGCAGAAAAAAAAATCTTCTCTGGAGTTTCTCCTGACGCTTAGTTTACATGGAGATAGCAGTCTGGATGACAGCATCTGCTGAGCAGTCAGTGGGGTTGGTGGAGGTAGGGATGGGATTTGACGCCGACTTCTTCCTTCTTTCTGATAGCCTGTAAAAAAACTGAGTGCCTAATGATGATCCCCAAGCAGCACCTGATACTTCTGACAGAGAAGCACATGATAAGAATGTGCATTGGAATGAGAGAGATATGTGGTTGGAATGAGGGAGATAAACTTTGTTTTCTTCTTTTAGTTTAGTAAATTTCTTACCAGTTTTACATAGAAAATGAGCCCTGATGAGGAATTTTCTTATACTTGGATATCAGAGACCTTGGCTGAGAAGCAGAGCAATCACACATTCTTCACAACAGCCAATATCAAGTATTTCAAAAGAACATGGAAAAATCACCTTCAGACAGCTTTGGGGCAAAAAGGTTCAAACTGTTTTCCCCAGGAATGTTTCTTCATCATCTGCCAGTAGCTTGACATAGGACAACTGCATTGAAAACAGTTGTTTTCATGAAAACTTTACTTTAGAGGACCCACTCTACTCTGTGTACTTTACATAGCTGCTGCTTGCTGTTTGTAGACTTTTATGTATCATGGTAGTGTACAAATGGCACAAAGTCCCGTGAAATTCAAATTAAAAAAAATATATCTATAAACTTCTCATTACAGTTTCTTTCCATAAAAAGGCACCCTTGCAAGTGTAGGTTACATGAGTTATAAATAACATCCATGATTACATTTTATTCAACCTACTCTTAATGATACTAATTAAAAGTAGATTATAGGTATCCAATTTAAAGTAAGATTTTCAGTTATTTATTCAGACACTTCAAACTTCATATGCCATCTATATAGAATAAGGTATTTCATTGCTCCTACATTTAATCTCTTGTGTTTATCTGATTCTTATTGTGTGAAGTAGACATTTGGCTGAATTTGCTTTTGGTTAAATTACAAAGACAGGGAAAAATTTTTGGAACTCTGAGAAAGACCTAGATAAAAATAAAACACCTGCATCATTTTAGTTTGTTTGGGATGGCAAGAAGTTTAAGTGAATGACCCACATACTTTTATGTTTAATTGTCAAATTTTGTTGTGTTTGAGTTATGGGTACACATTCTTGATTGTGGAAGTAGATATGCATTGTGCTGTTAAAGCATGGGATGCAGTATTACAGAATCTTTATCTAATTTGTCTTGGTTATCTTGAAGGGAAAATATAATTATCAAGGAGTAAAATGTTCTCAGGCTAGATTCTATAATAATCCCACAATTTTTGTATGTGACCACTGCAAAAACAATGTTTTTAAGTTCTGAAGGTGAAAATAAGTGTAGAAGCCAAAGCTTTAAAGAAACTGTTGTTTTTGAAATGACACCTACAGCAGACGGAACAATGAAATTGGCTTTTACTCTTCCAGCTAAAGAGAATGGTATGCCCAGGCCAAGCATGAGGTGAATTAACGCAGCTCTGTGTAGGGAAGCTTGCATTATGCCTCATTGCCTTATCTGCASATAAAAAAGCAATCGGTTTCGTTGCTAAGGGTAGCAATCCCATGCCTTCCATACAATCAAAAAGTAAACCATCACAATAAATAAAAGGAAATGGGTTGAAGGGCTGAAAGAAATGTTTCACCCAGTCATACTATTTTTGAAAGCTGACAATTTGTAATGGGTGTTGGCAAGAGAAAGGTGCAATTACTTCTCTCCTGCTGCTCTGCCTGCAGGGAGCCTGGGAGCAGTGAGGCTGGGGGAGCTGGGGGTCCTGTCCTATCCACGCTCTGCTGGCTGCTGCCGACAGGTACAAAGCAGCAGACAAAAGATGAGGTCCCACATAACACATATTACAGAATAAATGGGATTCTCATGTTTACATACACAACTCCTGTGGCACTGCCCGCGAGACTCACAGAGGAGGTGGGGGAGGGGGAAGGAAGGCACCTACAAAATACCATTCGTACTTCCGACGATAATTGCAGCACTGGAAGCATCTTTACTATTGCTATAGTAGTAGAGGGCCGTAGTTTTAATTTCCAGTTTAAGTTACACAGTATTGTCATATCACAAGGACTAGAGTTTCAGAAGCTTTAACAATTTTTCTTAAACAACATGGTTTTCTTGGCTTATTTCAGAATCACAGAAAGAGTAAGCTTGCAAATCTTTTAATAAGGCAATTACATGCAGACAAAGATTAGATCTCATGGCACAATAGATTTTTGCTATATTATTCAGTATCTCTTTGATATTCCACTGTCACTAGACAAAAGCTCTGAATAGTAATGTGACAAATCTATTCAGGAGACAACAATACAAAATTCCTTAATTGTGCTCACTTGTATGCCACACAAACCTGCACTTAATTTTCCTGCCTGTTTTGAAAATGTGGAAAGAAAATACTATTTAGATTCAACAGTGCTTTTAGTGCTTTATCTGTGAAATCTGCATTTTGTATTTTTAAAATGGAAATGTTGAGATAGTCAATCACTTAATTTTTCCATACAGTGAAAATCTTATAATCTCCTGATTCAAAATGTCAATCTTAATATAGAAATGAATTTCTTTTTATTAAAAAAGGCAGAAGAATGAGCAAAGTACAGACTGCAAAAGGGAGGCTGTGCTATTTTCAATATGTGGTGCCTGTAACCTCATGTTTGTTTTCCCAATGTCTGCCTGAGAGATAAATCAAGAAAGACATGGGAGTATATTTTCTTGCCACAGTTTATTTCATAAGTGGCATTACGTAAGTAATAATATTTTTACATTTTTCCTTGCTAAAATGATGTGCATAAAAGAGCTAATTATCATTATTCCCAGATTTTAGAGGGAGGCAGAGGTAGAAGTGTGATGGCTTGCAGAAGGCCATGCTATATGTTGACAGCAAATCAAAGATTAAAACCAGTGCTGCCTAGATTCCAGTGTATAACCCTACAGACATGGGAAAAGGTCACAGGATCTTCCAAACAGAGGTGGAAAACTCCTGCCATAAGTTAGCTTCACAAAGACAAAATTATAATCAATACTGTGTACTAATCCCAAATCTATAAAGGCATTCTGGACACCTTTCAGAGGACCTGAGGGATGTTCACCAAAAAAGTAGTGATGATGTTTTTAATTTCAGTTACAAAAATAAATAAATATACTTGTAATAAATATACATAATTGTGTGTATGTATATAAATACTACATTAGCATAAAAATAAACCAACAATTAAATGTTCACTTATTTGCTCTTGTCTCATAGAAGAATAAGCTTTTGCCTGTATTTGAAAGATAACTTTATTTAATTCCATGTTTAGTGCAGTAATACCTTTCTGTTTCATTGCTCTTGTTCAGAATATGGATGTTCATGCTTACAGTTTATTCAGAACAAGACTTAATTCAGATTTTAAGAGCAGTGTTTGGCCATATTACATAGTTAGAAATTGTCAACAACAGAAAGTCTTCCATTGGTCAAATATAACCAAGACCTCAGGAAAGAAAACAACACACTTTACCCAGGTTCATCTTCAAGCTTTATCTGTAAGTTTAAAAAATTTACTTTTGTAACAGATACTAAAATTGCAAATAGGGTGTATGACGCTTATTGCCAAAGATGCTGTTATTTTTAGTAAAAGTGTAATTTTTCAGTATATCATTCTAGCTCCACAAAATCTAATGAATAGATAAATTCTTTATTGACTTTGGCCTAAATGGTAGGGCCATGTGCAAATATTGGCAGAAGGAGAGTGAAAAGTCAAAAGCCACCAATTCTTTAAACTAAAAATTTCAGGGTATTTGGCAGGATTTATATCAAGTCCAAACCCAGTAGGGTTTGTCCCAGTAGGACATAATTCTGTGAGCCTAGTGAGCTGTTCTCCAACGTATTACATTCTATTTCCTGTTAGGATTTCAAACAGTAGGTGCAAATTACAGAAACACTTTATAAGGAATTCCAATTTTTACAATGGGGCACATGACCTTTCTGCATTCCATACCTTTGCTTTCCCACCCAAAAGAGTGCTGCCTGCCTTTTTCTCATATTTTTATCTGTTGTTCTGCTAAGCCACTGGAGTCACAGCAGCTAAAGAAAGTCTTTGGGAGTCTATTGTCCATGTTGTGTGATGGTGTTGAACGAATTGAGAGATGGAGGTGCAGGAGCTCTGGCTGATCTCAGGCAGTTCAGGAGTAGTATCATGAAATTAAGAACAAGGAAGCAYGACTGAAAAAGATATAGTACCATGCGCCTCTTGCACACTGCATCTGTCACATGAAGTCATGGTAAAATTTCAAAAAATAACTATCCCCACCAATAAATGAAATAAATTAAACCGGCAGATATTGGAAGTGAATAAAAAGATGATCAAAACCTGCTGTGTTGTCTCCCCATGGGTACCCCTCTTTACACTTCTGTGCTTGGCACCCCTGAGCTACTCCTGCATTTGCAATGACAATTTACAGACAGTGCCATAGTCTTGCCATACATCTTTTATTTCCAGCTGTAGTGGGGAAATAGTGCAGTAGGTGAAATTACAGAGTATATTCCTGACCATGCAAATGTTCAGGGTTAGGTCTTGGAATAGGGTCTATGTAAGCAAACCCATTTGCAGGGTGCAGCAGTGTTTACTACCATGAACAATCCCATTGATTTGACTTGACTGGGGTCATGAAGACAGTGGACATTAAACGTTTTACTATGCATTATTGCAGGACTGAGCCTTATGTCAAAAGAGTGTAACAACAGTACTTGCAGTTAACACACAGTATGAAATTCAATTTTTGTGTTTCAAGGAAGAGAGGACTAGAATTGGAATAGCATTAATGATTTTTTGTGTATAAGCTGCTTTTTGTCATGACTACTGAAGATTAACCCAGGTAAATTACAGAAGGGTCTACTAGTTCCCAATAATAATTACAAATCTACACACAAGGTTGCAGGTGTATATTAACTACCTTTTTCCGTATACCCAATTCAAAATAGCCCTATAGGAACACATCCTACTCCTGAATGTCAGTCAACATCATATTTTAGGAACACACAGGTGACACCTGAGAACTGCGAGCTTTTTACACTGATATGATGTGTATCTTTTAACCTATAGCCAATATTTTGGCTAAACCCATGGTGTGTCCTCATCCTTCATTTTCCTATCTGCTTCTTCACCCTGCTCCCCACCTTTGTGCAGTGATTATTGTAAATGCATTGCTTATTTTGCTTTGAATGCAGAAAGTGCATTTTTCAAGGTGCCGTAAAGAGTGTTTCATGCAGAATCAAGGAAATGACTGGGTGAGCTAGGTGCAAAGAGACATGGTTGCAGGCATTGTACCCTTGCCCACCAGGTGGATCTAAGGGGAGTATTTCATGGCTGTGGGGTGTCTTCACTATTCTCAGTGATCATAACTCTTTGACTAGCATCAAATGGCCTGGATAGTGCAGCCAGCAGAGGCAGCCAATAGATGAAGCAGTTTGGACTGCACTTTCTGTGTTCTGCTTCTTTAAGTTCCTCTTGAGATCACCTTAAGCTTCTGGGTGCTTTGTATAGGATCACTGGGGGATTCTCGGGATCCCTCTGAGGAACTGGAGGGGTCCAGCTGCAGCCTGGTAAGGACAGAAATAGGGCTAAGGTGAGGGTAGAGCTAGCATCTTCTAATGAACTATGTCAGCTGCCCTTGACAAAGGATGCTTGCAGCCTTTGTTCTAGTTGACCCTTGTGCTGGTTTTGGCTGGGATAGAGTTAATTTTCTCCATAGTAACTAGTATGGGGCTTTGTTTTGGATTTATGCTGAAAACAGTGTTGATAACACAGGGATATTTTCGCTATTGATGAGCAGTGCTTACACAGAGTCAAGGMCTTTTCTGCTTCTCATCCCACCCCATCAGCGAGTAGGCTGGGGGTACATGAGAATTTGGGAGGAGACATGGCTGGGACAGCTGACCCCAACTGACCAAAGGGACATTCCATACCATATGCTGTCATGCTCAGCATATAAAGGTGGGGGAAGAAGAAGGAAGGGGGTGACGTTCGGAGTGATGGCATTTGTCCTCCCAAGTAACTGTTAGGTGTGATGGAGCCCTGCTTTCCTTGAGATGGCTGAACACCTGCCTGCTGATGGGAAGTAGTGAATGAGTTTCTTGTTTTGCTTTGCTTGCATGCATGGCTTTCCTTTTACCTATTAAACTGTCTTTATGTCAACTCACGAGTTTTCTCATTTTTACTCTTCCAATTCTCTCCCCAACCCCAAAGRGGGGAGTGGGTGAGCAGCTGTACGGGGCTTAATTGCTGGCTGCGGTTAAACCATGGCACCCCTGCTTAGAGAGGGTCAAGTAACCATCTAGTCCATGCTAAAAGAGAGGGCTGTGTAAGAGCCAGCCTAAATCACAGCTGGCAGAGGCAGCACTTTTCACAGCAGGACACAAAACAGAGGCCAGCAAACCTGTTCTGTCTGGCATACCCATCCATAACTATGATGGTCACATGCCCCAGGGCAAGGTCTTCAACAGCCTCTGGAGTAACTAACTGTTCCTTCACTACCGGACCCCTGGACCCAGAGAGAGCTTCAGAAGAAGGATGCAGCTCTGCAAGACTGAGGATCCTGGAAGTGCCTGGGGCCTCTCACTGAGGCCGGGGCCTGCAGGAGGTGTGCAGCTGCTGAGAAGCTGTGCTACCAATTGAAAGAACGGTCAGAGGAGGTCAGCAGACTACAAAGACTGCACAGCATCAGAAAGGATGAGAAAGAGATTGACTGGGTCTTTTTCCAGGTCCCTGCAGCTTCAAGAGCCCAAATCTACAGCTGTAGTGGAAGGGAAGGAAGAGTCTCTGCCTATGAAATTGGAAAGTAGAAACTCCAACCATGATGAAAGATGAAAGCTGGTGACTTCTCACATCAGGAGGAAGGCTCCTGCTCCACCTGAATACTTGGAGTTACAGAAAGGTTCACTACCCTTGTAACTGATGAGGAGCTGGAAGTGCCATCCAATGGAGCATCCAGTGGCTCTACTGTTGTAACTGATGAGGAGCTGGAAGTGCCATCCAATAGAGCATCTCCAGTGGCTGAGCCTGAGCTGCTCAGGAGCACCAAGAGGAAGCTGCAAGTGATACTGGCAGGAGACTCCTTACTGCAGGGGACAGAGGTCCCCATCTGCAAACCTGATTTGTCATCTAGGGAGATTTGCTGCTTGCTGTGAGCTGGCTTTTGGGACATTGTGAAGAGGCTACTGGGGAAGGTGCATCTTTCAGACTATTATCCTCTTCTACTTTTCCACCAATGATACTGCCAGGGGTAACCTGGGAAGTATCAAGTGTGACTACAGGGCTTTAGTGGTCAAGGGCATGGTGGACCAGGTGGTGTCTCCTTGATCCTGCTGGTGAGGGGCAAGGGCCTGAGGAGGACTGGGTAGGTCTTGCGGGCCAACAGTTAGTTATGCACCTGGTGTTTGCACCAGGGTTTTGGCTTCTATGACCATGATCTTTGAGAATCAACAGCTGCTTGGAAGAGACAGGATCTACCTGAATAAGTGGAGCAAAAGTACCTCTTCCAAGAAGCTGGATAAGCGGGTAAGGAGAGCTTTACACTGGGAATGATGGAGGAAGGAGAGATTCTTCAACAAACAAGTAAGGATGAGGAAGGTGAGACACAGTCATGGGAAAATAAGAGACATAGCAATCAACAAAAGAGGGCTGAAGTGGAATGCCTTTGAGCATAGACATGTAAATAGGGAAGTGCCCAAGGGATAGCCTCATGTGGAAAATGGTTATGCTCTTTCTGGGGAAGTAGCATGGTTGGGTTCCTGTCTGAAGTGCCTTTACTAATGCATGCAGCATRGGGAAAGGCAGGAGGAATTAGAAGTCTGCATGCAGCTGCAGGGCCATGAACTCACTGGGATCACAGAGATGTGGTGGGATATCTTGCACAAGTGGAGAACTACCATACATGGACACAGGTGCTTTAGGAAGGACAGACTGGGACTGTGAGGAGGGAGAGTTGCCCTTATGTGTGGAAGAGCAGCAGGGATGTACAGAGCTCTGCCTTAGGATGGGTGATGAACCAGCTGAGACCTTGTGCATGAGGATTAGTGGGCAGATCAACGTGAGTGATGTCATGGTGTCTGCTGCTGACCATCGGATCAAGAAGGAGATGATGAGTCTTCAGACTCATCCTGGAAGAGCCTCATTTTTGCAGGCTCTGGTTCTCCTGGAGGACCTGAACCACTCCAGTGTCTGCTGGAGTGACAACACAGCTGGGCACAAGCAGTCCAGGAAGTTTCTGGTGTACATTGACAGCAACTTCCTGACAGAAGTGATCAGGGAGTCAACAAGGAGAGATGCTCTGCTGGACCTTGTGCTTAGAAACAATGAAGACCTGTTTAGAAATGTGAAGCCTGGGGCAACCGTGCAACCTGCAGCAACCATGGGATGGTGAAATTCAGGGTCCTTGAGAGGAGGGAACAGGGCAAAAAGAATGACCACAACCCTGGGCTTCAAGAGATCAGACTTTGGCCTACTCATGGATCAGCTTGGAAGAATACTTTGGCATACAGTCCTAGAGAGAAGAGGGGTTTAGGAGAGCTCATTGGTATCCAAGGATCACCTTCTCCCAGCTCAAGAAAGGTCCATCCTGACAAGCAGGAAATCAAGCACAGGCAGCAGGAGGCTTGCATGGGCGAGCAAGAGCTCAGTGTATAGGAGGTGAAAGCAGGGGCAGGTGACCCAGGAGGAATATAAAGATGGTGTCCAGTCATGCATGTCTGGGCTTAAGAAAGCCAAAGCCAATCTGGAGTTGAAACTGGTGAGGGCAACAAGAGAGGTTTCTACAAGTACATAAAGAGGAAAAGGAAGACCATGGAAAATGTGGCTTCACTGCTGAATGGGGCAGGGATTATCGTGACAATGGGTATGGAAAAGGCTGAGGAACTCAACTCTTTCTTCACCTTAGTTTCTTCTGGTGATACCAGCCTTGGGGAAGCCTGGGTCCCTGAGAGGAGAGCGCGGTGCGTGCCAGCCTCAGCCCTTCCCTGATTCTGTGCAGTGCAGTCCTGCTACCCTTGTTGCAAGTGAGAAGTGTCACAAAGCATCACATTTCTATTAACTATTGTCTCTCTATTATATTTTGCTGTAGTATTTTTACCATGAACAACTGTATCTTAAGTCAGGGTAAATATTTCTTTGGGAAGGACCACTCAACAGTTTTTATTGCTATATTTTGTAAGCTGTATTTCAGAGAAACTGTCTAATAGTCCAGCTACATTTAGTGTAGCATTTTTAACAATTTCATGGTTTTGTCACCCATGTGGAAATTTAGATAACTTACACTTACTCATGAGACATATTCTGAAACTTTTCTAACATTTTAAATCTTAATATATATTAATATATATTATGATTTTAGAATTATTTGGTGAACATAAAGCTTCTATTTTTGCATTGGATGCACAGGTTAGAAATATGCTGCAAAATCTGTTAGTGAAGAGTATTTTCAAATCCAAGTAATTTGTTGTTAAAGACATGTTATTGATATTGAAATAACACATATAGGGAGTACACCGAGTTGTGTGATCTTAAGCCATATAAACATAATCTTTTAAATCTCCTGAAATGTAACACGATCAGTGAACCATAATAAATTATTATTAGTAGTAACTATTTGCAGTTTTACTTGATGAATAAAAATATTATAAAATACACATGCAGTGCTGTATATATACCCTTTATATAATTAATTAGCCAAATATAGCTAGACTGATACCTAAAATGACTAATTTCTCTAGAGRTTCCAGTTTAATTGTAAAATTGGGAGTTCTTCTGAGCAGGGATTGTGTTATGCATTGCTGATCATACTAGTAATCCAATGGGTAACGTAAGAACAAAAGGTAACACAGGATAGCACATAATTCTAATAATTGTTTTTAACTTCTTAAACCAAACAGTTTGCATCTAGATTTTACCAGGCAGTGTACTGCTCAGAACAACTACATTAGAACTATTAACATGTTCCTATTAATTTTGTGTCCTACAACTTCAATTACACTATTTTTTCATTAGTAGTCAGAAATATGACATTTTAATCATAACATAAACAATAATATAACATAATAATAATAAAATAATAACATAACATAACATAAATAATAATATAATAATTTAAGACAAAAATAATTTTTGTGGATTTTGTTTCACTGAATTCAGGTGGACCTGCACACTACCCATGTGTGCTAATGAAAGTTGATTACCTTCCTCTGCAGTTCAAGCTACCACAGTACAAAGTTTGATAGCCCTTCTACATTGCTTTCTAGAAATATATGATAGGGCTTAATGCAAGGTAGCTTTAGGGCTACAATCCTCTGAGATTCTGGGCTGTTTCTTTCTCCTGTGGAGACAAGGGTCCATGTCCACATATTCTGGTGCTCACTGAAGCTGAGGGGAGTTTTAACCTTCCAAAGGGAATGAGGTGGTGGAGGGTATGCAGCTGGAGGGAGTGATTTGAATTAAAAGTACAGTGGTATCAGTGGGGAGAACCAGTGAAAAATTCAGGCTTAGTGGCCTTTTAACAACCAGTTTTGTACAGCTGTAAATGATGATATAAAGATGAAACTGAAAGAACAGCTTAGAGCACAGATGAAGTGTTAAGAGTAATTTGTGGGTACTAAGACTCTAAGAGTCCCAACATGCGACTTCTTGCTTACTATAGGCCAAGAATGCCCACAAAGCATGTGAACAGTGAAATTGCTGATTTCAGCGAAAATCAGTAGTCTAAGGACAACATGTATCCAAGAGAAGAGATGTCAGGAAGCTCCCCCCTCCCTCCCCCTGCAGTCACATGTCCCATCTGCCCCAGAAGTCCTCCGCTCCCTCCTATCACCTGCTCTGTTTACCCCACTTTTTTTGCCCCTCTGTGTGTCACCATTTTGTAAAATTCCATACCCCCTCTACTCCATACCGTACCTGCCCTCTACATCACTCTGGTGAGACCCCACGTGCAGTACTGCATCCAGCTCCGGAGCCCTCAGCACAAGAAAGACATGGACCTGTTGGAGCGGGTCCAGGGGAGGGCCACAAAAATGATCAGGGGGAAGGAACACCTCTCCTGTGAGGAAAGGCTGAGAGAACTGGGGTTGTTCAGCCTGGAGAAGAGAAGGTTCTGGGGAGACCTTATTGCAGCCTTTCAGTGCTTAAATAGAGCTTATAAGAAAGATGAGGACAGTTTTTAGTAGAGCCTGTTGTGACAGAACAAGGAATAATGGTTTTAAACTAAAAGAAGGTAGATTTAGATTGAACATAAGGAAGAAATTTTTTATGATGAGGGAGGTAACACACTGGAACAGGTTGCCCAGAGAAGCTGTGGATGCCCCATAACTGCAAGTGTTCAAGGTCAGGTTGGACAGGGCTTTGAGCACCCTGGTCTAGCAAAAGATGTCCCTGTCCATGGCGGCCCGGTTGGACTAGGTGATCTTTAAAGGTCCCTTCCAATCCAAACCATTCTAAGATTCTATGATACCTCCACGTGCTTTCATACCCGTGTGATTTCAGAGCACCTTCCCACTGGTTTCCCTTTTCCTTTGGACTAGGAAGTATTTATATATAAAAATATATACATTTTTATATGTATAATTCTGTATACATATACTTTATATATATAAAGGATAATACAAATATATTCTTTGTACTTAGATGCACACTATATGTGTATATATTACTGCTTATCTATAGTGTATTTATACATATATAGAGATATTTAAATTACATATATATATATATATATATATATATATATAAAAAAGTGTAGGAATAAAGTGTATAAAGCATTATTTAGCAAGAGCTGATGAAATTCTGTGAGAAAGGCAAGCCAAATTGCTGGGGCTCCCTCCTTGCCTGGGAAACAGACCACGCCGGCAGGTCTGCTCTGCGCTTGTGCAGAGAGGGAGGCGAGATGAGCAGATAACCTTCCAGTGCAGCACAAAGTTATTCTTTGGATTGATAGCCAACAGGCTCAAGTTATTGTGAAAACACTTGAGAAGGATTTTTTCTGCTAACTTTCATAGTTTTCCATCAAGGCCCTGTGCCTTTAAACATCAAACAGATACTAAGTTTTAATGCTGAGACCTCCAGCAGCAATTTGGAGGTGCCAAGCAGCAAGGCAGAGTTAGGGACATGCCTGAGGCACCTGCCATAATGACGAGTGGTGATGTAAACATATAAGCCTGATATTGTATACTAACAAAGGGAACAAGAAGGTACAGAAAAAGAGTGGGGACCATTTCATGAAAGCTAGTTGTGACTGGCTTTCTCACTGGAAAAAATAATCCACTGTAAACCCCACCCACCCACCCAACCAAMACCCAGAGAGGGGGGAATAATGAATGATGTTGCCCTTTTCAAAACTTTAAAATTTTAAAAAGTGTTGTTCTTAAGAAACAGAAGCATGGGGTTCATTTACTCCTGACATAGGACTTATTTTGAGGCTTTGTAATAATTTTAATGGTTACAGCTTCAAAAGACAAGTGTCTGGCTGTCCATATTGTCAGTCCGGAATAAGTACAATAACATTTAAATGTAAAAATGTTTCTTGCTTTCTTATTTGCTAGTTCTGGGATCTGTAGTTACAACTACAGTGGGAAAGGCCAGACTTTGCCAAATGGGGATAGGAAATGATTGTGCTCCTTTTATAGTGATTAGTAATTCCTGGTCTAATAAATAACAAAAACTGCAGGTCAGGATTTAGATCTAATCCTAAAGTGTTTTTTGGATCTGCTTTTCACATTTTAGAAGGTGTCTGATAACTATGTGGCTTTAACGTTGTTACATGAAGCTGTTCTTAAAGCTTCTGCTATTTTTCCTATCTTAGTTCCTTTCTTCTTAGACTTAATGACTAAATATGTCCAATAAAATTATACCCTTTTCTTATAATCCTGTAATCTAAGTGAYTAAAACAGTCTTTTAGATCATTGTTACATGCAGGTTAAGTAAAGGCAGTCTGTACTCTGGAGGTTTACTTTATTTTCAATTAGATCTCTTAAAATGGTATTTTTTTCTTTCTAAACAATACATAGGCTGTTGGCCAAAGCTTTAACTAGAAGACATGGTTCAGTTGTTGACCATTAGACATGGACTGGCAAGCCAAAGCGTGGGCTGACTATGTTTGTGATGATGAGACATCTTGTGGATTGCAGGGGCTTTCCCGCCACTTGGGTCGTTGTTTTCTGCTGGTCTGCATTGTGCTGCTCTCTGCTCTGCTGCATGCTGAGCCACTTTACTGGGAGTACTACTCCACACAAAATATGAGCTGATATCTGGCTAMAACCCTGTGAACTAAAGATAAATATGAAGATGAAAAGATTATAAGAATGCTGTGAAAATGATTAAAGCATGTGAGAGGCTTGTACAGATAGGYTATTCAAAGAGAAACTCCAAGCACAAGGGAAGACTAGAGAAATTCTCCCACTGCATTGCTGGTATTTAGACTCCAGCTGGTGGGAGCACTAATTCAGGGAACTTTCACCATTTCTCACTGTAATAGAGGCTCCACTGTTATTAAAATCAATTGAATTTGTGCTGCAGAAATCCCCCCCTCCCTTTATTTTTAATTCAGTCTCCTGAAATCCAGTCTAATCAGTCCAATCATAAAATGGAACAAGTTATAAGGCTCCTTTAGCTGGACTCTCCACAGGGCCGTGGAAGACACCTGGAGGCACTTCTCTATAATGGTAACTATAGGCTACTGCTTTCATGTAGCATTTTCTGTAAGCTGTGAAGTTTGATGAGGTTTGACTCTTCATTCTTTTAGGAGAGTCATAATTTTACAGTAAGGAGGTTGACATAATAATGCCATCAGCTTCTGCATAATTGCTGAGATTTTTAGACACCACCAGAATTACCATTCGTACAATCATTTACAATTTTTGTAAGTTGTCCTGGTTCCGGCTGGGACAGAGTTAACTCTCTTCCCTGTAGCTGGAGGGGATGTGTTTGGGGTTTGGTAATAAGGAATGTTGATGGCCCATTTGCTGGGTGGTGCTTGCACCGACAGCCTCCCCCGCCCTTCGAGGTGCAGGGGGRSCTGGGGAGGGGGGGGAGCACAGCCGGGGGGGTTGATCCAGCTGGCCAATGGGGTATTCTATACCATGTGACATCATGCCCA